>CM067300.1:60616446-60883946 GCA_034231615.1 Meghimatium bilineatum | reverse complement strand
GTCAGCAAGGTTCTGTAACGGAAATTCGACTTTCATTGAAATTGGTCAGGAAAGTGTTAAAGTACGTTTACTCGCTTGATATGCAGTAATATTGTGATGTATCAGGACTTTGGTAACTCAGGAACATCGCTGCAATAATGAAATGTTATCAATATGTCAATGGATAGGAAGTGAAGTGGGGTGCACAGGTATATGCATTACTCTTGTGTAATATCAGGGTTAGTAGATAACCAAGATCCTTAGCGTGCATCCTGGAAATGCTCGTGCGAAGCATTCTGGCTAACACTTTATGGATTGTGTCCAGGCAGTGTAGACTGAGGTGGAAATGAGAAATGATTGTACAAGTCAAACAGTATCTCAGATATGTACCCTCAGCCCTCACAGCTAAAAGCTATTACAGCACAGCCTTGACTCTCACAGCCAAAAGCTATCACAGCACAGCCTTGACCCTCACAGCCAAAAGCTATCACAGCACAGCCTTGACCCTCACAGCCAAAAGCTATCACAGCACAGCCTTGACCCTCACATACAAATGCTATCACAGCACAGTCTTGACCCTCACAGCCAAAAGCTATCACAGCACAGCCTTGACCATCACAGCTAAAATCTATCACAGCACAGCCTTGACCCTCACAGCCAAAATCTATCACAGCACAGCCTTGACCCTCAGCCAAAATCTATCACAGCACAGCCTCAGCTTCCACAGCCAAAAGCTACACAGCACAGTCTCAGCCCTCACAGACAAAAGCTATCACAGCACAGCAATGCAAATATCTTTGCACCCTATAGAGCTACTTGAAGGAGGAAGTAAATGAAGAAAAGCAAGGAAGTATCCCATAAGGAAGTAGCCCATAAGGAAGTAGCCCATAAGGAAGTAGCCCATAAGGAAGTATTATAGCTCATATCAAGTGACATAAATTATTGTAAGTCAGGGTAGACTATATATTTTTCTACCATGCACATGATTGTTTGACCACCTTTCATCTATTTTTCTACCATGCACATGATTGTTTGACCACCTTTCATCTATTTTTCTACCGTGTATGTGATTGTTTGGCCACCTTCAACTATTTTTTCTACTTTGCATGTGATTGTTTGGCCACCTTCATCTATTTTTCTGCCTTTAATATGTTGATTTTTTTAATAACTTGTGATGACATTTGTGTGCCGCCAGGATTTCCTTCAAGTGCGATCTGGAAGTTTACAAAGATTAGTCAAGGATTTGGTCAAGTTCTCCTCCCAACACGTCTATGACTGCGTCTTGTGTAGCTTAAAGGGGTTTGTTTGTGAGATCTGTCGCAACCCTCAGGTCATTTATCCATTTGAAGTCGAGACAACTGTAAGGGTGAGTCTAAAGTAAACTGTAAGGGTGAGTGTAAAATAAACTGTAAGGGTGAGTGTAAAATAAACTGTAAGGGTGAGTGTAAAATAAACTGTAAGGGTGAGTGAAAAGTAAACTGTAAGGGTGAGTGTAAAATAAACTGTAAGGGTGAGTGTAAAATAAACTGTAAGGGTGAGTGAAAAGTAAACTGTAAGGGTGAGTGAAAAGTAAACTGTAAGGGTGAGTGTAAAATAAACTGTAAGGGTGAGTGTAAAATAAACTGTAAGGGTGAGTGTAAAATAAACTGTAAGGGTGAGTGAAAAGTAAACTGTAAGGGTGAGTGTAAAATAAACTGTAAGGGTGAGTGTAAAATAAACTGTAAGGGTGAGTGAAAAGTAAACTGTAAGGGTGAGTGTAAAATAAACTGTAAGGGTGAGTGAAAAGTAAACTGTAAGGGTGAGTGTAAAATAAACTGTAAGGGTGAGTGAAAAGTAAACTGTAAGGGTGAGTGTAAAATAAACTGTAAGGGTGAGTGTAAAGTAAACTGTAAGGGTGAGTGTAAAATAAACTGTAAGGGTGAGTGTAAAATAAACTGTAAGGGTGAGTGAAGAGTAAACTTTAAGGGTGAGTTGACAGTAAACTGTGAGTCAAATATTGATTTTGTGATCTTCATAACTTTCCGGAGACAACATTCTCCCCTCACCCTCTGGTTATCGCCATATTTGTTATTCTATGTATATGCACATGATCACTTCCAACACCATCCTCTTCACTCTGTAGTAAATCACTGCCCTTATTATTTCAGTTTTATCTCTCTTCACTCTATAGTAAATCACTGCCCTTATTATTTCAGCTTTATCTCTCTTCACTCTGTAGTAAATCACTGCCCTTATTATTTCAGCTTTATCTCTCTTCACTCTGTAGTAAATCACTGCCCTTATTATTTCAGCTTTATCTCTCTTCACTCTGTAGTAAATCACTGCCCTTATTATTTCAGCTTTATCTCTCTTCACTCTGTAGTAAATCACTGCCCTTATTATTTCAGCTTTATCTCTCTTCACTCTGTAGTAAATCACTGCCCTTATTATTTCAGCTTTATCTCTCTTCACTCTGTAGTAAATCACTGCCCTTATTATTTCAGCTTTATCTCTCTTCACTCTGTAGTAAATCACTGCCCTTATTATTTAAGCTTTATCTCTCTTCACTCTGTAGTAAATCACTGCCCTTATTATTTCAGCTTTATCTCTCTTCACTCTGTAGTAAATCACTGCCCTTATTATTTAAGCTTTATCTCTCTTCACTCTGTAGTAAATCACTGCCCTTATTATTTAAGCTTTATCTCTCTTCACTCTGTAATAAATCACTGCCCTTATTATTTCAGCTTTATCTCTCTTCACTCTGTAGTAAATCACTGCCCTTATTATTTAAGCTTTATCTCTCTTCACTCTGTAGTAAATCACTGCCCTTATTATTTAAGCTTTATCTCTCTTCACTCTGTAGTAAATCACTGCCCTTATTATTTAAGCTTTATCTCTCTTCACTCTGTAGTAAATCACTGCCCTTATTATTTAAGCTTTATCTCTCTTCACTCTGTAGTAAATCACTGCCCTTATTATTTAAGCTTTATCTCTCTTCAATACTTGTGCCATCAACCACAGCATTGTCCGCCAATATGTCTGTTCTTTCATTGTCTCTGATCCCCACATGACCAGGGGCAGTATATCCGTGTAATACTTTGGACAACCGAGTTGTTCAATAAAATGACCCAATTCTTTCTTAACATGCACCTTTCTTTATTCCGAAGCATGCTCTGGGAGTCACAGACTATCACTGTGTTAGTTGATATTTCAGTCAATAAGTGTTGCAGTCACCGCTTCTATTTAAATTTTCATAAAATATATTATTAGAATATGAACGAACACACTTTCACCTTTGGAGGGAAATTCCTGAAAGGCACAATTACATGGCGCATTGAGGCCTCACTTTCAGGGACAGGCAGCACAGAGTGCCAAACATATACTTCAAGAGTGTTCTGAAACGCTGAGGCAGAAATATTGGCCAGAAGAAACAACACTGGAATCAAAGCTCTATGGGACACTGTATGAACTACAAAAGACAGTGAGTTTTATTCAGGAGACAGAATTACAGATATAGACATGTTTCAAGTGAACAAAAGAATAAATTATAAGCATCTTCTACATCAACTGCTACTCCAACCATATCTTTCTTTGCCTTGGAATCCCGCGTAAACATATTCAAATGTAGTAGTTTTGTCACAAGTCCCCTTTCCTGGTTGGTAGCTTCCAAGGGTATTAGGTAGGATGTATTAAATCTCAAGTGGCATATTACCTTTCTGGCCACTATTTTTTCTCAATAACTTGCCAGGTATGTTTGGTGCGTCTATTATTATTATTCATTACTATTTCAGAGCATTTAGCGCCCATGTGTTGCCAGGGCCCGAAAGGGGAGCAAAGAATAGCAACACTGTTTACCTTCCACGCATGTCGTAAAAGGCGACTAAGGAGGTTATGGGATGGAGTTGGCTGTCCCCATCCCATATAGGGTCAGTGACCCAAAGCCATGCTGAAGTCGTATGTGTCAGGCCGAAAGGCGCAGATATCGCAGCAATGCTGTAAACATGACACAACTCATTCCGTTCTCTGGACTACATCCTGCTAATCTGCAGGAGTTTGAGAACGAACGCAGAAGAAGAGCATTTATATTAGAAAATATATTACACAAGATGTGAAACAATTTCTGTCATTGTATTTTCTACAGTGTAACACATGTAAGGCAGTATACCACAAAACATGTATGACAGACAGTTTGCCATGTCCCAAGTGTGAAAGATGGACTCGTCATATCAGCAGTAGTAGTATCAACGATGACCACCCTGAAGATTATGGAGTCTCCCCACATGTCTAAACAGTTTGGTGTGTCGTTATCATTATCAAATCTCAGCAGGCCTGATCTTATTGTCTGCTGTTGTTATGTGTCTCGAGGAAGTTAGTGGATTCTAGTGCATGTTGTTACCTCGGACAGCAGAGTACACAGACAATTAGAATGCTATGGATTGAACTATGAGGCAGACTTCCTTATGTGATATGGATATTATGTGCAATACTGACTTTTCAGCTCACCTTTGACTTGTCAGCTGACCTTTGACTTGTTGAAAGTTATATTTATACTGTTGTTTGTCAATGAAATTTTTACTGAGAAGTGAAGGATAAATTATGGCCTATAGGAGGTGGGGCTGTCCATAAAGTACGTCAACAATTGAGAGGGGAGGGGTCTGAAAAAGTTTGACAGTTGGTGGAGGGGGGGGGGGTGGCCTGACAAATGGCTACAACAACAGTACTGTTTTTAATGAGGAACCTAGTTGATAGTGAGCGTGCTTACTATCACTGGGTTAAAACGTGCCAGGTTCGAAACCGTGTCCAGGTAAATAAATTAGGGTCGTGATTTCTCGCCTGATATGGCAGCTTCTCCAGTTGACTTAGCTGTAAAATGGGTACCTAATGCATGAGTTAGGGCAGGTAAACACATCAAGGAATGAAGCTGGCCACCCCACCTAATAGCTGCTGTGGCTTAGTACATAAAGAGTTATCTTGTTCCTCAACGGCAGGTTGCTGCCATGGGACCTACCTGAATGTTTGTTTGTTTGTTTTGCGTTCGCTCCATTGTAATCAACATGGATATCCGTGCAATTTCTGCTGGGAGCGTGTTTACGTTGTGCCACCGTTATGCGCCTTGTAGGCCTAGCACATCCGATTTTGGCATGCCATGACAATTCGGGTGGGCTACCCTAAATGTGACAGCCTCCCTATCTGTCGCCAAGCACGCGTGTGTGTGGTGACTCTTTGCTCAGATGATTTTTTTCTCACTTCTGTCTCGAACGGGGTGTTCCACTGTCTATGAACTTGCCTCGTGTAATTGGACGTGCTGTGCCTCTGCCCATTGGGTACTAAACCGTTTCTCATCCGTGAGCCTGGTTCCTTAAAAGGAAGAACTCAACAGAAGAGTTGGACCCTGGCTCTTTCGCCCTCTTAGCCGAGGTGTCATTCACCGACATCGTGAACCCCTCGCCCAAGTTCGAGTCTCACACCACGCGATTGAGAGCAAGGCATTCTCGAGCTGAGCGACCGTGTCCCAATAGCGCCTGAGCCCATCAGGTACTGTACCCTTTCTCTCTGCAAGTGTATTTCCGGTATAGCAGAACCTGACAGTAGAGTTGGGCCAGGGCTAAAATTGTTGTCTCTTTTGTGCCTGAGCCCATCGGGTACGGAACCCTTTCTCTCTGCAAGTGTATTTCTGGTATAGGAAAGCTTGACAGTAGGGTTGGGCCAGGTCTTTTTGCTTTGCTGGACGCCCATTATTGGGTATGGGTCTCTGCCTATAAGGAAATCAAGCAACTAGAAGCTCGTCACGAGCTAACAGAGCTTGTGGTTCCCATTTCCGTAATCGTTTTCACTTTCTATTTGCAGTTGGCGCTGCCCTCTAGCGCTGTTCTGCCCTTTCATTTTTCATAGTACTCAGTATGAAATCTATCTGTCTTTCGCCATGCACCTTTTCATGATTTTTTCATTGGTCGCCCCTCCAATCGTCAGACTGGACTGACTAGTTTCACTGTATGTTGACAGTGTCGCTATATGTGGTGTTGCTAGTGGTGTCGAAGATATTGTCTGTCTCTTTTGCAGTCAAATCTCTTTCCATCTGCTACCTCCACATTCTCGGACACAATCCCAAATGATTTGGCCAGAATCAGCTCGAGCTGCTGTATTTCTGTTTCCAGGCTGCACTGCGAGGATGTACATTTGGGATCTTGGTTATCTGCTAACCCTGGGTCTGCCTAGAGCAATGCGTTCCCTATGCACCCCACTATCTGAATGTTTACCTGAACGTTTACTTTTTTTTATAAACCAATTAAAGTGTATGAATTCAGTTTTTTATTTTAAAATGTGAAACAAAACATTTGCAAATTTGTGTTTTAAAAACATTTTTTTTAGGTTAGGAGTAATATTTCTTTGGACATAATTAAGCCCATGAGATCCCTGAATTCTTAATCCACTGACTACCATGCCCAAAAAGATCTGCTGTTTCCCAAACACCACTGATCTCTAGGAAATAATTCTTACAGATGACGGGAATTGAACCAGGTCCGTTCTAGCAGAACTGAATTACTCTACAACAGAAGTAAACAGGTTTTCTGTACTTGACCAACCACATCCCCCCAAAAAAAAGTAGTGATCTCGTCAAGATATTCAACCTGTGTACTCAAGTCACTGAGAATGGACCAATCGAAACAAGGACTATTACAACATCAACAAACATCCCATGCAAGTATTAAGTATCCTTAGGAACACAAACATAGAACATTCATATTCGTACTACAAGGACCTAAAGGCTGGGACCTTTTACGGGGATGTTTGTTGATGCTGTAATAGTCCTTGTTTCAATTTGTCTATTTTCACTGACTATAGATATATATCCTCAGGAATAAATATAACAAATACAACATGGAGAGCAATACAATAAGGACAACACCAACACAAATTTAAACAAATGAATGTTCGGAGTTAAGTCCAAAAGGCTTGAGACTAGCAAACTAAAAAATAAATTGATTTTCAAGAGCGTACCTAGATCTGTCATCCGTGGTGCAGGTAATGAGGACAGTGACCTGGATATCAGCACCATAATGACCATCACCATTGAAATGAATGGCAACAGGAGTAGGTTATCTGTGTTTTATGGCATGAAGATGTTTACAGAAGCGGTCACTCAATCATAAGCCCATTTCACCTATATACTTCTTGTCACAATGTTTACATATGATAATGTAAATGAGATTATGGGATTTACATGTAAAGGCATCATCAATAGTGAAACTGGCCTTAGGAAATGAAACCGAGTGGATCTGAACTACATAGGGACATGTGTAGCAACGACAGCGTTTGCAATGAATAGTGCCAAAGTGAGCAGGAACATAAGACCTGAGGTGACTGGATCAAGATGCCATTAAGATTTTTGTCACGCCTTTATTTAGGCAACCAAAGGAAAGTCCTGGAAAGTGGCACGAGTTTCAGAATCAGACTGGAGAAGAGAATAATGCTTGAACAAGATTCAACGGACAGTAGAGTTATGGGGATGAAAAGTAAGGACAAGTTTAACTTTTATCAGAGGAGGATGAAGTACCCTGAGTATTAGTCAAGGTATCAAGTTGAGATAGCTTATGGACATGAAGCAATGCAGATGAAAGGACACTGTCAGGGAATGAACATCTACGAAAGAAATCAATCAATTAACTCTTGTTGCACTGAAACCGTACTGCACTTAACCATTGCAGCACTGAACCCTTGCTGCACTGAACCCTTGTTGCACTGAAACCGTACTGCACTTAACCATTGCAGCACTGAACCCTTGCTGCACTGAACCCTTGCTGCACTGAACCCTTGGTGCATTGACTTGTAAGAAATATAACTTTTCAAAGTACTAAATGGTGCATAAAATGAAATGTACACACTGTTGAACATATATATGTACATTTTACAAATGTAAATAAATATATTTTTATTATAGATTTGTGATCTGTGTTTAATTTATAATGTGAGCATCTGGAAGTTTTAAAAAAACTATCTTTTGAACTTTTGGCTAATTTTTCTATCTTAACAGGCCGACATGAATGTCTTGAGAAATTAGAATGCCAAAAGAAAAGATAACAAAAAAAAACAATAAAATTTCAGGAATGCTAGTTACATTTGACAATGATATCCTGTCAGAACCTACACATAAAAAAAGTGAAGATAAACCAGAAGACCATGTTTGACATTGGTAGCAGAGTGTTGGTATAAAAATATTATCAGAAACATATACATTACTAAAACTGCAAGTTTCTTGTATTTGACAAAACCACAAATAAAATATTTCAAAGTTAAATAAAACTAAACATAAATTTCCAAAGTAAATATAACAAACAAAATGTTGCCAATCTTTATGGTTAGATTTATTTTTACAACAATATAAGAAATATTTAAAAAAAAAATCACAATTCTTAAATGATGCATAAAATAAAATCACATGTTCTGGCTGATTAGCTTACATCCTTGTTGAACTGACAGGAGAAACTACAACCCATGTTGTGCTGACAACAAGCCTTCATCCTTGTTGCAATGACAGGGGAGCCATCATGCTGATTTTAGTTAATAAAAACAATGTACTGATACAAAACAAACTAATGGAAGACCTGACAGCTAGTGCAGAAATTTTAAAACTTTTAATCATGAACATTGTCACCAGCCATTGTAAACTGGCCATAATGTCAGCTTGTCTTAGTGGGCCCTTGATGGCAAACACAATATATCAAAGATGTTAATGACCTTTTAGAAGGTCTGTCTCATATCAACCACCATTTTTTGGATCCAGTTCACCATCGACTGGGCAAGAACTAGCCAGTTCACCATCGACTGGGCAGGAACTAGCCAGTTCACCATCGACTGGGCAAGAACTAGCCAGTTCACCATCAACTGGGCAAGAACTAGCCAGTTCACCACCGACTGGCGACAGATTGAACAAGAACTATCTTGAACTCAACAAAACCAAACATTTATTATATCGTCAGCGTTCATTCTCAAACTCCCGCTGGATCTCTTGTAGCAGGACAATGGTCCTAATAGATTTCCAGCAGGATGTAGTCCAGAGAAAGAAATGCGTTGTGTCGTCGTTTTATTTGCACCAATGGCCCAACACATCTGTCTTCAGCAATTATGATATAAACTCGCCTGTGTGTTGTCGGGGCCTGAAAGGGGAGCAAAATATTGCAACACCGTTTATCTTCCACGCATGTCGTAAAAGGCGACTAAGGAGGTTATGGGATGGAGTTGGCTGTCCCACCCCATATAGGGTCAATGACCCAAAGCCATGCTGAAGTCGGATGTGTCAGGTCGAAAGGCACAGATATTGCAGCAATGCTGTAAACCATGACAACTCATTCCGTTCTCCGGACTACATCCTGCTAATCTGCAGGAGTTTGAGAATGAACGAAGAAGAAGATGATATAAACTCACAGCATACCATCTGTAATGATTGTCTTATGTTGTACCCGGTATGTATCTTGGTCCTTCAACATCCCACCAATCACGCAGAAGATTCATATTTATCTTAGGCAATATGCCAGCATCATAAGATTTATTTTCCTTAAATAACATGCAATTGTTTTAGAAATACATGCGGAGAGCATTATAAGAGCTGGTAAAATGATTAGAACTGTCTGGGCACAGAAATAGAACAGCTTATTTGAGACTTAGTAATTAACAGAGAAGTGGATATATAGAATAGAGAGAACTTCATGGAAAGAGAAGAAAATAAAGAGGTTTTAACAAAATTTCATATTAAAAAAGGACAATTAAAGGAAATATGGATTACACAAATAAAGTATTTTGGACATATTAAAACACAAAACACCTTTTTGAAGACCTTACTTTAGAAGGGAGGTGAGCAAGAGATAGGCAATGATACAAGTGGGAGAGAAACATAACGAGATGGACACGTTACAGTCTAGCAGAGTGTACCACCAAGACAAGAGACTGGATGTCGGAGGTCTGTTGCAGTCAACCTTCATTGCGGAGACAACACCTGATGACAGAATTAACTCGTAAAAGGTTTTCCTGTTCTGCCGTAATGTATTTCGAAACTATAAAAAATGGAGACTTTAATGGCTTACAGGCAGAACAGGTCTGTGTAAATATCTGATTGAACAGCTTTCTGGAGATGGGAAAGTTAACACAGATTTAGCAAACAGTAATGGAACTGTGCTCCTTACATTTATCAAACATCAACAATTTCTGGAGTGGTCGGTCGATTGTGGGATGTTAGAATTCCAGTCTTTCCTGGTAATCCTCTAACTGAAGAGGAAACGCCCGGTGCTCTAGAAGATTCTAGCAATGCTTCAGCAGCACACTGCAGGTTCCAGCCACTGGCAGAGAGTGCCTCCTTGCATTTGTAAACATCTGCCACACCCAGGGACAGTAATTTCTTAAGTTGGAGATATTTGGTTGCCTTGGTAACATCCCACTGTGTACTCTCTAGTGCTGTCATACATTCCTCTATCGTCACCTGGACAAGATATTCACATTTAATATAGGTTGCCATCAATCATTCAATATCGAGATAAAAAATTGAAAATATTCAATAATACAACTATATAGGGTAGCCGGGAGCAAAGTGTTGCACTTTTTGAATTTTAGCATATTCAGACTACCATACTTAACTATGAGAGACCAAACTGCCATCAGTGTATAGCTTATCCATCCATCATTAGTGAGAGTATTGAAAACATACAGATATATGTAGGCGGTAGAATGAAATTTTTGGAACATAGGTAAAAACAATAACGTGCCCCATACAATGGGGGCAAGATGGCACAGGCAAAAAAAGGTGATACAAACTATTATAAAAATGGAGGAGATAACCACTGCGGCAGGTCTAGTAAACCGGCAGTGTATAAATATGTGCTAAAAATAGATAGAATAAATAAATATACCTAATTTTGTAACTTTAATGTGAAAAAAAAAATAGTTTGTAAGTTCAGTTTTAAAGCTAATAATGCTTTTTAAGGTTGGATGATCATTATAACCATATATATCATTCTCTCCCAGCTTTATATAAGCACCGGCAACTTCCTCATGACATCAGCTTTTTCTTCCTACATTTTTGAATGTGCCACCTTGCCCAATAAATGTGCGCTAATTTCCCCCATATCACACTTTTAGCAACAATTATAAATTCCGATTAAAAAAACAAAGTAGCCTGACAAGATTATGTGCTGAAGAAATAAACAACACAATATATAATTCAGTTTAAACATAGCAGCAGTCAGAGTACCAAAGGAATCAAACATAACGGACAATTATTTTTTCCAGCATTGTTGAAAATTGACTTGTCCTTGACCTATCAAACTTTGTTGTGTAACAGAATGGAATTTTACCGGCTGACCTAGTTACTTGTGTTAACAGAAAAACCCATAAGCTAAAAAAAACCCTACTGCACTGTCTTACCCAGTACATCTTCTTGCCCCCGGCTACCCTATGTGAACACTAAAATATCAACATGAAACATTATACTTGATTGTGAGAAATCAGAATATCAGAGAAATATGCACAACCCACAGAGAACAGAGAGATAAATCATAGACACATCCACAAACTACAGAGAGATAAATCATAGACACATCCACAAACTACAGAGAGATAAAGAGATAAATCATAGACACATCCACAAACTACAGAGAGATAAAGAGATAAATCATAGACACATCCACAAACTACAGAGAGATAAATCAGACACATCCACAAACTACAGAGAGATAAATCAGACACATCCACAAACTACAGAGAGATAAATCAGACACATCCACAAACTACAGAGAGATAACTCATAGATACATCCACAAACTACAGAGAGATAAATCAGACACATCCACAAACTACAGAGAGATAAATCAGACACATCCACAAACTACAGAGAGATAACTCATAGACACATCCACAAACTACAGAGAGATAAATCAGACACATCCAAAAACTACAGAGAGATAAATCAGACACATCCACAAACTACAGAGAGATAACTCATAGACACATCCACAAACTACAGAGAGATAACTCATAGACACATCCACAAACTACAGAGAGATAACTCATAGACACATCCACAAACTACAGAGATAACTCATAGACACATCCACAAACTACAGAGAGATAACTCATAGACACATCCACAAACTACAGAGAGATAACTCATAGACACATCCACAAACTACAGAGAGATAACTCATAGACACATCCACAAACTACAGAGAGATAAATCAGACACATCCACAAACTAAAGAGAGATAACTCATAGACACATCCACAAACTACAGAGAGATAACTCATAGACACATCCACAAACTACAGAGAGATAACTCATAGACACATCCACAAACTACAGAGAGATAACTCATAGACACATCCACAAACTACAGAGAGATAACTCATAGACACATCCACAAACTACAGAGAGATAACTCATAGACACATCCACAAACTACAGAGAGATAACTCATAGACACATCCACAAACTACAGAGAGATAACTCATAGACACATCCACAAACTACAGAGAGATAACTCATAGACACATCCACAAACTACAGAGAGATAACTCATAGACACATCCACAAACTACAGAGAGATAAATCAGACACATCCACAAACTACAGAGAGATAACTCATAGACACATCCACAAACTACAGAGAGATAACTCATAGACACATCCACAAACTACAGAGAGATAACTCATAGACACATCCACAAACTACAGAGAGATAACTCATAGACACATCCACAAACTACAGAGAGATAACTCATAGACACATCCACAAACTACAGAGATAACTCAGACACATCCACAAACTACAGAGAGATAAATCAGACACATCCACAAACTACAGAGAGATAACTCATAGACACATCCACAAACTACAGAGAGATAAATCATAGACACATTGATAAACTACAGAGATAAATCGGACACATTTACAAACTAAACATCCACAAACCACAGAGAGATCAATCAAATATACAAAGAGAGACCATGAATGTGTGTGCTTGTAGTTTACCTGATCTGGAAAGATATTGAGTAAGGATTCTATCTCTTCACAATTTTTGTGCCTGGAGAATGAGAAGAAACATTAATATTAGAATGAGGTACATGAAATCACAAGGCAATCACTGAGAGAAAGTACTCAACAATACTTTGTATGACATCTATGAGACACCTTTATATGTGATGGCTTCTCTTAACACATACGATACACTAAAAATTAACGGTGTTAACAATGGCACAATACACTAAAAATTAACGGTGTTAACAATGGCAGTAAAAATAAATACAAATTGAACAAAATCAAATTCTCAGATAAAATCAATTAAAAAGAATTAGGGAGCCTAAAATTAGGGAGCTATGACTACAAGTTATCAGCAGCTCACACCGGATAAGTCCATAGGTGATCCATCTCAAGAAATCCATGAGTACAAATGTGTATCTAACAATAATATGATCATTTTCTACTGTCATTCTTTAATTTAGTTTTTGTCTGTGCCAGTAGGGTTAGTAAGTTAAGTATGACAATTTCAACTCATCTGAATTAGTCAAGATTCACAGTGAAGAAATGTTGTATGTTGACAGAGTAAATGTTGCATGTTGACAGAGTGTAAATGTTGCATGTTAACTGTAAATGTTGCATGCTGACAGTGTGTAAATGTTGCATGATGACAGAGTGTAAATGTTGCATGTTGACAGAGTATAAATATTGCATGTTGACAATGTAAATATTGCATGTTGACAGAGTTTAAATGTTGCATGTTGACAGAGTATAAATATTGCATGTTGACAGAGTGTACATGTTAGTTGTTGACAGAGTGTAAATGTTGGATGATGCTGGAGTGTTGGAATATGCTATAGAATGTATACATGCTGCTTACAAATTCCACTATAGCTAAAACAAAAAAGCAAGATGTTCAGAAAATAGAATGTGTTGTGCCAAGGTTTACAGCTGTGATATCTGCACCTTTTCGCCCGACACATTTGACTTTAGCACGGTTTATGGGTTACTTTGACCATGTATGAGAAGGACATAAAAACTCTACCCCAGAACCTCCTTAGTTGCTTCTTATGACATTCGTGGAAGATAAACTTGTTATTTTTTACTCCCTTTTCAGGTCCTGGCAACACACAGGTGATGTATGAGGTCGTTTCAATAAGTTTCAGAAATTAGTGGATGAAATAAGTACGGTAACATAATAATTATCTACACTACATTTTCTTCAAATATAATCATCTACACTGCATTTCCTTCTAGTAGAATCATCTACTGCTGAAGACAGATGTGTTGGGACATTGGCAAAATAAAACTGCATCACAACGTATTTCCATTCTCTGGACTACATTAAACTGGAAATCTTGTAGGACCATTGTTTTTCTAATTCAACTGTTTGTTTTCCATTTTTCTGGTTGTTCTCTTCTTATTGCATCTCTTAGACAACAGAGGATATCAACATACATTTTTGTGTTAACCGTTTGGCTTTCAGGAATGAAATCATGGTAGACATTACCCTGGGAATAAAAACAAACTTCCAACATAACTTTTCCTTTGCTCTTGTCCAAGCACAATTTCTGCGTTTGGGATAATCCTTAATAGAAATGTTTATGCCGCACACATACTGGCATTTTTTGTATTGCAGTATTGCCATATATTTTAAGCAATGTTAGTGTCTCTGAGGGCAACTTCTCAAGCAAAACACAGAATTTGACATTTGTAAGATGTTCAATCAAGGATATTTTCAACTCCGACGATGCAACTAGCACAACACACAAACATCTGTATCTTCTCTTTGAGAGTAAATATGAATCCATGTCCTTTTGTTAAGATCATTACTAGCTTGGAAACATATAATCTTCATATCATCTTTCATTCAAACACTAGTCGACTTTTCTGGGAACTTTTTGTGGCAACCTTGTATATACCATATTTCACTATATGGTGAACTTCTTCAGAGAAAATAAATGGTCAGTGGACAGATGAAACACTTCAAAAACTCAAAGTGTATTTAAAGAGCTTAAACATCGACACTGCAACCTGGGAGTCTGTCGCTCAGTGTGGTGCGGCTCCACTAACAAAGACATTTGCATTGCGGAGAGGTATAAAATCTCAGAGGAACAGAGAAAAAAACTGCTGGAAAAAATAGAACCACAAACACACAGAGATGGGGTAGCACATAGCATTTTCAAAGCAGTCACCACCTATTACGTAACATTACCAAAGCAGTCACCACCTATTATGTAACATTACCAAAGCAGTCACCACCTATTATGTAACATTACCAAAGCAGTCACCACCTATTATGTAACATTACCAAAGCAGTCACCACCTATTATGTAACATTACCAAAGCAGTCACCACCTATTATGTAACATTACCAAAGCAGTCACCACCTATTATGTAACATTACCAAAGCAGTCACCACCTATTATGTAACATTACCAAAGCAGTCACCACCTATTATGTAACATTACCAAAGCAGTCACCACCTATTATGTAACATTACCAAAGCAGTCACCACCTATTATGTAACATTACCAAAGCAGTCACCACCTATTATGTAACATTACCAAAGCAGTCACCACCTATTATGTAACATTACCAAAGCAGTCACCACCTATCACGTAACATTACCAAAGCAGTCACCACCTATTATGTAACATTACCAAAGCAGTCACCACCTATGACATAACATTACCAAAACAGTCACCACCTATTACGTAACATTACCAAAAAATAATCCAGTGGCAGGGGGGAAAGTTTTTATTTTATTTTTGTGTACAGAGTGCTAAAGGTTAAGCATACATTCAATAATAACATTTTAGCGGGAAGAATTTGTGGTGCCCTTGTTTTCTCTGAAACTTCCCTTATTGGCAGACAGAAATAACAGAACTGTCATCCTATGATATTTTACCGGATGTACAAATGAGTGACATGAATTTGCGATGTCACTACAGAACTTACCTTCCTGCTCTCCCCATAATCCTCTCAATGAAAGCAAAGTTGTAGTGAAGAAATAGAAGAAAAGGCAAAAAGCAAGCAGTGAATGAGTGCATCATGGCACATGCCAGAAATGAATGAGTTGATCATGGAAATCACAATAGAATCAATATTCATGAACAACATGTTATACAGAATCTATAATTTTACTGACTGATGTCATAGAATCTATACTAATTACTGACTGATGTCATAGAATCTATACTAATTACTGACTGATGTCATAGAATCTATACTAATTACTGGCTGATGTCATAGAATCTATACTAATTACTGTTGATGAAATAAATGTTATATACTAACAACAGAATATAATACTACATGTAACAATTTGAGCCACCACATGAGCTATGGAGACCACGATTTCACTGAATTCAAATTAATGTTTTTATGAGAATTTGTACACAATTTAGGTGTTTGGTCATTGTTTACATGACATTTGATGATTTGGCACTGGAAAAATCCAAATATCTGGCAACCCTGAAGACAATTTTGTTGTAGGATTTATAAGATGTTCTGCATTGTTGAATTATCAATGAATTAAGAATTATTCTATTCTTTCGTATGAATGTGAAAGTTGGTCAATTACAACAGAAATGGGGAGGAGAATACTGACTTTTGAAAACACATGTTACAGACGAGTAGGGGGCCTATAGCGTATCCATTATACAGAAAAAAAACCCAATATAATAAGTGATCTTGCAGATCAACAAGAACATCTCATGGTTGGGGCTTGTGTGGTTTAGTTATGTGATGAAGCATGATTCCCTCTCTAAAGCAATCCTGCAGGGAACAGATTCTGCAGGGAACAGATCCTGCAGGGAACAGTTCCTGCAGGGAACAGATTCTGCAGGGAACAGATCCTGCAGGGAACAGATCCTGCAGGGAACAGATTCTGCAGGGAACAGTTTCTGCAGGGAACAGTTCCTGCAGGGAACAGATTCTGCAGGGAACAGATCCTGCAGGGAACAGATCCTGCAGGGAACAGATTCTGCAGGGAACAGTTTCTGCAGGGAACAGTTCCTGCAGGGAACAGATTCTGCAGGGAACAGATCCTGCAGGGAACAGATCCTGCAGGGAACAGATTCTGCAGGGAACAGTTTCTGCAGGGAACAGTTCCTGCAGGGAACAGATCCTGCAGGGAACAGATCCTGCAGGGAACAGATTCTGCAGGGAACAGATCCTGCAGGGAACAGATTCTGCAGGGAACAGTTCCTGCAGGGAACAGATCCTGCAGGGAACAGATCCTGCAGGGAACAGTTCCTGCAGGGAACAGTTGAGGATGAAAGAAAAAGAGGACCAAAAAAAGTATAGATTAATAATATTAAAGACTGGAAAGGATGGATATTTTCCACACTTAAACAAGAAGTTGAGAACAGAGAGTTTAATGCTGCTGAAACAGACGTCGACATCAGGACACAACAGAGAAAAGTTTATGCTAAGAAAAGAATGGTGGGACTTATTGAACACCTCAATTGTCCAGAG
Organism: Meghimatium bilineatum; assembly: GCA_034231615.1. Taxonomy (NCBI): domain Eukaryota; kingdom Metazoa; phylum Mollusca; class Gastropoda; order Stylommatophora; family Philomycidae; genus Meghimatium; species Meghimatium bilineatum. The sequence continues at coordinate 60,866,505 of CM067300.1, read as the reverse complement.
CATTACATGGATATACTGCCCCGGTCATGCTGGAGTCAGAGGAAATGAGAGAACCGACTTAATGGCAGGCAATTGGTGATAGACGGCACATTGCCGAGAAGAAATAAAGCAGACTTGATCAAGGCAGTATAAATTCATTTCAAGATGAAGATGATGTCAATGAGGCTGAGAACGTACACATACAGAGAATGTTAGAAATGGGAGTATCTAGATGTGAGAGAAGGAAAAATAAATATTTTGGAAAGTCCTGAAGATCACACAATCAACACCTGACCGGGACTCTTTGAGTCTACATACACTGGGTTGGCTGCTGGAACTGAAGGCAGAGCACTTATGGGAATGTCCCACATGCTGTGAACCCAGTTTCTAATCAAGGAACTGAGAACAGAGAAGTATGACCAAGTTTTTGTGCTGATGTTTCCAAAGTGACATTCCTATGATCATGAAGTGTTATGAGTTTAATGAATGAATACTGAAAATTGATAGAGCGCTCTTCTTTTAGCATTGCATAAAAGCTAATTAATGAAACAAAGAAAGACAGGTTGGGTGAGTGAATGCTATGAATATATGTGAGTAGGTTACAGCCTACCACTGTAGTGTATGAAGGGAGAGCAGGTTATAAGGCGGGCACTATTACCTATCCAAGGCAAACTGGCGCAGGTCTTCATAGCTGACGCTGGATGTAGCGTTGTAACTGGCAAACATGAGCGGTGAAACTTCTGAACTGCTAGGGTATTCCACAGTTGGTGAGAGATCTTGGTCGCTGATGGGATGTGTGCTTGTGGGTGCTGCTGCTGAGTTTGACAATGATGTTGGTGGTATAGTGTCTGTACACACTGGATTAGGAAATTTGAATACACGAAATGCTCGGCTTGAATGTGGTAAATCTAGTTTCTGCTTAGATGTGTCTATTGATTGGAGTTCTCCTGTGTTCTGGCTGGAAGAATTTGTTGATGTGACTAAACAGTTATTCAATGTGGTTCTGGAACTACATGAAGACAATGGTGTAGTTTGGGAAGCAGGTAGGGATACTGTGTTGTATGTGTGTGTTGAGTTTGATTTAGGGCTTAGAGGTTGTGGCGCACACATGTGTTTGCCTGTATGTGTATGCGAGTGTGTGCTAGAACTTTCTAAACTGCGGCGGAACATAGGAGGTGGGTCCAGATCTAATCGAGAAACTGTGAGGGGGGATGAGCTATTAGATACCTGGTTTGGCCGGGAAATGGCTGTTGAAATTTGGTAAGGGGATATGTTTGGTGTAGTCTGAAGGAGGGAAATGCTGCTGTATATAGAGGACGACTGAGGTAAATCATTGGGAGATGAAGGGACAAGCGGGTGGAAGGGGCTTTGGGAGTATGGGTGAGGATATGACGGGGCTTCTGCAAAGAATGCCTGATCATCAACATCATCAATTTCATATGAACTGTGGGGGAAATGGAAGACTTGAGGGGATGCTGGAGATGTCAGGGAGGAATCTATGTGCTGACTGTGGGAGGCAGGCAAATGTGTACTAGCTGACCTTCCCCTGTAAGATGTAGGGAAGGAGGCAGAATCAACAGCGAGCAGGTTGGATGGGCATCTCTGAGTATTGGGAGTGTGTGAGATGCTACGCATTACTTTTGGTTTCTGTTGTTCGAACCCCAATCTCTCCCTGTAGGATGGGGTTGGAGGGGCAGGGGGAAGATCAGCAGGTGGGCTCTGGTTATCTGAATAGCTAGGGTATAACCCGGGGATACGGATCCGGGCGTCTGTACTTAAACTTCGATCAAATGCTCTATTTATGATAGGGCTTGCATTACCCTGCGATGAGTGAGAGGTGATATGCTGTCTGCGGGAGAAGGAAGGAGATAATGGGGATGGTGAAGTAAATGTCGCAGACCAAGAATGTTTGTTGTCTGTGAGAGATGACAGTGATACATGGGTGGGCTCGTCAATGACTGACAAATCAGATGATGGAGGGAGGTTTACGGACAGTGGAAGTGGAAGATGAGGTGTGTGGAGGTCTAACAGCATGTGAGTGGGTTCACAGTCTGCCACATCTGAAGATGAGTTTATAGAATGATTAACGGAAAGATCGTATGATGGTGGTAGATCTATAGAATTTGAATGATGATGGTGCAAGTGGTGGCTTGCGGAAGTAGAGTCTAGTGACTGTGACATGAAAATGTTATTGAGAGCAGGGTGTCTGGGAGAGCGCCTGCATACTGGAGAATTTGGTGAGTGAGCAGCTAATGACTGATGTTGTCTGGAAGATGTGGCAGATGATATGGGTTGTGAATGGCTGTGTGAGGCGGTTAAAGAAATTGGTGGGCTTGGTGTAGTTGGCGATTTAAGATGTGAAGTGTGGTGTTTAAGTGTGGGTGATTCTGTGTTCATCTGCCTTGGGGATAATTTGTCTTGGGAAGGGAGATGAATTTGAAGAGGGAACTTTCTCTCTCGTGGGCGTGCATTGAGAGGTGTTCTACCTGCATGAGGTTTTCTAGGTGGCAGCGCAGGAGCCTCAGAATCATTGCTTTCTTCAAAACTGTTACTACGTCTTAGGCTGATTGGCAGAACAGATAAATGTAACTGACACTTCTCAGAGTTCTCATTCAGGGATTGGCTGCGTCTTGGAGGAAGTCTAGGTGGGGCAAGAGTTTCTCCATTTGATTTGACTGGAATTTTAGAAATTGTTGAGCTTCCATCAGAATCTGTTGATGTTTCCTTTGAAGAACTAGAAGCAACAGAATTAGAAGGTACAGAACTTGTTGCAGTCGGTGGGAAGAACATTGCCAGATCTAACTGCAGATCCTGAGACAAACAACTATCTGACTTTTTTGTTGTTTCATTGTCATCCTTGGTCTCAGAATCACTTGTAAGTAGCTCTAAGTAGTTCAATTCTGTGGGCGAATTAGTGGACTTCTCTGCTTCTCTTGTCAATTCAGCAGCAGCACAACTGTTGTCACCAACATCTAGAGCAGATGTAGAACTGGTAGAATCTTTTTCTTGGATACTTGATGCAGTAGCTTCCCCTCTAAGGATTAGATCTGTCCTCTGTTGGTCTGTGATACTCCTGGAAAAATGCCTAGAGAAATTAAGTTGTGGTACTCTAAGGGCCACAGCCCTAGAGCTGCCATGGTTACCCGTACCTGTTGAACCTTTTCCAGTGATGCGAATTGGGATTACCCCTCCTCTTAGCATTCGTAATGGGTTAGTATCAACCTCTTGATTGCTTTCTTCACCACCATCAGCAGTTGATACGTTAGAAGCTCGACCTGGAATATTTTGTTCACGTGCAGATGGTGATGTTGTTACAACACTAGAAGCCTCATTCTCAGCTGCTAGTGTTCTTTGCTGGTCTAGATGCTGGTTTAATCGACGCTCTCGCAACTTGTTCATAATCTCCTGCGGGGAAGGTGTTTTCAGATCTTCTTCAAATATGGACGATGCTTGCTTTTTGCTGACCATGTCATTACGCTCTATTATGGATGAAACAGTTTTTGAACATGTCTCCTGGTCATGCTTGCTTCTGTGTGTCCAATCAACAACCTCTGACTTACTATTTTCTGACGTGTGATCCGTGGACGATACATGTGATGGTGCATGCTGAAAAGAATCATCCAATTGTAAAATTTCTGTTGCTTTCTTTGGTTTGTCCTCTGTGAAATCTGGATCTGAAATAGGACTTTTATTTCTTTTTCCACTTTTAGGTGGTATCTCTGGGGATGCAGGTCCTACATGCCAAATTGTTGGTTCAACTTTTGGAATCATCTGATGTGGTAGAGAGGTTGAAATTTCAGATTTCTTCACATTCTCTGTTTTACGTGATCGTGGAGCAGAATTCGGGGTAGACTTGGCCAGGGATGAAGCCACATGTTTATTGCTGGGTGAAGTGGAGATTTGTGGGAAAAGGTGAGGACCTGTAATTATTGGTATGGGCTGGGAAGATGAAACTACAGCTGGGGAAGAAATTGTGGTCAAATTGGAGCTAGCTATGGAATCTCTGACAAGATCTGACCGAGACCATTCAATGGGTTCTAGCTCATGGGAGTCCTTTGACTGTGTTACATTACCAACTTTCCTAGATTCAACATTGTCTTTGTAACCACAGTCTTGAGTGGCTGAATGTTGCTTAGAACTTGAAGATTTCTCTTTGAAAGATCCCTTAACTACCAACATATTATAAGCCTGTTGGGCCTCGGGAGTGACTTCATCAAAATCTCCTTTGTGTTCTAACTCTTCAGAGAATGTTCGTTTGCGCTCATTTCTAGGACTTCCCGAACGTTTAATAGAGTTCTTTAATCTGGATAAGATTCCAGTTTCTTCACTAAAAAATGAGGAACCCTTGTCTTGTAATGGACTGACAGGTGGGCTGTAAGTGGGTCCACCTATCATGTGAGAGGTCAGCTCCCTGACCCTTGCCATAGCTGTATCAACCATTTTCTCTTCAGAGGCTGACATTGGCTTGACTTTTGTCTGCTTCTTCTCTTTGGGATGTTCCTACAGAGGGATGAAAATAATCTCCATTCATGATTTTATACACCGTGTGTGGTAACATAAATATACTACATATTGTGTGTGTGTGTGTGTCTTCTGTGTCCATTCTAAAAATTATGCAGATTAGCAGGATGTAGTCCGGAGAACGGAATGTGTTGTGTCATGGTGTACAGCTTCGCTGCGATATCTGCGACTTTCGGTCTGACACATCCAACTTCAGCATCAGCATGGCTTCTCTGTCACTTTTTCCCTATATGGGATGGGACAGCCAACTATCACCCTAAAATCTCAGACGTCTCTTACGACATGCATGGAAGGTAAACAGCGTTGCTATACTTTGCTCCGCATCCGGGCCCTGACAATACACAGGTGAGCATGTGTGTATCTAATATCTACAATAATAATAATAATAACAATACTAATAAAACCCAGAAATAATAATAAGACCCATAAGTTGTCAGGGCCATAGCGGTGCCACACAGGAAACATTAGCATAAGATCCATAACCTGTCAGAGTCATAGCGGTGCCACACTGGAAACATTAGCATAAGACCCATAACCTGTCAGAGTCATAGCGGTGCCACACTGGAAACATTAGCATAAGACCCATAACCTGTCAGGGTCATAGGTGTCACACTGGAAACATTAGCACAAACTATATATAGCAAATTTCTGTTATTACATAAATATTTTGTTAGTCCGGACCAAGTTGTTATAATGGGATTCCACTGTATATATATAAATTGATGTATTCTTTCCGTGACATTGTCTTCATCATGGAAAGCCTCTGGCCTGGGGTGAGCAAGCCTCATTGACCAGAGACATGTTCATACATTTCTCAATATCTCTGGTCCATCGTCTTTTTGGTCTTCCTATTCTTCTTCCTACTGCTCTGCCATCATGTCACAATGACATCATGTCACATGCCATCATGTGACATGCCATCATGTCACAATGCCATCATGTCTCTTCAATTGTCCAAATACCTTCCTTCTTATAATTGTATTCAGAAACTACCTTGAGTTTAATTTGAGTATTTTTCAAAACTTCAATGTTCTTCTTTTTCTCTGTCCATGATATTCGTAGGATCTTTCTGTAGCACTTCATTTCAAATGAATTTATCCTTCTTGATATTGACTTGTTTAAAGTTCAAGTCTCGCAGCTTGTGTATGTTGTCACTGGGAAAATCATGATCTTAAAAGAATTATTTTTTGCTAAAGACAGATGGACAAAATGGCGAGTGAGAACGTATGTGTCAGTTTAAATCGGATGTACCTCCTGAAAGCAACGGCAAACTACAGGAGTATTGTGCCAAGAAATTTTCTATGGATGTGGTGAATAATTCGTATTGGAATTAGCGAGTGTTAATTAAAATGTTATAGAAGAGTTTTGAGAATACCATGGACAGCGAAGAAAACAAACCAGGAGGTGTTACGAACAATTAACGTCCAGGAAGGCTGGCTTCTGAACACTATATTAAAGAAAAAGCTAGCTTTTTTCGGTCATATTAAGAGACACGATGGCATGGAGAGAGTGTTAATGGAGGGGATGATAGAAGGCAACAGGGGCAAAGGCCGACCAAGACGCCGTTGGACAAAAGACATTAAAGAATGCCTGCGCATGTCACTGGAAGATGCAGGGCAACTTGCTCACGACCGTGGAGAATTCAAGAAATCCATAGGAAAGACTACGTTCTGGAAAGAATATGTCGCTTTATGATGAAAGACAGATGTGCCAGACCATTGGCACAAATAAAACGGTGGCACAACGCATTTCCATTCCATGGACTACATCCTACTGATGTAAAATCTAGTAGAACCATGGTCCTGCTACAGAGATCCAGTGGGAATTTGAATGTTGAAGAAGAAGAAAAAGATTATTTTAGTTTCATTATTACTACATTTCTACATCTTTCTCATTTGTCTTAGTTTGAGCGCTACTACTCACATTGATTTTTTCTTTCGTTCGTCTGAAACATGCTTATATCTGAAGTTTTGTTTCTTCTATAAACTTGACTGAGTTCTGTAACTCGTACTAAGGTCCTTAGAATTTTTCTTCCACTGTTTTCTCTAGGCCAGTGTATGTGCCTCAACATTTCATATTCCTAGCATTCCTGAAGAATATGTTCTATTCCTGAAGAATATGTTCTGCTGTCTGAGGTGCATGCACACATGGCTGTGTTGCTAATCTTGAACCTTATGTACATGTAGCTGCGAAGTTGGTTGTGTCCGGTTCTGAGGAGCTAAATAACAACTTGGTCTGGTCTGTTCATAATTTGGTAGTCATCCTGATCTCAAATCTGAATTTGAATCTCAATGCATCCCCGAGCAGATGGTTTCAACAGTTTTATAAGCATCAAATTTGTGTTATCATTTTCATTGGAAAAATTTGACGAGGAGAAATATTTGTATCCATACAGTATTCTTCGATTAAATGGATTTTAAATGATTTCTGTGGGTAAGTTTTGTTCAAATGCTGTTTTAATTATCGTGTAATCTGGCTGAAATAACGATTTTCTGAAGACTTGTAGATTATCATAATCCAACCATCCTTGTTTCAAAAGTAGATATAAAACATTTGTATTTCCACATTCAGATTTTCCAACTATAAGACACCTAATGCTTTTTGGTAATAAAAGATTGTTTTGTCTTTTTGATAAGTTTTGATTCCATGATAAATGGGTAATATCCATTTTAAAGGAATAAAAAAATACAAAAGTTTGAGAAATTCTGAAATCATTTATTAAACTCTAGTTTAAATTCAAAGCTAATTAGAGTCTACAGAGGTGTGGTTTTTGAGAAGATGAAAATACAATGGATAGCTAAGAAAACTAATGCAGAGGTTCTCATTGATGCTGGCATAAAAAGATCAATCATATCAAACATTAGGGGCAGACAGTCAAGATTTCTAGTGCATGTGCTGAGAAGAACACAGCTTGAACACTTAATAACCACTGGAAAGATGAAGGGGAGAAGAGATAGGGGATGACAAAGAGAGAAGTTGCAAGATAGACTGGTAGTGTGACACGGTAGAATTCACCAACTGAGCCTATTTACAACACAAGAGACAAGAGAGTCGTAGAGAAACATGATCAAATATGCCATTCGGCATAGCACTTGATTGATTGATAAAAATAAATAAATCAAATCTCTGTTCAAACACATAATTTTCTTGATGTTTCATTTTATATTTTTGTAAATTGATTTAATTTATTATTAAAATCATTAATTCTTTTCTTTCCAATATTTGTACTGAAATAAAAATCAGGAGTGTAAAATATTTCTTAAAATATTCTTTGTATAAATAATATAGCTTTTATTTTTTTATAACTATAAATCTATAACTTTTTATATTTATTTTATATAATTTAATAATAATGTAACTATTTTGTTATTTTCATATACCCTAAAAAGTATATAAGGCAGGATTTCGAAAAGCTGGTGGACAGAAAAAGCGTTTCAAAGACACGCTCAAGTCATCCTTGAAACATCTTAACATTGACGTAGGCGCTTGGGAGAGCCTCGCTCAGGATAGAACAGCATGGCGTTACAGCCTTAGAACGGGAGCACTAGCGGCGGAAGAATTCAGACAAGAAACTGCAAGACAGAAGCAGACACATAAAACAGAAAAAACATCTCAACCTCACACAGATACCTTCTATTGTTGTCAATTCTGTAAAAGAACATTTTGTGCGCGCATTGCACTTGCTAGTCATTTAAAAACGCACTATTAACTTTATTATTTATTGTTATTATTATTATGGTTGAGTTTTTGGTCATCGTCGATCACGACGGACGAACATCATATCCATTATATGTTAGATCAATATGTTTATGTTCTATATTAACATCAATATGTTTATGTTCTAATAATAATTTAACCATTTCATTATCATGATAATAAGCTAAATGTAATGGTGTAATTCCATCATAACTTTGTATATTAACATCAATAACTTTATGTTGTACTAATAATAATTTAACCATTTCTATGTTATTTTCACAAGCAATAACATGTAGTGATGTAATTCCATCTTTAAATTAACATCAATTTAATTTTGAGCTAATAACAATTCAAGTATTTTATCAGTACGATATAGTAAACTAAATAAAATTTTTATTGAAATTCTTTTCATATGTTTTTCTTCTGCTCATTTTATTAGGAAAAATTGTATATATGCTTTTTTTTCATTTTATAATTTTTTTAAATAATTAGGATTTTCAATCATAAAATCTTGATATGCTTGTTTATATTTTTCTTTATTTTCTTGATAATGTTTCATTTTATATGGTTTATTACATTCTTACAGCTTCACCGTAAACCATGTTTTCCTGTTTTATCCTTTGAATAGCAAGTTATAGATTTATTAATAAAACACATGGAACAAGTTTTCTGCAGTTTCATTTTTTAATAAATATTTATATATATATATATATATATATATATATATTAGTTAAAGAGAAGGCATCTGAAAATTGACTTTTTATTTTGCCACAAAAATATTAAAAAAATTGGCAAAAAGCCAACAATGTGACATGAAGTTTCTAATGGGAGTCAAAAAGATACGGTCTTTCTTTATATATTTATGTATCTATCTGTATTTTTATTTTATTGAATTAGTGATAGTTGAAGATGGTTGAAAAATATAATATGAGCTTGCTGTAATACTAGTTTTTTCCCATTTGAAAGTTTAAAAAAAAAATATGTGATGGCTTGCACCCAAACATATTGTGTACATTCTATCAAACCCATTTACCCAATTTATTTAATTTTTTCACCCTGCTTGTTTAAAAAGCTGATATTTTGGTACAAAAAAGTCATTTTTTTAAAATACGAAAATAAATATAGATGTGCTCTAGACTAGCCATTATAGTATACTACCCGCACCCGCTCCGATGGATCCACTATTTAACTTAGAGCATCTCAGAGCGTCGACGAAAACATCAGAAATACTCATAGTATACTACACGCACCCGCTCCGAAGGATCCACTATTTAAATTAGAGCATCTCAGAGCATCGACGAAAACATCAGAAATACTCATAGTATACTACACGCACCCGCTCCGAAGGATCCACTATTTAACTTAGAGCATCTCAGAGCGTTGACGAAATCATCAGAAATACTCATAGTATACTACACGCACCCGCTCCGATGGATCCACTATTTAACTTAGAGCATCTCAGAGCGTCGATGAAATCATCAGAAATACTCATAGTATACTACCCGCACCCGCTCCGATGGATCCACTATTTAACTTAGAGCATCTCAGAGCGTCGATGAAATCATCAGAAATACTCATAGTATACTACACGCACCCGCTCCGAAGGATCCACTATTTAATTTAGAGCATCTCAGAGCGTCGATGAAATCATCAGAAATACTCATAGTATACTACACGCACCCGCTCCGATGGATCCACTATTTAACTTAGAGCATCTCAGAGCGTCGATGAAAACATCAGAAATACTCATAGTATACTACACGCACCCGCTCCGAAGGATCCACTATTTAACTTAGAGCATCTCAGAGCATCGACGAAAACATCAGAAATACTCATAGTATACTACACGCACCCGCTCCGAAGGATCCACTATTTAACTTAGAGCATCTCAGAGCGTTGACGAAATCATCAGAAATACTCATAGTATACTACCCGCACCCGCTCCGATGGATCCACTATTTAACTTAGAGCATCTCAGAGCGTCGATGAAATCATCAGAAATACTCATAGTATACTACCCGCACCCGCTCCGATGGATCCACTATTTAACTTAGAGCATCTCAGAGCGTCGATGAAATCATCAGAAATACTCATAGTATACTACACGCACCCGCTCCGAAGGATCCACTATTTAACTTAGAGCATCTCAGAGCGTCGATGAAATCATCAGAAATACTCATAGTATACTACACGCACTCGCTCCGATGGATCCACTATTTAACTTAGAGCATCTCAGAGCGTCGATGAAAACATCAGAAATACTCATAGTATACTACACGCACCCGCTCCGAAGGATCCACTATTTAACTTAGAGCATCTCAGAGCATCGACGAAAACATCAGAAATACTCATAGTATACTACACGCACCCGCTCCGAAGGATCCACTATTTAACTTAGAGCATCTCAGAGCGTTGACGAAATCATCAGAAATACTCATAGTATACTACACGCACCCGCTCCGATGGATCCACTATTTAACTTAGAGCATCTCAGAGCGTCGATGAAATCATCAGAAATACTCATAGTATACTACCCGCACCCGCTCCGATGGATCCACTATTTAACTTAGAGCATCTCAGAGCATCGACAAAAACATCAGAAATACTCATAGTATACTACACGCACCCGCTCCGACGGATCACTTTTTAACTTAGAGCATCTCAGAGCGTCGACGAAATCATCAGAAATACTCATAGTATACTACACGCACCCGCTCCGATGGATCCACTATTTAACTTAGAGCATCTCAGAGCATCGACGAAAACATCAGAAATACTCATAGTATACTACACGCACCCGCTCTGATGGATCCACTATTTAACTTAGAGCATCTCAGAGCGTCGACGAAAACATCAGAAATACTCATAGTATACTACACGCACCCGCTCCGATGGATCCACTATTTAACTTAGAGCATCTCAGAGCGTCGATGAAAACATTAGAAATACTCATAGTATACTACTCGCACCTGCTCCGACGGATCACTATTTAACTTAGAGCATCTCAGAGCATCGACGAAAACATCAGAAATACTCATAGTATACTACACGCACCCGCTCTGATGGATCCACTATTTAACTTAGAGCATCTCAGAGCATCGACGAAAACATCAGAAATACTCATAGTATACTACTCGCACCTGCTCCGACGGATCCACTATTTAACTTAGAGCATCTCAGAGCGTCGACGAAAACATCAGAAATACTCATAGTATACTACACGCACCCGCTCCGACGGATCCACTATTTAACTTAGAGCATCTCAGAGCGTTGATGAAAACATCAGAAATACTCATAGTATACTACCCGCACCCGCTCCGATGGATCCACTATTTAACTTAGAGCATCTCAGAGCGTTGATGAAAACATCAGAAATACTCATAGTATACTACACGCACCCGCTCCGATGGATCCACTATTTAACTTAGAGCATCTCAGAGCGTTGATGAAAACATCAGAAATACTCATAGTATACTACACGCACCCGCTCCGATGGATCCACTATTTAACTTAGAGCATCTCAGAGCGTTGATGAAAACATCAGAAATACTCATAGTATACTACACGCACCCGCTCCGACGGATCCACTATTTAACTTAGAGCATCTCAGAGCGTTGATGAAAACATCAGAAATACTCATAGTATACTACCCGCACCCGCTCCGATGGATCCACTATTTAACTTAGAGCATCTCAGAGCGTTGATGAAAACATCAGAAATACTCATAGTATACTACACGCACCCGCTCCGATGGATCCACTATTTAACTTAGAGCATCTCAGAGCGTTGATGAAAACATCAGAAATACTCATAGTATACTACTCGCACCCGCTCTGATGGATCCACTATTTAACTTAGAGCATCTCAGAGCGTCGACGAAAACATCAGAAATACTCATAGTATACTACACGCACCCGCTCTGATGGATCCACTATTTAACTTAGAGCATCTCAGAGCGTTGATGAAAACATCAGAAATACTCATAGTATACTACTCGCACCCGCTCTGATGGATCCACTATTTAACTTAGAGCATCTCAGAGCGTCGATGAAATCATCAGAAATACTCATAGTATACTACACGCACCCGCTCCGATGGATCCACTATTTAACTTAGAGCATCTCAGAGCGTTGATGAAAACATCAGAAATACTCATAGTATACTACACGCACCCGCTCTGATGGATCCACTATTTAACTTAGAGCATCTCAGAGCGTCGACGAAAACATCAGAAATACTCATAGTATACTACACGCACCCGCTCTGATGGATCCACTATTTAACTTAGAGCATCTCAGAGCGTTGATGAAAACATCAGAAATACTCATAGTATACTACTCGCACCCGCTCTGATGGATCCACTATTTAACTTAGAGCATCTCAGAGCGTCGATGAAATCATCAGAAATACTCATAGTATACTACACGCACCCGCTCCGATGGATCCACTATTTAACTTAGAGCATCTCAGAGCGTTGATGAAAACATCAGAAATACTCATAGTATACTACACGCACCCGCTCCGATGGATCCACTATTTAACTTAGAGCATCTCAGAGCGTTGATGAAAACATCAGAAATACTCATAGTATACTACACGCACCCGCTCCGATGGATCCACTATTTAACTTAGAGCATCTCAGAGCGTTGATGAAATCATCAGAAATACTCATAGTATACTACACGCACCCGCTCCGATGGATCCACTATTTAAATTAGAGCATCTCAGAGCGTTGATGAAATCATCAGAAATACTCATAGTATACTACACGCACCCGCTCCGATGGATCCACTATTTAACTTAGAGCATCTCAGAGCGTCGACGAAAACATCAGAAATACTCATAGTATACTACCCGCTCCGATGGATCCACTATTTAACTTAGAGCATCTCAGAGCATCGACGAAAACATCAGAAATACACTCATAGTATACTACTCGCACCTGCTCCGACGGATCCACTATTTAACTTAGAGCATCTCAGAGCATCGACGAAAACATCAGAAATACTCATAGTATACTACCCGCTCCGACGGATCCACTATTTAACTTAGAGCATCTCAGAGCGTCGACAAAAACATCAGAAATACTCATAGTATACTACCCGCACCCGCTCCGATGGATCCACTATTTAACTTAGAGCATCTCAGAGCGTCGACGAAAACATCAGAAATACTCATAGTATACTACTCGCACCCGCTCCGATGGATCCACTATTTAACTTAGAGCATCTCAGAGCGTCGACGAAAACATCAGAAATACTCATAGTATACTACACGCACCCGCTCCGATGGATCCACTATTTAACTTAGAGCATCTCAGAGCGTTGATGAAAACATCAGAAATACTCATAGTATACTACACGCACCCGCTCCGATGGATCCACTATTTAACTTAGAGCATCTCAGAGCGTTGATGAAAACATCAGAAATACTCATAGTATACTACACGCACCCGCTCCGATGGATCCACTATTTAACTTAGAGCATCTCAGAGCGTTGATGAAATCATCAGAAATACTCATAGTATACTACTCGCACCTGCTCCGACGGATCCACTATTTAACTTAGAGCATCTCAGAGCGTCGACGAAAACATCAGAAATACTCATAGTATACTACTCGCACCTGCTCCGACGGATCCACTATTTAACTTAGAGCATCTCAGAGCGTCGACGAAAACATCAGAAATACTCATAGTATACTACACGCACCCGCTCCGATGGATCCACTATTTAACTTAGAGCATCTCAGAGCGTCGACGAAAACATCAGAAATACTCATAGTATACTACTCGCACCTGCTCCGATGGATCCACTATTTAACTTAGAGCATCTCAGAGCGTCGACGAAAACATCAGAAATACTCATAGTATACTACTCGCACCTGCTCCGACGGATCCACTATTTAACTTAGAGCATCTCAGAGCGTCGACAAAAACATCAGAAATACTCATAGTATACTACCCGCTCTGATGGATCCACTATTTAACTTAGAGCATCTCAGAGCGTCGACAAAAACATCAGAAATACTCATAGTATACTACTCGCTCTGATGGATCCACTATTTAACTTAGAGCATCTCAGAGCGTCGACAAAAACATCAGAAATACTCATAGTATACTACTCGCTCTGATGGATCCACTATTTAACTTAGAGCATCTCAGAGCGTTGATGAAAACATCAGAAATACTCATAGTATACTACTCGCTCTGATGGATCCACTATTTAACTTAGAGCATCTCAGAGCGTTGATGAAAACATCAGAAATACTCATAGTATACTACTCGCTCTGATGGATCCACTATTTAACTTAGAGCATCTCAGAGCGTCGACAAAAACATCAGAAATACTCATAGTATACTACTCGCTCTGATGGATCCACTATTTAACTTAGAGCATCTCAGAGCGTCGACAAAAACATCAGAAATACTCATAGTATACTACTCGCTCTGATGGATCCACTATTTAACTTAGAGCATCTCAGAGCGTCGACGAAAACATCAGAAATACTCATAGTATACTACCCGCTCCGATGGATCCACTATTTAACTTAGAGCATCTCAGAGCGTCGACGAAAACATCAGAAATACTCATAGTATACTACCCGCTCCGATGGATCCACTATTTAACTTAGAGCATCTCAGAGCGTCGACGAAAACATCAGAAATACTCATAGTATACTACCCGCTCCGATGGATCCACTATTTAACTTAGAGCATCTCAGAGCGTCGATGAAAACATCAGAAATACTCATAGTATACTACCCGCTCCGATGGATCCACTATTTAACTTAGAGCATCTCAGAGCGTCGATGAAAACATCAGAAATACTCATAGTATACTACCCGCTCTGATGGATCCACTATTTAACTTAGAGCATCTCAGAGCGTTGATGAAAACATCAGAAATACTCATCAGTGAACTTCTCTTCGCCGATGCTGCTGCACTAGCGGAACACAGTGAGTCCACCTTGCAGTCACAAATTGACAACATGGCAAAGGTCTGCGAGCTGTTCTCTATGACAATAAAGCTAAAACTGCCACTAAAACTGTGGCAATGTGTCAGGGATATACAGTACCAGCAAACATCACCTTAAACAACACCCATATAAAGAAAGCCGACAACTTTTGCAACCCACGATCCACAGTTAAATCCACCCTTTCCCTGGAAAATTAAATAAATGCACGTATAAGAAAAGCGGCTACCAATTTTGGCAGACTGTGAAAATGAACTTGGAAAAACCATAAGCTAAAATTTAAAACAAAGATACAGATCTATCAAACATGCGTGCTGAGTACACTAGACTACAGATCTGAAACATGGACTACATACACCAAACATGAGATGAGACGTAACATCTTTGATCTAAGATGTCTCCGCAAGATCTTAAACATTAAATGGCACGACAAAATCACCAACATGGAAGTGTTGAGCAGCACCCAGCTACCATCTGCCATGGAAACACTCAATATAAATAGATTCTGTTGGCTGGGTCACGTCTGCAGAATGCCAAACTGCTGCATCCCAAAACAAGTACTATTCTGCAAACCTCAGTCTAAAATTACAGCCAAGGCATATCTTTAACCTCAGTCCCCAATTACAGCCTAGGTATATCTTTAACCTCAGTCCCCAATTACAGCCTAGGTATATCTTCAACCCCAGTCACCCCAATTACAGCCTAGGTATATCTTCAACCTCAGTCCCCAATTACAGCCTAGGTATATCTTCAACCCCAGTCACCCCAATTACAGCCTAGGTATATCTTCAACCTCAGTCCCCAATTACAGCCTAGGTATATCTTCAACCTCAGTCTCAAATTGCGGTATAGGTGTGTCTTCAACCCAAGTCCCCAATTTCACCCTACATGTATCTTCAGTTTCAGTGCCTGCTTCGACCAGAAGTTTGTAAAGTAACTTCAGTACATCACCTTTATCATTCTCAACTTCTTGTCTATTGATGCCATTTGATGCAAAGCTGTCTATACATTTATTACAACAAACACCTGCATGTCCTATAACTTTGTACTAAAGCAAAAATTGTTGTACACAAACATTAAGATTAACTAGCTTTGAAAACTGAGAAGAACAGAAAAAGTTGAATTTAATTTACCACTCTGGGCGACTGTGCTGGAATCACAAGAAGTGATGATGATGGTCTTGTCTCTCCACGGGGTGCAGGAAGAGGGGGCTGTGTTCTTGTTAATGTTCTGATGTTTGATTCCAAAGAGTGGCATGCACCAGTGGTAGCTGAGCTGTCTGTACAAGGATTCTGCTCTTTCTCGTCCAGTGCTCTCAGAACCTCATCCATGAAAGATGATCCACATTCAAATGAACTCTAGAGAAATATATATTACATATAGAAGTCAGCAGGCAATGGAAGTTTAGTCTAGTGATGTGATCTGATATAGAGAAATATATATTACATATAGAAGTCAGCAGGCAATGGAAGTTTAGTCTAGTGATGTGATCTGATATAGAGAAATATATATTACATATAGAAGTGAGCAGGCAATGGAAGTTTAGTCTAGTGATGTGATCTGATATAGAGAAATATATATTACATATAGAAGTGAGCAGGCAATGGAAGTTTAGTCTAGTGATGTGATCTGATATAGAGAAATATATATTACATATAGAAGTCAGCAGGCAATGGAAGTTTAGTCTAGTGATCTGATATAGAGAAATATATATTACATATAGAAGTTAGCAGGCAATGGAAGTTTAGTCTAGTGATGTGATCTGTGATAGAGAAATATATATTACATATAGAAGTTAGCAGGCAATGGAAGTTTAGTCTAGTGATGTGATCTGATATAGAGAAAAGTGACAATGGTGTGCTGGACCTAGGATGTCCAGACCACAGAGTGGCCAACTGAGGTGCAAATAACACAGTTCTACCGTGGAACTTGCAGCACAACGTACTTCACACTCCCAGGCGGAAATCACACAATATATTCGCTGTAGTTATATGAGAGCGAACGCAGAAGAAGAAGAAGAAGTGACAATGGAAGTTTAGTCTAGTGAGATGATCTGTGATAGAGAAATGTGACAATGGAAGTTTAGTCTAGTGAGATGATCTGTGATAGAGAAATGTGACAATAGAAGTTTAGTCTAGTGAGATGATCTGTGATAGAGAAATGTGACAATGGAAGTTTAGTCTAGTGAGATGATCTGTGATAGAGAAATGTGACAATAGAAGTTTAGTCTAGTGAGATGATCTGTGATAGAGAAATGTGACAATGGAAGTTTAGTCTAGTGAGATGATCTGTGATAGAGAAATGTGACAATGGAAGTTTAGTCTAGTGAGATGATCTGTGATAGAGAAATGTGACAATGGAAGTTTAGTCTAGTGAGATGATCTGTGATAGAGAAATATGACAATGGAAGTTTAGTCTAGTGAGGTGATATGTGATAGAGAAATGAGGAGACACTATATTTAATACACATGTAAGATGGTTTATTATATATACCCAAGACAGAATTTCTAATCTCTATGAGTCATTCTATACTCAGACCAATGTTACACACACAAAACATACCCCCAGATCTGGCATCTTGAAATCAGAGAACAATGAGTCATCCTCTATATCCAGATAGCTAGGACTTTGTCGACCATCTTTTTCCAACTGGCATATGGACTGGCTGCTGTGAGACTCCTGGCTAAAGCTAGACGTAGAAACATATTTTCCTCATGTATGTAACTATGTTACCGAGCTGCGTGTAAATAATGACGTAATTATGTAATTTCAGGGTAGCTGGTGTTCTCATATTTTCTGATGACATTTTGATAAACAACCTCGGCAGAGGTTGATATTGCTAACAGTTTACACAGCAAATTAGACAAACTGTCATTATGGTTGCCTATCAACAGTAATGTGGTTAATCCCTGAAGGCAGATGTCGTCTGGTTCCCCCTGAATAATAAGCGAGTCATAGACACACTGTAAACTGTTGACTGTTAATATACTGTCTGCTCCAATATCCATGTGAAACATGATTTACAATTTTACATCCAGGGACATCTAGTTACAATAGAACATCTAGTTACAATAGAACATCTAGTTACAATAGAACATCTAGTTACAATAGAACATCTAATTACAATAGAACATCTAGTTACAATAGAACATCTAGTTACAATAGAACATCTAGTTACAATAGAACATCTAGTTACAATAGAACATCTAGGAACATCTAGTGACAATAGAACATCTAGTTACAATAGAACATCTAGTTACAATAGAACATCTAGGGATATCTAATTACAATAGAACATCTAGTTACAGTAGAACATTTAGTTACAATAGAACATCTAGTTACAATAGAACATCTAGGGATAACTTTCAACAACAGAAGTTTCTCATTCAGAAAAACATATTGACAATTTATTTAAGAAAGCAATGAGGGGAATTAGTGCTATCGAGGTCATGACGGCTGCAGACATGCAACAATGATTACTTTCTCTGCTGCTGCAAACTCTAGTGTTGTCATCGATTATTGCCTCAGTCTGCTCACGCTGTTACAGATACAAGTGGATAGATTGAAAATATTCCAAAATGAGGCTATGAGCGATGAGCTGGGATACCCCATCACTGCCATGAGATTCTTGCTGGATCTGCACAGCATTAGTTTTTACAGTGAGTGGCACAGGTAAAGGCATACCTTGATGTAGACAACAATGACCACCACCCTTACACCCTATGCTTAGATGAGACAAACGGAGAAGAATCAAGCTTGGCAAGTTTTAGATGTCAGAAACAGAGGGCATGTTGCTTAAAGTTTGTGAATTGAAAGACAAAGGCAGTAAATGTGTGAACAAAGACAAAGGCAGTAAATGTGTGAACAAAGACAAAGGCAGTAAATGTGTGAACAAAGACAAAGGCAGTAAATGTGTGAACAAAGACAAAGGCAGTAAATGTGTGAACAAAGACAAAGGCAGTAAATGTGTGAACAAAAAGAAAAAGTGTCTAATGGAGTAATAAAACTGGGTAAAGTGTGCCTTGGAACAGACTGGTATCAGGAGAGAAGTGACAGTGCAAGAACCTTATCCAGTTACCAGGAAGACTGATATCAGGGCCGAGCAGATGGCGCTAGAACTTGCCTAGTCCATTCATAACCACAAGACACAATCTTATACCCAGGTGACTCAGTCTTTATAAAATTAATAAGTGGGAATGGAGTTTTGTTGCCTACAGGAATGGCAGGAAGGTGGTTGAGAAATTGTCTGCCTACTTCACTTTAACATCAAGAATGAAAATAGACATAGAAGCAGTGATGGTGGCACTTTGTTGGTGACAGAAATATCAACTCACATGGAGATATTAGACTATCAACAAATGCTATGTAAGATAGAAAGCTGCAAGTTAAGAAAGGAGTGGGTCAGACTATTGTAAAACTCTACTGTCCAAAGTATTACATGGATATGCTGTGCTGGTCATGCGGGGTTCAGAGGTAATGAAAGAGCAGACTCTTTGGCGGGCAACAATGTGGCTGGTGGCACAGTATTAAGTAGAGATAGGGCTGACCAATAAGGTACCAATATAAGGGAAGAACACCTAAGAGTCAACAGCAATAGGGCATCACTTTCTCCACTGAATGTTATTACTATTATAAATGCTACAGACTAATTCTATGAATTTCCTATAGGGAACATAAGACCAATGTGTACGTAAGAAATAAAATAGAGATGTGTGCAGGTGTTCAAGAATCATTGCTTTCAATAGTGGAACGGCGAAAACTAGCATGGTTCGGGCATGTATGCAGGCACGATTCCTTGTCAAAAACAATACTGCAGGGAACTGTCGAAGGAGGAAGAAGAAGATGAGGGAAAATAAAGACATGAACAGACAACATCAAGGAATGGACAGGACATGATATTTCCACACTCATCGCATCGCTGAGGATAGAATTACTGGAGGACGCTGTGTGCTGAAGCATACAATGTGGTACCTCTATGACCCTGAAGGGTTACGGGATTATTGATTGATTAATACCTGAATGGAAGTCTGACAATCTACGGGGACACTTATTCATTCCGCACCAGATGCCACATCCTCTAGTGAGCATATACTTTGTACGACTTTCTCAGAATGCACCATCAATGACATTTCTAATTTTTTAGCTTACTATCTTTCACATTCTGGTGCTTTATATCAGGTGCTGATTTGGAAGCAGGCTCTTTCTCTGCACAACTCTATTCTTCTTCTTATTCTTCGTTCATTCTCAAACTCCTCCAGATTAGCAGGACATTGTTCCAAGAACATAATGTGCTGTGTCAAGACGTACAGCTTGGCTGTGATATCCAAACTTTTTGGCCTAGCACATCTGATTTCAGAATAGCCTATGGGTATGTAAAGTAAAGTGAACCCATAGAATTGATTAATGTCAGAGGGGTATGAAATGCTAGCGATCTCACATTTCCTGGATTAATCCGGTACCCAATTGAGGCTGGTTTGACCTGGGAGCCAGTGTGATTTGAAAAAATTTCTGCCTCAACTGGGGAATTAACCCATGACCACTCAAATCAAAGCCAGTGCATTAACTACTGTGCTACTGGCTCTCATATGAGTAAAAGGCCTATGGGTATCTTTTATCCAGTATGAAATGGGACAGCCAACTCCACCCCATAACCTCCTTAGTCACCTCTTATGACATGCAGAAAGATAGTGATGCTATTCTTTGCTCTCTTTTCAGGACCAGGTAACACACAGGCAAACCTTGTACTTAGTTTCATAACATGTTCACAAGTTCCTTTGATAAATTTGTGAGGTACACAAGGATGTAACATCCCATGTCATCGTCTACAAGTACAAACAACCAAACTGTCAGAGGATATCCAACAAGGTAGAGGGATGAGAAATAACAAGAAACAAAGACATTTTTTCCCCCACATTATGGCCCAATAGGGAACTTTATCAAGAAAAAAAAAACCAACAGAAATAAATGCATAAAACTATCAATGCAAAGAGATGGTCTCACAATCCCATCTTGTTTCATTAGAACAGAAAAAAAGGTGCATATTATGTTTAGTCCCAAGCAATAGTGGTGTCCGCCTGAATTTAACACAATATTGTGATGTCTCAGAATGTTGGTAACTCCTTCAATCCACCTTCTTGGTCTTTCTCTGCATCTTGTTGTTTCCATTTTCATGTTTTATGCTCTTGCCGCTGGCCAGTAAGGGTTCATTCTCAATAAGTGGCCAAAAACTTCAGTCTCTGTTTCTCAATATATTTGACCACATTCCTCATATAATCTCTTCTTGTTTGTCCTGTTTATGTTTCCATATTGATGCTTGTCACCTTGAATCCTCGCTTGTCATTTTTTCCTCGCTTATCACCTTGAATCCTCATTAACAAAATGAACTGTTGTATTATTTAAAATAGAACGAGGAGACAAAATCAGAAATCATGTAACTCACCTCAGCCGTCCGTAACCATTGTGGTTGCTGTCCGAAAAGTTCTGAGAAATATTGGACTTAATAATACCATTGTGGTCAGGTAGAAGTGGCCGACCTACAGAATCATTACTTGTACTGGTTCCTATAAAGATAAGTTTAATGCAAAGTGTCATGTTATATGGATTATTTTCCCAAATGAAATTATGAGAAAAAAACACAAATACATTTCATGAATTAAACATCACTGGTGATTGATAGCATGTTTCGGTACTCCAGGTCTAAACTGTTCTAAACTTGTCTGATAACAGATTTCAGAGCTCCATATCTAGACTATCCAGTTTGATAACAGATTTCAGAGCTTCACATCTTGACTGTCCAGTTTGATAACAAATTTCATAGCTCCAATTCTAGACTGTTCAGTTTGATAATAATTTTCATAATTCCAGATCTAGACTGTCCAGTTTGATAACATGTTACATAACTTCCGATCTTGACTGTCCAGTTTGATAACATGTTACATAACTCCAGATCTAGACTGTCCAGTTTGATGTTACATAACTCCAGATCTTGACTGTCCAGTTTGATAACATGTTACATAACTCCAGATCTAGACTGTCCAGTTTGATAACATGTTACATAACTCCAGATCTAGACTGTCCAGTTTGATAACATGTTACATAACTCCAGATCTAGACTGTCCAGTTTGATAACATGTTACATAACTCCAGATCTAGACTGTCCAGTTTGATAACATGTTACATAACTTCAGATCTAGACTGTCCAGTTTGATAACATGTTACATAACTTCAGAACAAAGCTGAACTCTGTGATATTCTATCTATTTTGTTGTTCCCTTCTATGTTTATTTATCCCTACCTTGATAAGACCTTTTGGTCAAAACATTTATTGTGTGTATTTGTTCAGAATAACACTGCCATTTAACACATTCTTGATATCCATGTAATAACCGGGACCCAAACTTCTTGTTCAAAGCAAAGATTTGGGCCACTGTCTTCTTTCCAAGCATGTCATAGCACGTCCAGGCATGACTAAGAAAAGTTGGGATGACAATCCGTCATCTCTGAAAAAAATAATTGTTACTGGGTGTCTTTGATTTCTTACTTTTGTCTCCTGTAAATGATGACAGAGAGATTGATGACAGAGAGACATAGGACATTGCACCTTTGTTCTTTTGTGACAGACCCCTGAGAGTGGCAGGGAATTTTTAGGTATGAAATCACTGCAGATGGGTCAACAGATCTGAAGGAAGAATGATGAACTAGTTTGCCCAGATTTATATCCTGTACTGCCATAGGACATAATGATCATGGGGTGCTACCGTACTGGAATGCCTCCGTTCGGGAACTAAACATATATACATAACCCCCCACCCCCCTTAACACAACCATGCCTTCAAGACAGTACATTTTACATGGATTTGAGTATCACCTCTGCTACTTAACTGTGGAGTACCTATGATTGTCTTAGAAAATCTATGAGCTGTTAAGAGTTACCTGCTCACAGCTGAAGGGATTACTGCTTACAGCTGAAGGGATTACTGCTCACAGCTGAAGGGATTACTGCTCACAGCTGAAGGGATTACTGCTCACAGCTGAAGGGATTACTGCTCACTGCTGGAGGCATTACTGCTCAGAGCTGGAGGCATTACTGCTCACAGCTGAAGAGATTACTGGTCACAGCTGAAGGGATTACTGCTCACAGCTGAAGGGATTACTGCTCACAGCTGAAGGGATTACTGCTCACTGCTGGAGGCATTATTGCTCACAGCTGAAGGCATTACTGCTCACAGCTGAAGGCATTACTGCTCACAGCTGAAGGGATTACTGCTTACAGCTTAAGGCATTACTGCTCACAGCTGAAGAGATTACTGGTCACAGTTAAAGGGATTACGACATCATCAACACATCTTTGATGCTTATGGTACACATTTTTACTGTTATCTTCCATTCTTTCATTGAAATGTTACAGTCTATGTTGTGTTGGTTGTAGACCATTGATTTACCTGCACCGACTTTAACCGGAAGCTTGTCATAGTTGTCTCCAATGAAAGACACATCACCAAACACGGCTCCATCATACCCTATATGTCCTGTGTGTCGCAAGTCATTCTGTGGCTGACTGATCATGTCTGCTCGGATCTTGCGACCTGACTTCCTGCTACTAGAGTCTGTTGAATGAAACAATACATTTTCTTGTGAATCAACACACAAATTATTAGTTTTTTTATGTGTTTTATTTTGACCCCTGACAAATTAGAATGAGGAAAAAAAAATGAAAACTTGGACTGGAAACAAATGGAATGACTTGTTCTTTTATTTGTTTAAAATATATCCATATCTGTAATTCTGTTTCCTCAATAAACTTCACCATCTTTTTAACATCCATATAGAGATACAAAGCACTTTGATTCCAGTGTTATTTCTATGTGCGAGTATGTTATTCTCAGCATCTCAGAACATTCTTGAAGTATATGTTCTGTTAAAAGAAAAACTTTAGCAACAGTAAGATGCAAGGTTATTTCTTTCATTTGCTCCACTTACTTTACCCCAGTACCTGAATGAATGAATATGGCTACTATATTCCGGGAATAATACACCAAAGATAATACAATGTGACCCCTCCTTAACCATCTCTATAGATGGTTTATCTCAGAGGGCGCTACTTTGGAACAAAAGACCATACTTTCCCCGGACAAATTGTTGTGTTTGGTAATCAGGCGTTCGTTCTGACGTGGAAGTGTGCTAGTAAATAGTAATCAACTAATTATCTTGTCACACAGAGTTCAGATGAAATTATAGCAAACAGTAAAGTCTAAACGAGAAATGATAGGATGAAATTTGTTTTTATAGGATGCAGAAGGAGGTCAACTTATTAAGGTATGTTTACCTTTTAGGAATATCTTTTATACGGTAATAAACGCGAGAGAGGATTGTAAAATTAACCTATGGGTATCAATTATGGCGGAATAATGTGTTGGGATTTTGAAGCACTTTTTAAAAAAATGACAGGACAGAGAAGACACTATTCACTATTGATTTTGGTTGCCCCCCCCCCCCCCCCCCCCCGTCAACACAGGTTTTAAAATTAAACCCAAGACTGCATAAGCAGGCGAGATTCCTGAAGTGGCGTGTTTGTGTGAGACCCTCGAAGTGGAGTGTTTGTGTGAGACCCTCGAAGTGGCGTGTTTGTGTGAGACCCTCAAAGTGGCATGTTTGTGTGAGACCCTCGAAGTGGAGTGTTTGTGTGAGACCCTCGAAGTGGCGTGTTTGTGTGAGACCCTCGAAGTGGCGTGTTTGTGTGAGACCCTCAAAGTGGTGTGTTTGTGCGAGACCCTCATGTGTAGAAGACCTCTGTACAGAATTAATTATAACTTCATTCGTTAGGTTTTTGACTATTATTTTCGGTCACTATTTATGTACTTGAAGTTGCATGCCAAAAACAGCCAAGACCGACCAACAAATGCACGGAAATAATAAAAACAGGCCTTTGAAGTCATTTTTACATTTTCTTTACATATCTTATAGTACAGTATATGGTCGAGGATTTTGCATGACCGGGCGTACTGTCAAAAGTAAGAGTTTGTGCGGACCCATATCTAATTCCTGGAAGCGTTATCTCCTATATGTAGCCACTAGAATCATTTAAGAACAGACTTCGATCACAATGAAATTAATACATGTACTGTCATCTGATGTAGCTGTTGTGAAGGGTGGCAATGTCCAAAACATTTGACATCATTACAATCATTAAGTGTGTCAAAAATTAGTGGTAGGATATTCAGTCTAAAATGATCATACAATCTTTCAAAACAAACTCTTTCAGTAATGCAATAGTTGCAAGTGAGTGGACGACGCTATCTTTGAGGATGATGTCGACAATGCAGCGGTAGACAGTGAGGCAGACACTGATGGTATATGCAACAAATGATGAAATTCGTGAACTGCTTCAGAATTCAGTGTTTCGACTGAAGAATTTGAAACTTTTCGCTCTGGTACATCTTTCTGACCTTCACGAAGTTGAGAGTTCATGCTTCCTATTCAAGTTTACCAGTTGGCCTACACGAAAAAATTAACATAAATATATGAAAAGTAACATAGAAGTTCTTTTTATTGATAGGCATATGTAATGTTTCGGACACCGAGGAGGAAATTCGTGATAGGCCTACATTTGTTTTCACAGACAATATTATATGTACCTACACATTACCGTAGTTCAGTTATTAATAACATCAGATACTGGTATACTATAGCCCTAGGCATTTTATCCCTGCTTGAATATGGTATACCAGACAAGAACATGTGAAGCACTGGTTTTTTTTTTTACCAGTAAGTTTTTTCCCCTCTGTTACTGGGACTTGACATAATTTTTTAATAAATTGTGTTTTACTCGTGTATAGGACGAAAACACTTAATCATGTTCAGATAAACGTCCAAAAATTCTCGGATTATACATGGTAATTAACAGCACTCTAAAATACCATACTTAAAGAAGGAGAAACAATGGGCTGCAAATCAATTCAAGAACTAAAATTGCAGGCAGCAGACTTCAACACATGGAGAATAAAAACCTCTGCCCTATGTGCTGCGTGTAGCATGAAAGAAACAAAGTAACTAACTAATGGCAGTATTACCAAACATCATGGCCATGTTACCAATCCCCTGGCTAAGTTTCCAATCCTAATAACAGAACAGCAACAGGAATAATAAAACTGTTTTGTACACCACAACAATCACAGGTACAACTAAAATTGAACATTATAGATATGCTAGTTAGGATGAATTACTGTCGTCCTATCATTATTGTACATTACCTTTCCTGACAATAGAAATTGTATGTCCTGTAACAGAACTGACTTTTGGCTCAATGAAGGGAACAACATTGGTGGGGTCAAAGAGTCCACACTTGCCACTGGCATGTACCCCTTTCCATACCAGACCAGGTAGAGATGATGTGCCAGGACTGTGCAAGGAAGTCAGAATATTGATTATTATATTAATTATGAACAATTATTATTGATAGTACAATCACTTCAATCAAAGAAGATTGAATATATTTTAGAAAAAATAAAAATCTAGCTTTTCTGAATTTCATCTGTATTTTTTTTTCTCAAGAACCTATTGATTAGCAGGATGTAGCCCTGAGATAAGAATGTATTGAAAAGTACTTTATAGCTTAGATGTGATATCAATGCTTTTCTTGGACATAACCGACTTTACTATGACATTTTTGAGCACCTTCCTCTACAGGATGGTGCTGTCAACCTCTATACACAACTCTCCTTAATTGATGACATTCATAGCAGTTACATTGTTCCTTTTCTTTACTCTCCTTTCGACTTCTTGACAACGCATGGCAGTATACATCAGCAATGTTGGTTATTACTAGGTTTATGCCAGACAAGACAAATGTATGTTTCATACCTGATAGACACAAGATTTATATCAGACAAGACAAATGTATGTTTCATACCTGATAGACACAAGATTTATGCCAGACAAGACAAACGTATGTTTCATACCTGATAGACACAAGATTTATGTATGGTCATATGGATGGTCCATACCTGATAGGAACAAGATTTGTGCCAGAAAGGACATATGATCATTACCTGATAGACACACGATTTATGTCAGACAACACATATGGCCATACAAAACGAATAGAAGATTTATGTCAGATATATACACCCCGCCGAAGACGGATGTGTAGGGCCATTGACACAAATAAAACGGCAGCACAACGCATTTCCATTCTCTGGACTACATCATGCTGGAAATCTAGTAGGACCATTGCCCTGCTACAAGAGAATTCAGCAGGAGTTTGAGAATGAATGCTGAAGAAGAAGAAGATATGTACACAAGACATATGACCTATGCCAGACAGACACAAGAACTACATAAGGTTTGGACAAACACAATTGACACACACTGTCCATATAATATCTAAACACAAAAAACATCTGACCTCTTATTGATGACAACAATAACATCTCCAGCCTTGTAGTAAAGATAGCCTTTCTCTGGCAAGGCACTAGGGTAGTCCTTGACTGCTTTAACTTGTGTTGGCTTCAGCTGCGTACAAGACATGGACAAACACAGTGTCAAACAGAATATATTATAGGTGACATGGACATGATTGTTGCTACTGTAGTGTTGTTTTCAGTATAAGATGTACACATTGTCTGTATCATGATGGCATTTTGTTTCTTTACACATCACGAAGCAGGCCAGTGTAGAAATTACAAATGGACTACAAAGAACTCAAAGTGCAACTTCTTTCAACGCTGATTTTCCATCCGCAGGAGCAAGAACAAAATATACATAACAAATCTGTGTTTAAGGTTACAGGTGTGTTTCCTTGGCGTTGCTTGTCTTCTCCCTCAGGGCCCATTTCAGAAGGGCTGGTAAGAGTTAACTTCTCAAAGTTAAAAGGATTATTTTACTTCTACCTCAAGGCTCGTTCAGACTGGTTGCTAAGAGCTACCTACTCAAATTTAAATGATTATTTCATCATCATTATCATGTGAAGTCAAAGCTTTTCATCATCACTTTGTCAAATATCACAGGTAGACAGTGGGCACTGTCTCCAGAAGACTATTTCATTCTGAACACTGTTCTCATCTAGCAACATCAAAGGTCTATTTATCTATCTATACGCAGTATCCCTTGTTTACCTTGCGGTATCAGGGGTAGAAAAGTTCTCTAGAGATGGCCTTCCTGTGTGTTGTTTGTAAGCTTGTTCCTGTGTTTCTGTGATCCATTAAAGCTCCTTATCACTGTTTAGAATCATATTTTACAGTTTGACTTAGATAGCTTGTGATTTGAGATTTTCTGGAACTCAGGGGCTAGCACATACAGTAATTTTAAGATTCAAGCCAACCTGCTGAGTCAAATGTGGGTTATTTTGAAAAATATCTACCAGAGGTGCTTCTTTCAGTAGCAGGGGCAATGGAATAAGTGTATACAATCACAAGGTAACGACTTATAAGGGAGTTAAACCTTAAACCTCATAAGAGTACCGTAGCAGGATCAATTACCAGATACTGAAATCCTTCAAAAGTCCTGTATGCGAAGTTCCATGCCCTGATGATTAGGTCGCAACTCCACTGAACTGACCACATCATCCGTATGTTAGACAAGCGTCTTCAAAAGTCCTGTATGCGAAGTTCCATGCCCTGATGATTAGGTCGCAACTCCACTGAACTGACCACATCATCCGTATGTTAGACTAGCGTCTTCAAAAGTCCTGTATGCGAAGTTCCATGCCCTGATGATTAGGTCGCAACTCCACTGAACTGACCACATCATCCGTATGTTAGACAAGCGTCTTCAAAAGTCCTGTATGCGAAGTTCCATGCCCTGATGATTAGGTCGCAACTCCACTGAACTGACCACATCATCCGTATGTTAGACAAGCGTCTTCAAAAGTCCTGTATGCGAAGTTCCATGCCCTGATGATTAGGTCGCAACTCCACTGAACTGACCACATCATCCGTATGTTAGACAAGCGTCTTCAAAAGTCCTATATGCGAAGTTCCATGCCCTGATGATTAGGTCGCAACTCCACTGAACTGACCACATCATCCGTATGTTAGACAAGCGTCTTCAAAAGTCCTGTATGCGAAGTTCCATGCCCTGATGATTAGGTCGCAACTCCACTGAACTGACCACATCATCCGTATGTTAGACTAGCGTCTTCAAAAGTCCTGTATGCGAAGTTCCATGCCCTGATGATTAGGTCGCAACTCCACTGAACTGACCACATCATCCGTATGTTAGACAAGCGTCTTCAAAAGTCCTGTATGCGAAGTTCCATGCCCTGATGATTAGGTCGCAACTCCACTGAACTGACCACATCATCCGTATGTTAGACAAGCGCCTTCAAAAGTCCTGTATGCGAAGTTCCATGCCCTGATGATTAGGTCGCAACTCCACTGAACTGACCACATCATCCGTATGTTAGACAAGTGTCTTCAAAAGATATTATTCTATGTTGCTATATAGCTGTGCGATGGTAAATATTGAAGCAGAGAGCAGAAAAAGTGCTTCAAGGATCACTTGAAGAACTCTCTCAAGCATTGCAGCATCGATCCTAGCTCTTGGGAGCCTACAGCCCAAGATCGCTCAGCTTGGCACACCCAGATCACTACTGGCATCACTAAACTTGAAAAAGAAAGAACACTGCAGCAATTTACAAGGGACAGAAACGGAATAAAATAAAAATTAAAAAAAACTTTCCTACACTGGACCCTCTGCACTCTTGCATGCACTGCAATAGATCCTTCTTGGCATGAATCGGACTCATCTGGCATCTACAAACTCACAAACCCAAACCAAATTAGACAACCACAAATTTTTTGTTTTTCGACTTGTTCACTACACTTTTATTGTTTTTTTTGTTCATGCCATGCTCATCGTCGCTTGTGAAGTAGGAACAACATCGTTACTGTGAAGGAGACAGAACCAGGGCCATAGATACACTCTCACAAGGTTTTACCCATAATCCTCCTCCGTCTTATCTATAAGCCTGTACAAAACCAACTAATCTAAGTCTACTTTTCACCGTTCCAGAAATATGTGCCCTAGAACTTAATGATCATCCATCATATCAATCAATCAATCAATCAATAAACTCGTAACCCTTCAGGGTCGTAGGGGTACCACATTGGATGCCTCAGCACACAGAGTCCTCCAGCGAATTCTATCCTCAGCAATACGGATGAGTGTGGAAATATCTTGCCCTGTCCATTCCTTGATGTTGTCTGTCCATGCCTTTATTTGCCCTCCTCTGCTTCTTCCACATCCATCATATGCGTTAAATCTGTTCCAGGTGGTTATAAAAGGTCAAACATGTTGATGGTTTATATAGCATAGATTTACTACAAACCCATTCTTCATTTGTTACTAGTACGCTAAGTAACACGCATACTGACCTGGGGCAATCTAATGAGGATGTCTGAGAAACTAGGTCTGACATCAGGATGATGTGCCCAGCACTCTATCATCAACTTGTACAAGTCATTGGTACACAGCTCTGGCTGTTCGAGACGCTGACTGTTAGGCTCATCTATTGCCTGGAGAATCTGTTAGTACATGAACTTAGATTTGTAAAAGCAATGAAATATAAACAGGTGTGTTTACATTTTCAGTTTATGTAAATTATTGCTACTTGTATTTGAAGATATGAAATCTAGTTAGGCTTTGGAAATGTTTCAAAATACGTTAGGTAATAATTCCAAACATTAGTGTAGAGGATGATTGTAGTTCTAATATGGAATTTTTAACGATCTGACTTTGATGAAAGTTCTCATTCAGATATGAGTGTTTATGAAGCTGAGGGGGTGTTTCCAATGCAATATATATATAGCTATCCCCCTTATCCATATTAAAAAACATGATTTGTGGAGTATCACATACGGATGTGAATATTCAGACTTTATATGAGGCATAGTAATTTCTATTATATGATATGTAAATAAGTCCTGGGCATTAAAATGTAGGACGAAAGAATATTAAATTTTGTGAAAAATGCATATCCTGCATTTGCTGATTTCAAGACAATGTGATATTTATAAGTAATTCTGTATACATAAATACTGGTATGCATTACAAAATAATTCCGGATATATGCAGATGTGTCTCATTTAAAAACAAATGGATTATGATTCAGTCTTCTAGGAAACAAGCTAGGATATGTATAACTAGAGTATAACTAGATATCATATGTTATATACGAATCTTCATTATAACAATAGGCATGACCTTTGTAGAAGATGTCCATCATAGACAGGACGAAATAAAACAGCTAACCTGTTGACCATTCAAGCCTGCCCATGGGTGAAAACCGTAGGTGAAGAACTCCCACAGCATCACAGCAAATGACCAAACATCTGATGCTGAGGTGAATTTTAAGAAATTAATACACTCGGGAGCACACCTGCAACATAAAACAACATCAAATTATAATCTCTAGTCATTATTTCTCACACTCATGTACACACCTGGAACATAACACAACGCCAAATCATTATCTCAAGCCACTATCTCACAAACTCAGAGACACAGATCAACTTAATCAGGCAAGACAGATGTTCTTCTAAATGCTTACCAGGCAATAGGTAACTTCAAGCTGGCACTGAACTTGCTCTGATAATAATCCTGTCCCACTTCCAACATCCTGGACAGACCAAGGTCACTAATTTTTACCTGTAATGATGATGTGAATAACATGTAAGATTTAAAAAAAAATTTAGGCCTGCTACAAAATGGACTAAAAAGGTGTAGAGAATTGACTTAATTGTACTCAGTTTATTCTATATGTTCGCAGTCCCTCTCAACAAAGTGGCATGCCATCTGCAGAGAATACAACTCATAGGAACTCCACATCTTCAAGTGATAATCCTGAGGTGTCTGAATAATTTATCTAATAAACAAGATGTTGCAAGTTTGAATTGAACCCGCAACCTCTTGAGCACAAAGAGAATGGCTTAACCACTCTGCTAGGGAAATCCCAAGCCCACAATTAGAAGATAAAATAAAAAATTTGGTATGAAGTTCTTCTTGTTTCGTTCACTTAAAATGTCTATATCTGTAATTATGTCTCCTCAATAAACTTCACTGTCTTTTGCAGATCAAACAGGAGGTCTATAGAGCTTTGCAGATCATATGGAGGGTCTATAGAGCTTTGCAGATCATATGGAGGGTCTATAGAGCTTTGCAGATCATATGGGGGGGTCTATAGAGCTTTGCAGATCATATGGGGGGGGGGTCTATAGAGCTTTGCAGATCATATGGGGGGTCTATAGAGCTTTGCAGATCATATGGGGGGTCTATAGAGCTTTGCAGATCATATGGGGGGGGTCTATAGAGCTTTGCAGATCATATGGGGGGTCTATAGAGCTTTGCAGATCATATGGGGGGTCTATAGAGCTTTGCAGATCATATGGGTGTCTATAGAGCTTTGCATATCATATGGGGGGTCTATAGAGCTTTGCAGATCATATGGGGGGTCTATAGAGCTTTGCAGATCATATGGGGGTCTATACAGCTTTGCAGATCATATGGGGGGTCTATAGAGCTTTGCAGATCATATGGGGGGGGGTCTATAGAGCTTTGCAGATCATATGGGGGGTCTATAGAGCTTTGCAGATCATATGGGGGGTCTATAGAGCTTTGCAGATCATATGGGGGGGGGTCTATAGAGCTTTGCAGATCATATGGGGGGTCTATAGAGCTTTGCAGATCATATGGGGGGTCTATAGAGCTTTGCAGATCATATGGGTGTCTATAGAGCTTTGCATATCATATGGGGGGTCTATAGAGCTTTGCAGATCATATGGGGGGTCTATAGAGCTTTGCAGATCATATGGGGGTCTATACAGCTTTGCAGATCATACAGGGGGTCTATAGAGCTTTGCAGATCATATGGGGGGTCTATAGAGCTTTGCAGATCATACGGGGGTCTATAGAGCTTTGCAGATCATATGGGGGTCTATAGAGCTTTTCAGATCATATGGGGGTCTATAGAGCTTTGCAGATCATACGGGGGGTCTATAGAGAAAATTCTAGTGTTATTTTCATATGCCTGTATATTTTTCTCATTATCTCATGTAAAAAAACACCCCAGAATATAACCAAGGATACAGAGAGAAATGTTTTGCTTGCGGCATCAAAGGCTAAACAATGACACTGAAAATATGCATGTATTCATCATCATCAAGTGCTACTTTCACATTAATGTTTCGATGCAACAGACTACCAATATTTGCACTTTTTTTGCCTTGGTGGTGCCCCCTCATAGACTGAATCCTGTCCACCTCATGATGTTTTCATTTCACTTGTATCTCTGCTTACCTCTTGCCAACCTCTTGCTCACCTCCCCTCAACTCTACCTTCAAGTAAGGTCTTCAACAAGGTGTCATGTCTTTTAACATGTCCAAAATAATTATTTGTTTGATTTTTATTTCAAGAAATATTTCTTTTTAATACACATCATTGTTAGAACCTCTTGATTTATTTTCTTCTCTTTCCACAGTTATTATATTCTTATATATATTCACTTTTCTTCTTCTTCTTCAGCGTTCATTCTCAAACTCCCGCTGGATCTCTGTCCAATTAGATTTCCAGCAGGATGTAGTCCAGAGAATGGAAATGCGTTGTGTCGCCGTTTTATTTGCACCAATGGTCCGACACATCCGTCTTCATCGGATTCACTTTTCAAAGATATCAATTTTATAATCTATGTCTCTATTATGCTAGAGCTAAATCATGTAACAACAGTAATATGTTTGATAGAGAACTCACAGGCAAAAGGCAATATTTCACAAGGTGAAGACCATCTATCATATGTTTGATAGAGAACTCACAGGCGAAGGCAACATTTCACAAGATGAAGACCATCTATCATATGTTTGTTAGAGAACTCACAGGCAAAGGCAACATTTCACAAGATGAAGACCATTTATCATGTTTGATAGAGAACTCACAGGCAAAGGCAACATTTCACAAGATGAAGACCATTTATCATGTTTGATAGAGAACTCACAGGCAAAGGCAACATTTCACAAGATGAAGACTTTTAATATATTATTTTGATTTGAAGTGAGAAAGAGAGTTCTTAGAAGTTTTAAAGAATCAATTATGTTGCAATGAAGCCAATCATGGACAATCAGCAGAACAATCTACAATTATATAGAGACTGTAGTAATATGGTTATATATAAGAATATTGAGAGCTTACACAGTGGACCCAAACCAAATACCAATAAGAGCATATAACAAAAGAACATCCGGGCGTAAAGCCAAAGGTAGACCAAGAAAACGGTGGATAGAAAATAATTAAGATAGACTTGAACAAACATGGACTAAAGCAACCACGGTGACACATCTGGCCTTGGAACAACAGCGTAAGCTCCCACCCCTACACTTAATAGCAAGTGTGAATAAGATCAACAATCATTCACCTGGGGACAGACAACAGACACTGGACAAACAGCAAAATGTAATGCAGATTACTTGAAAAAAATTAATACTAAAAAAAGAGCTGCTGATTTGCACCAGAAGAGGTAGTCCCATTATTTGGACACATCATTGAAAAGACAGGGCACATGATGATGACAGGTAAGTTGAAGAGCAAGAGGGGCAGGGGAAGACCACATGATTCTGGATAGCTTGAAATTGTGGCATGGGGGAAACTTAAGTATCAGACATCACCCATGTGTTGCCGGAGCCTGACAGGAAAGCAGAGAACAGCAACACTGTTGACTTTCCATGCATGTCAGAAGAGGTGACTAATGAGCTTATGGGGTGGAGTTGGCTGTCCCATTCCATATTGGGTCAAAATGACCCAGAAGCCATGCTGAATTCAGATGTGTCAGGTTGAAAGACGAGATATCACAGCAAAGCTGTAAACCATGACACAACGTATTCCGTTCTCCAGACTACATTCTAATAATTTGCAGGAGTTTTAGAGCGAACACAGGCAGCAGAAGTATCAGAAATGAAGTGACAGCACACAGGCAGCAGAAGTATCAGAAATGAAGTGACAGCACACAGACAGACGAACGTGGACAGACATGACAACAAATGCTACAAGGCATGGACTACAAGAAGATGATGTATCTAACATCTGTAAAATATTTACCTGGTTTTTATTAAAGACTAGAATATTCCTTGCAGCTAAGTCTCGGTGTACGAGCCTCTTGCTTTCAAGATATCCCATACCATCACACACTTGTAAGGCATAGTCACACAAACGAGTTACTGGAAGATCAGTATGCAGAGATTGATCCTTCAAACATTCCAGCAGTGATCTCATGGGTGCCAGCTCTGTGACCTGTAGAAAGCTAATAGAAATCAGGCATAGGAGGAAAAAAACCATAAATCTATCTATTGTATTTTCTCTGCTTTTATTGTAAGGCATCGCAAGATTGAATGCTGATTGGTTTTCGGACTATTGCACATTTAGTTGCTAATATGCAGTAATATTGTAACATTTCATAATGATGGTAACTCCTTCAATCCATCTTCTTCTTGGTCTTCCTCTATATCTTGATGTTTCCATTTTCATTTTGCATGATCTTGCCGCTGGCCAAATTTCTGTTTCCTTTTTATGCCTGTCTAATGTCAAGCTATCTGTTCTTTCTTCTTCTTCTTTCGTTCACTTGAAACATGTCTATATCTGTAATTCTGTCTCCTTAATAAAACTCACTGTCTTTTGTAGTTCATACAGTGTCCCATAGAGTTTTGATTCCAGTGTTGTTTCCTCTAGCCAATATGTCTGCCTCAGCGTTTCATGCTCAGAACACTCTTGAAGTATATGTTTGGCACTCTGTGCTGCCTGTCCACATGTACACATGGCCGTGTTGCCAATCTTGAACTTTGTATACATGTGACTGCGGAGTCGGTTGTGTCCTGTTCTGAGACGTAGAATTATAACTTGTTCTGATCTGTTCATATTGTGATAGTCATCTTGTGTTGGTGTTTGTGGCTTTCTTATTGACTTTATCATCTGTTTTTTCTGATGGTAGGTGATTGGTATATCTGGTTGGTCTTCGGCAGCACCTTCCTTAGCCAGTTGGTCTGCTTTTTCATTTCCTGGTATTCCACAGTGAGAGGGTATCCACTGCATGGTTACCCTATACTGGTAAGACAATTCGCTAAGTAGTTTTTTTAAGTCTGTTAGTTTTCCAGACTGGAGAGCTTGAAGCACTGACCTTGCATCTGTCAGGAATACCACAGGCTGTAGGTCAGAGTTGGAGTTCAGCAGTTTTTTAGCTGCCACACTAATTGCCTGGATTTCTGCATCATAATTATTGCAGAATTTTCCTGTCGGTGTTCTGATTGTATCTCTAGGCTTGTGTGGATATTCTATATATACACCTGCACCTCCATTCCTCACAGCATTCTGTGCTGACCCATCTGTGTACACTCTGACCCATATATCTTGTGGATATTCCTCATCCAGGAAACTGAGGGTGATTGTCATTCGCTGCACACTGTTCTGTTCGTCCTCGCTTAGTATTCCTTTCACATGGGTCTGAATGTATATTGGCATTCCATGGCTTTCACTCCACGGGGTTTGCTCTGGTACAGACCTTAAGGGGCTGCCAACTTCAGGTAGGTCTGTAAGTTGTCTACGGAGTCGTTTAGCTTGATGGATAAAGCTGCTCCTTTTCAGTCGTCCCATTGCTAGATTTTGGAATCTTTCCTTCATTGGATGACTTGGCATACACTGAAACTTTTCTGCTTGAATTAGTACTTTTGTGTCTCTGCGTTCGCCAAGTGTTTGCATTCTTCCCATTTTCTGCATCTCTGCTATGGGTGTTGATTTCATTGCTCCCAACATTATTCTAAGTGCCTGGTTTTGCACTTTATCTAGATCTTGTAATGTGGTGTTTGATGCAGGACACCACGCAGCTGAACCGTATTCCAGGTGTGGTCTTATGCCTTGCTGGTAAACTTTACTGAGTATATTTCCACTGGCTCCCCATGTGGTTCCACTTAGTTTTCTCAGGATAGCTAGCTTCCTCCTGGCTTTTGTTGTTGCTTTGTTTATGTGCTGCTTCCATGTCAGCTTATCATCAAAAGTAACTCCGAGGTATGTGGGTTGTTTGTCTTCTTTCAAGAGCTCTCCATCTATCTTGATATGACCAGCTTTTTGTTTTGGTGAGAGGGTAAAGAGTGTAGTGCTGCACTTATCTGTGTTAATGCTGACGCACCATCTATTAGCCCATAAGGTTAGGGCATCGATAGCTCTTTGTATTTGTTTAGTGGCCACTGTTGCATGTTCTTCCATGCACCAGATCACCAGGTCGTCAGCATACATTGCCACTTTGATCCCATGTGGTAGTTCAGCAACTAGGTCATTGATGTAAACCAAGAAAAGTGTGGGTGACAGGACTCCTCCCTGGGGGACTCCATGACGCAGTAGAACTTTCTTGCTCTTGCGACCATCTAATTGTACCCTGGCTCTTCTATTATGCAGGTATGCTTTTACCCATTTGTACATTCTTGAGCTAACCCTGCAATTTCGCAATTTCTTTAGGAGCCCTTCTTTCCAGACCTTATCAAATGCTTTCCTGAGGTCTATCCATGCTGCTAGTACCAGTTTCTTTTCTTGGAAGGCATCCTCAATCTCTTGGGAGAGGTAGGTTGCCTGATCTTCAGTAGAGTAGCACTGTCTGAAACCTGCTTGCTGTGATACCAGAAGGTTTTCACTTTCAAGGTACCACTGCATCCTAAGATTGATAATGCGTTCCATTGTTTTACATTGACAACTTGTGAGGCTGATGGGCCTGTAGTTGGAGACTGTGTTGCCATCTTTTCCTGATTTGAGGAGTGGTATCATTATTGCTTCTCTCCACGCCTGTGGTACATTACCTGTGGACCAGCTTGTGTTAAAGATCTGCAGTAGCTTTGCTCTTGCTGCACTTCCCAGGTTTCTAATCATTTCATTGGACACTCCATCAGCTCCAGGGGACTTTTTCATTTTCAATTTGGATATTGCATGCTCCAGTTCTCTCATTGTGATTGGTAAGCTATCTGTTGAAATCTGATTTCTCCAGTTTTTTCAATTCTCTTACAAGCACCCGACTTCTAGCTAAATCTGTCTTCAGCAAACTCCTCCAAATTTCTTGTATTCATATCTCATGCCTTCAGATTTAATTCAATTTGCAGATGTCTTTCTTGTTAAAAATAGGGTAGCTCTTTAGTTCTGTAGCCAAAGGTAAATTCTTGATACAGAATGCCTTTTAATAGTTTAAATATTCCATTTGACATATATGACTTAGATATCTGTGTTGATAAAAGTGAATGTTTTATTTTGCTCTACATGAATAAAAAAGTGTATGTCCTGGGAATTCTTACTAATTCAATCCAATAACTCATTGTTACAGGTTACAGTCTAGCAGAGTGCACCCCAAAGCAAGAGACAGAGGATGTTGGAGAACTGTCTCAGGCAACTTCCACTGCGGAGATGACACTTACTAATACATTCTATAACAACACATTTAGATATATTTAAAGTGATGATTTAAATGGCAACCCCTTAAACAATCATTGAAAATGCATTATCTAGAAGGGAAAAAGTAAACATCAAATGGAATTTTTATTAAAAGTAATAATTTTTAGTTTACGATTACAGCTGGTGACTGTACAGAAAAGTTTCATAACTCCAATTGGGGTAATTTGGATTGGGAACTACTGACCTAGAGAAATCAGCTCTAGAGAAATCAGCTCTAGAGAAATCAGCTCTAGAGAAATCAGCTTTGCACATAGAAATAAAAAGCTTATTGCTTCCAATTTCTAAGGATCAGAATGAACAAATGTACAATAATGTCAATGGGTTTAAAAAGCATACAGGATTGATTTCATTGTACTTTGGTTATCCCATATTTACTCCATTTCTCTCAACAAAGTGGCACTTTGATTCCCGAGAGTTCCACTTTAGCAAATAACTTCATAGCTTTAAGCGATTTATCTCCAGGATCTCAGAAAAAATTCACCTTAATAAACAAGACACAGTGAGCGGGATTCGAACCTGCAACCTCTTGAGAGCAAATCGAATGGCCTAACCACTATGACAGGGAGATAATCAAACAAAGATGTCATGAAGGCAGCTTAGCTATAATTACAAATACTGGTAATGTGTTTAGCCAACCTACCAACATCATGTTATCGTCTGTGTCCAGAACCACACCAAACATACGCACAATGTTTTCATGATCAACATCTTGCATGATGGCGGCCTCCTTCAGGAAGTTCTGAGTGCCTGTGTTCATCCGCTCTCTACTCAACCGTTTCACTGCAACTTGAAGCTGAAAATATATCAATATTATTATATGATAACGATAATTAAGCAATACCTTTAACTGAGAGCTGGTTACTCTTGACAGCCAATAGCATTGTCTGACAAAAGCACAGGTTCAACTCAGTTGTGTAATTGAGACAACACCCAGACTTATATATGATTGATTCAAACGGTATGGCTGTGCAAGGGAGGTTTTTACATACATGTTCAGTCTTCCATGGGAGGCATTCCAGTGTACCAGTTCGCCAGGATTACCAGATTCTGTCAGGAGCACACCTCAAACTTCTGAATCAGTGATCTTAGCATTTTTCTTTTAGATTTGTTGACCCATCGGCAGTGATGGCACATCTAGAATTCCCCGTCATTTAGGAGTCTGCCACAAAAGGACAAAGGTGGGTGCAATGTCCTCTAGTCTGCATCTCTTCCTTCATCATCCACGGAGATGATTTGATAGGAGACAAAAGTCAGAAATCAGATAAAATGTGACAATGATTTTTCACATGTGACAGGTTGTCAGCCTATCCCCCAACTTTGCTTAGTTGTCTCCACCGACATGTCTGGAATACAGACAGTGGCCCTACTCTTTGCACCCTGAACTAGACATCCAGGTCCAGGTTGTCACAAAGTTGAGCTAAGAGAATGAAAATAATATGAAGAGACATGATAAAACAGTGTATCAGATTCCAAGCAGAGTCATGTTTGGAACTAATGAAATCTTGAAATAAATCTTGATGGAAGTAATGAAATGCTGAAATAAATCTTGATGGAAGTAATAAAATGCTAAAATAAATCTTGATGGAAGTAATAAAATGCTGAAATAAATCTTGATGGAAGTAATGAAATGCTAAAATAAATCTTGATGGAAGTAATAAAATGCTAAAATAAATCTTGATGGAAGTAATAAAATGCTGAAATAAATCTTGATGGAAGTAATGAAATGCTGAAATAAATCTTGATGGAAGTAATAAAATGCTAAAATAAATCTTGATGGAAGTAATAAAATGCTAAAATAAATCTTGATGGAAGTAATAAAATGCTGAAATAAATCTTGATGGAAGTAATAAAATGCTAAAATAAATCTTGATGGAAGTAATAAAATGCTGAAATAAATCTTGATGGAAGTAATGAAATGCTAAAATAAATCTTGATGGAAGTAATAAAATGCTGAAATAAATCTTGATGGAAGTAATGAAATGCTGAAATAAATCTTGATGGAAGTAATGAAATGCTAAAATAAATCTTGATGGAAGTAATAAAATGCTGAAATAAATCTTGATGGAAGTAATAAAATGCTAAAATAAATCTTGATGGAAGTAATAAAATGCTGAAATAAATCTTGATGGAAGTAATAAAATGCTAAAATAAATCTTGATGGAAGTAATAAAATGCTGAAATAAATCTTGATGGAAGTAATGAAATGCTTAAATAAATCTTGATGGAAGTAATGAAATGCTGAAATAAATCTTGATGGAAGTAATGAAATGCTGAAATAAATCTTGATGGAAGTAATGAAATGCTGAAATAAATCTTGATGGAAGTAATGAAATGCTTAAATAAATCTTGATGGAAGTAATGAAATGCTTAAATAAATCTTGATGGAAGTAATGAAATGCTTAAATAAATCTTGATGGCACTAACCATAAATGTCAAACATGAGACATTGATTAAATAACTTTGAAGATGAGACATTGATTAGATAACTCTGAAGATGTGGCATTGATTAGATAACTCTGAAGATGAGGCATTGATTAGATAACTCTGAAGATGAGACATTGATTAGATGACTGAAGATAAGGTAATGTACATACTGTTTCTCCAAACTCTGTTTTCCAAATGCCTTGCTGGACCACCCCAAACTCTCCATATCCCAGTGTCCTGCCTAGTTGTATAGAGTCAATTGGTATCAACTGCCTCCCAAGTGGCCGCAGATACGGGGCATTAGAAGACAATGGTCGGGGACTTCTCTGTGTGGGAGAGGAAGGACTAGCGGTTCTGCTAGATCCATCTCCTCCTTTTAAAATTGCCTAAAACGAAAATTACAATAAAACTTGAATTTTCGACAGGAAACAATGTAGAGAATTGTAGCTATTGGGACTGTAATCGTGTGAAGTACTCTCTATTTATAATAATATTATCATATTTGTACATTGTCATGCATCCTGATAGACCTATAACAAAATGATAGATTCTGTGTGATCAAAGACGTAAAACGTGTTCACTCCAGTTGCGAGAGGAGTGGGTGCCATCTGAACAGATCTGGTTCAAACCCTGTTTGCTGTATTATGATACCTTCTTCTCAAAGCTTTGCACACACGTCGAGAATTGCAATTTTCTGGCAACAAAGAAAGACACGGTGAAACATCGCACAATCGGACATAGAAACAAGAACAATGATGATGAAGTAAAAACGCGTTAGCTATAAAATGGTAGCTCTTAACAGCCCATAGCCTTTGTGGCCAAACCACAGGTCCTACTAAGTTGAGTAACCGAGGACTCCTCAACTAGTAGAAGGTTTGTTGTCTCAAATGCATGCTTGTGTTGATGGTAAAAAGATGGTGATTTAAGGATGAATTCTTTGTTCCCAAAGTGAGACAGTACGGCCGTATTCCATGATTATCACATCCTGCCTGGTGTGCAGCATATACCTTTGAAGAAACTAGTTCTCCATTTTTTCAGATCTGTTGACCCATGTGCAATGATGTTTCAAAAATGCAATATTTTGAGTTTGTACACTAGCATTGCAATAATGTTGAATTTTTAATTTTTCTTTTAAACAGTATATATAACGAAGTGTAGGCCAAGGTTGACACACGGGCGGGAAACAAGACCGAGAACTCAAAATCATACAGCAAGGACACGAATGACTATATATATATATATCAGATAATTGACAGATACACAAAAACTACAAAAGTTCAACGACAACAAAACTGCAAGCGAGCACAAAGCACAAATCATAACTGTTGACTCATACAAGGATGATTATGATTTGCATAAACACACAATACGTTCTTGCTAATTGCAGGCAGCCGAGATGTTTGGTGTAAGTTAAGTAGTCATATTTGATTAATGACTCGGACGCCAAGTGTAAGAGTCATGTTCTGTAATGATGTTGAGAAGTCTACGTATACATATCGACATAATAACACCGAGAAGACTGCATTAATACAACTGAATATTTTTACTATATTTTAGTTTATTTTGCAAATGATTCAGCAAATTCGTGGCTCTTAACTTTTACTATGCTGGTTGATCATCATTCTTCTGCGCCCTCCAAAATATTCACTTCTAGCAACACCGCATTTAAAGCCCTGATCTCTAATCCTGGTCATTGAAAAGGAATCATCATCCACACTAGTTTCACTCTTGTGTGTTATATATCTTAAAGAGTGCAAAACGTCAGCTTGATCCATCGCCCTGTGCCACAATTGCGTATGATGCCAGTTGATCTGCTCTTTCGTTGCCTCGAACACCCATATGACCCGGCACGAAAATAATAAATAAATGTAACCGCTTTCAGCCTCGACTTTCTCAAGGCCTCAATCCACTGTTCGCGAACGAGACCCACCCGTACCTTAATAATCATACTCATACTATATATATATATATATATATATATATATATATATATATATAGAGAGAGAGAGAGATAGATAGACAAACGGATAGATAGATAGATAGATAGGTAGATAGATAGGTAGATAGATAGATAGATAGGTAGGAGGTAGATAGATAGATAGGTAGGTAGATAGATAAATAGGTAGGTAGATAGATATATAGATAGGTAGGTAGGAGGTAGGTAGATAGATAGATAGGTAGAAGGTAGGTAGGTTGTAGGTAGGTAGGTAGATAGGTAGGTAGATAGATAGATAGATAGGAGGTAGGTAGATAGATAGATAGGAGGTAGGTAGATAGATAGGTAGATAGGAGGTAGGTAGGAGGTAGGTAGATAGATATATAGATAGATAGATAGGTAGGAGGTAGGTAGATAGATATATAGGTAGGTAGGAGGTAGGTAGGTAGGTAGATAGATAGCGAACAGATCAGCTCCTCGATGTGCTCATTTTCCGTCTTGGATCCATCAAAATCCATCAGTATGTAGCGACACATAACTCAGGTTCCGTTTTAATTGATTAAAATACAGAAGCTAGAGGTAAAATGTTGATGATGGAGTAATCCTTTTAGCTGTGAGCAGGTAGCTTGTGACAGGATGGTGATGATGTATCCCTTTAATTGTGAGCAGGTACCTATTGATGGCGCATAACCTTCCTGACAAAATCTCATCTCCTGAGTTTATTAATCGAGGTGACACCCGAGTTCGTATAACGTTTGGTGTCAGAAAGGTATGATTGTGTTATACGGTGAACTATTTCCATATGTTTAGTCCACACAAAGGTATAGTTGTGTTGGGTGAACTATATCCATATGTTTAGTCCACACAAAGGTATAGTTGTGTTGGGTGAACTATATCCATATGTTTAGTCCACACAAAGGTATAGTTGTGTTAGAGACGGGTCTATATCCATATGTTTAGTCCACACAAAGGTATAGTTGTGTTAGAGACGGGTCTATATCCATATGTTTAGTCCACACAAAGGTATAGTTGTGTTGGGTGAACTATATCCATATGTTTAGTCCACACAAAGGTATAGTTGTGTTGGGTGATCTATATCCATATGTTTAGTCCACACAAAGGTATAGTTGT
This sequence comes from Meghimatium bilineatum, assembly GCA_034231615.1. NCBI lineage: Eukaryota > Metazoa > Mollusca > Gastropoda > Stylommatophora > Philomycidae > Meghimatium > Meghimatium bilineatum. The sequence continues at coordinate 60,822,382 of CM067300.1, read as the reverse complement.
GTTGGGTGAACTATATCCATATGTTTAGTCCACACAAAGAGAGACATTACCATTGTGGCTGTACACTAGTCATATTAGGTGTTGCCAGGAGCGCAGTTTCAACGTCTAGGCCAACTATTTCATCATTCCTTTTGTCAGATCGATCAACCCATCATCGGTGATGTAGCATCTAGTACTACCCACCACAGAATATTCTGTCACAAAAGGACAAAGCTGCATTGTCCGCTGGTCTGCATCTAAAAAATGCATGAGAAATATTTTTTGGAAGATGAAGACAAAAGCAAGAAAATAAGACAAGATGTCACAAGAATGCCTCCCCCCCCCCCCGCAGCTATCAGGTTATCAGCATGCACCCCAACAATGCATAGTTGTCTCTTATGTCATTCATGAAAAGAAGACAATGACCCTATTCTTTTCACCCTGAACTGGAAACCTATGCCCCGATTACCATGTGATACGGGTGTCAACACTCATCACACACACACCCCCCGCAACTATCTATCCTGTGCTATCTACAAGCTTGGAAGATAAAAAAAAACTTTTTTTGAATGAGAAAAAGCCACAACAGACTCAAACAAGACAACAGACTCAAACAACACAACATAATCAAACAACACAACATAATCAAACAACACAACACACTCAAACAGCACAACACAAACAACACAGCAGACTCAAACAACACAACAGATTCAAACAACACAACAGACTCAAACAACACAACAGACTCAAACGACACAATTTATTCAAACAACACAACAGACTCAAACAACACAACAGACTCAAACAACACAACACACTCAAACGATACAACACACTCAAACAACACAACACACTCAAACACATGTATGCAAAGATTGAAGTTGGAATCACCGAAATGTGTCCATGTGAACAATCTCCAGAAAACACACACAGAACATATCTTCACAGAACTGCCCACTGTAGGAAACCACAAGAAGAAATATTTGACCATCTGAAAACAGCTCTGACGGACAGGCTCTACAACCCTGTCGCAGGGCTGATGACCACAGTCCAGTTCATTGATGAAATCCATATCAGCATCTGACTTCGACTGGAGAACACGGGAGAAGAAGATGTCGAACGCCTTCACTTTAATGATGGTCAACTGCCCAGTAAGTCTTTCTCTATAGTAGCCTGTCTCTTGCTTTGATGCTTTGAACGTATAACTCATTACTTATATATATCGAGGTAAATCTCTGCCGTCTAATGTATTTGTGACAATGTTAATAATTTTATTGTTTGTCTTATATTTTCCTGAAAAAAACACATTCAGGTTGAAATATTCGAACTGTCCTGTAGATTTTTATCTGTATTTTTGTCCACACCCAATACCATATAGTCTGATAGAGTTTGTGCCTTCATTGTCAAGCTGATCGGCATTGTGTTTTACGTAAGTACCATCGAGTGACACAAGGCAGAGTACTTCTACTAACGTATTACCTATCTATCGAGTGACACAAGGCAGAGTACTTCTACTAACGTATTACCTATCTATCGAGTGACACAAGGCAGAGTACTTCTACTAACGTATTACCTATCTATCGAGTGACACAAGGCAGAGTACTTCTACTAACGTATTACCTATCTATCGAGTGACACAGGGCAGAGTACTTCTACTAACGTATTACCTATCTATCGAGTGACACAAGGCAGAGTACTTCTACTAACGTATTACCTATCTATCGAGTGACACAAGGCAGAGTACTTCTACTAACGTATTACCTATCTATCGAGTGACACAAGGCAGAGTACTTCTACTAACGTATTACCTATCTATCGAGTGACACAAGGCAGAGTACTTCTACTAACGTATTACCTATCTATCGAGTGACACAAGGCAGAGATTATTTATAATATCTTATTATTTATTTATCGAGTGACCGAAGGCAGAGAGTACTTATACTAACAACTTATTACTTATCTATCGAGTGACAGACTTGCATTAACTTATCATCTATCGAGTGACCGAAGGCAGAGAGTACTTATACTAACAACATATTACTTATCTATCGAGTGACCGAAGGCAGAGAGTACTTATACTAACAACTTATTACTTATCTATCGAGTGCCAAAAGGCAGAGAGTACTTGCATTAACATCACTTATCATCTATCGAGTGACAGAAGGCAGAGAGTACTTATACTAATAACTTATTACTTATCTATCGAGTGACAGAAGGCAGAGAGTACTTGTATTAACATTTCACTACTCCACTATCAAGTAACAAAAATGGATATGACTTATGACTAAATTCATGTTTTATCTATGACTTGATTAAAATACAAACACTACTTACACTTTTGATCCTTTCAAACATTCTGTTTACATAAACTCCCTCGAAATCACACCGTACACACTTCGTGCCAGCATACTGACAACACAGATGAACACTTGTAGTCTCCTTCCTCAGCGTCTAATACTGCCTGCTTCAAGAATGTTTTAATATCCAGTGTCAGTATTTGGTGATAGTGGAACAAGGAAATACTTAGTGGATACGGTCATAGCTTGAAATATGAGCTCCTACAATGAACTTTGATGACTCAACGAAGCAAGCAACCATGTGAAACATTCCCAACTCTCTGACACTGGCGCATGTCGTTCACCGTGTATTCAAGAGTATTGGTTAATTAAATACAGAAAGTGTCGGTATACATATTTTGAAAGACTGTTTATTCCTTCTATTCTGATAAAGGTTTACATATGACTCATTGAATCAGTCTCTTCACCCGAAAGATCAGCTGTAATGAATCTCCAGCATGATTCTTATCGAAACTAACAATGTAATGTTGGAGAATTTTGTGTTCAAATATCACTAAGTACAGGAAAATATTAACATCTAAACAAATTACGAACAAATTATAAGTGAGAATTATAAAATGCTACATATATTCTATATTAATGTATGGTTCAGAAACATGGACACTAAACAAACAATTAGAAGACATAATTGATGTCTTTGAGATGTGGGTATATAGTGGAATAGGGAGAACATCATGGAAAGAGCAAACAAACAAAGAATTATTAACTAAATATCAGGCAAATAAAATATTGTGAACGCATTAAAATACATGACACATTGTTGAAGACCTTACTTGGGGGTAAAGTTGAAGGGAAGCGAGCAAGAGGTAAGCAGAGATACAAATGGGAGTGTAGCATCACAAGATGGACAGGTTATAGTCTAGCAGAGTGCACCACCCAAACAAAAGACGGGATAATGGAGGTCTGTTGTCACCAACCGTCGTTGCGGAGACGGGACTTGATGATGATGGCCAAAGTACTGTTGGACAAGTATTCGTTTCAAATATCGCGAGATACTAATGTATTGTTGGTGAAGTTTTTGTTTCAAATATCACGAGCTACTAATGTATTGTTGGTGAAGTTTTTGTTTCAAATATCACGAGCTACTAATGTATTGTTGGTGAAGTTTTTGTTTCAAATATCACGAGCTACTAATGTATTGTTGGTGAAGTTTTGTTTCAAATATCACGAGTTACTAATGTATTGGTGAAGTTTTGTTTCAAATATCACGAGCTACTAATGTATTGTTGGTGAAGTTTTGTTTCAAATATCACGAGCTACTAATGTATTGTTGGTGAAGTTTTGTTTCAAATATCACGAGCTACTAATGTATTGTTGGTGAAGTTTTGTTTCAAATATCACGAGCTACTAATGTATTGTTGGTGAAGTTTTGTTTCAAATATCACGAGCGACTAATGTATTGTTGGTGAAGTTTTGTTTCAAATATCACGAGCGACTAATGTATTGTTGGTGAAATTTTGTTTCAAATATTACAAGTTACGACATATTACACATTGACGCTGTCCTGTCAGATGATTACGCATTGAAGGTGTTCTGTCAAATATTACATAATGTAGTTGTCCAATCAAATAAAAGGCAATATTATACAATGTAATTGTCCTGTTATATAATGCACAATATAATTGTCCTATTAAAATTACACAATATAATTGTCCTGTTAAATATTACACAATGTAATTGTTCTGTTTAATATTACACATGTACTTGTCCTGTTATATATTACACAATGCAGTTGTCCTATCCTACATAATACACCTGCCTTGTCCTACCCTACACGATAAAACCGATTTGTCCTACCCTAAACGATGCACCACAGCCAACAAATTGAAATCACCACAGCCAACAAATGCTGGGTTGATAGCTACGTCCTGGATAGGATATGCTACCAATTAAACGATACAACTCCTTTGTCCTACCTTACAGAATAGAACAGACTTGTCCTACCCTACACAATGTAACTGCCTTGTCCTACCCCACACAATACAACTGTCTTGTCCTTCCCTACACAATGTAACTGCCTTGTCCTACCTACACAACGGAACTGACGCCTTACGCAACACCAACTAATTGTTAAACCGGAGACACTCGGAAAATATGATTATATGAGCTTATCCAAGTTCTAGCCAACATCAGACACCCGTTGTTGGCATCAGGACAAACAGGATGTATGGGAATACGCTCAGTGTTTATCTCTTCTGGCGTATCCACAACACACGTGACCGGCAGATCTGACAAGTGTACAAACGCAACTATGATCAGAATATTTACTACTTGTGAGAAATAACTCTAGCACAGTTTCATTGAGAGTTGCCCTTCTTCCGTGGGCGTGGGAAGACTTGACAGACTTGAACGAAATATTTGGGTGGGAAAAGAAATGGAAACAGAAAGTACTGACAATTTGGAGCACGTGTATCCATTTCTTAAGATAAACATATATTAGGGTTTACTCATTGAGTTTTTAAAAAAAGTATAGTTCTTCTATGTTCATTCTCAAACTCCTGCAGATTAGCAGGATGTAGTCCAGAGAATAGAATGCGTTGCCATGGGTTCCAGTTGACTGCGCTATCCGCGTTTTTCGGCCTGACACATCCGTTTCAGTATGGTTCCTGGGTACCTTTGACCTTCAAATGGATGAAACAACCAATCCTCCCCCCTCCAATAAAGTTCTTTAACACTTCTTACTATATACATGACAGGTAAAAGTGTCACGATTTTGTGCTCACCTTCCAGCGCCTCCAAATACATGGGCGGAAAAAAGTAAGTGTACAGTTAATGTTCACCAAAGTCAGATTTATCAGGACAAATGTGTTTCTATGACTGAAGGTACGCTTAGGTAAAGTGATTGCAGCTAAACATTCGTGTCCTATCTACAGTAGAGTGTAGTCACGACTGTTGATGTCCTATCTACAGAAGAGTGTAGTCACGACTGTTGATGTCCTATCTACAGAAGAGTGTAGTCACGACTGTTGATGTCCTATCTACAGAAGAGTGTAGTCACGACTGTTGATGTCCTATCTACAGAAGAGTGTAGTCACGACTGTTGATGTCCTATCTACAGTAGAGTGTAGTCACGACTGTTGATGTCCTATCTACAGTAGAGTGTAGTCACGATTGTTGATGTCCTATCTACAGTAGAGTGTAGTCACGACTGTTCATGTCCTATCTACAGTAGAGTGTAGTCACGATTGTTGATGTCCTATCTACAGTAGAGTGTAGTCACGACTGTTCATGTCCTATCTACAGTAGAGTGTAGTCACGACTGTTCATGTCCTATCTACAGTAGAGTGTAGTCACGACTGTTCATGTCCTATCTACAGTAGAGTGTAGTCACGATTGTTAGCTTACTACTTTTCTGCTCATTTGTGTGTGTGTGTGTGAGTCGGACATTTTGTGTACTTTAATGATAGACCTACCGACATGCTAAAACATAGATATTGTTGTAATTTCATAAATATGATCTGATTTCATAAAAACATCACATACTCTATTGCCAAACTCTCGATCAACCATGGGCTGGGAAGCTGAATAACTGTAAGATAGACAATATTTAATGCGGATTGATTCTTGGCCTTGCTGTGGAGTTTCGTGCAGAGGTCGAGGTCTGCCTATGTAGGATCTCATCTATTAGAGTATACGATATCAGATATGGAAGACTGAATCTTCAACCGCTGCTAAAAACTGAGAGATTTACTGAAGCGGAGTTCTGGTCACTTATGGACGTGTCCGGTGTGCCATGACGATAATCAAAACTAAATATAATCCTAAGAACTCATAAGCCTAAGTTTGCGATTTGTTTGGATGTTAATATTTTCCTGAAATTTGTACTAATCTGTTACCGGGATCTGAGAACAGCAACACTATTATCTGCCATACATGGCGTAGGAGGCAACTAATGAGAGATATGCTATGATTGGCTATCCCGTTCCCGTAATACAACAATCGAGAATAAGTGAAGTAAATCGGGAATAATCTAGAAACATGGTCAGACAGTAACATGGGCAGAGACAAACAAGAACTGACAGACAGACCGAGATTAGAATGGAAGAGGAAAGACGTGTACATACAACCACTGAAAGAATAAAAGTTCAACCATGGCATGTGGAGATATACATGCAGGTAAAAACCACAAATTAATTTTTTCTCCATCATTATCCATATCGTTGCATATTCCAATTCAGGAACACAAAAATTGGTTCCTGACCTGTATCCCTGTGCCAAAGTACGTGGAGATATGCAATCAAACCAAGTACCGGGCTAGTCTAGCATGCGATAACGGAGTATTACACAGACAAAACATGAAAGTACGAGTGCCTTTGTGGATCTCATTAGAGGTGGATCTCATTAGAGGTGGATCTCATTAGAGGTGGGTAAGCGATACATTTATTTAAAAGATTGTCTAAATTACGTGAACAACTGGGAAGGAGGTGTGTGTGTGGGGGGGGGGGAGGATCGTAAAACGTTTGACAGTTGTTTATAAGAGAAGGGGAAGTTTGATAATAGTGTTTTCATACACCTCTTTTATTATTTGAATTTTTTTTGTACAAATGTGAAAATACCATATATTTTTAAGTACTTTTTTTGTACAAATGTGAAAATACCATATATTTTTAAGTACTTTTTGTACAAATGTGAAAATAGCATATATTTTTAAAGAACTTTTATTTGCTTCAAAATATTTTTGTGGAAAGATATTTCCTTTTACAAAAATGAACTGAGAGGGGGGGGGGGGAAGATCCCTAAAGTTTGACAGTTGTTGACAATGGGAGAAGGGGGTAAAAAATTCGCAAAACAATGTTGATTTTTTTCAAAAATTCATTTTTTTCAAAACAATGTCCATGTGTATATTTTTGTCTGAAGATGCACGGGATCTATGCTTGAAATAACGGAGCTTCGTGCTATGAGTGGTACGATTGGCAGACGAATTGTCGCTTCGTTGAGAGCTACGGAGTACACATGGAGAAACCTGAGTACAATGAAGTCAGTCCTATACAACATTTAAACTAAGAGTAAGCTTAAAGCAAATACATTGATCAACAACATATGAAAGCAAATCAGGCTCTTGGAATAATAGGACACATTAAAATGTAAAACTTACAAAAGGTACGTGAATCACGCCATCTGTAAGGTTCTCCCGTGAACCCAGGCATGCCTTAATGTGCCACATTTTGGTACACATTTGACAGACAGTTCAGATCTGAGTATAAATGATGCGTCCAGGAAACTAATAAATGTAATAACATTATTTTCTTCATGGTTATCTGGTCATCTGTTTCGTCACGTGTCAATGAAGGAAGAAAATGGGAATATGGTTTTGAGAATTCCGTTGTTCAGAGTTTCTGTTTAAGTGAATGTGTGAGAGATGTCAGGCTATATTTGTCAATGAAGACACGGGAGAGCAGGTGAAAGGGAAATAGAATATAATTTCAACAAGGAAGAACTTTGTCAAAATACGAATAAAACTAAGCCCGTAGATTGTGGTGGTGGTGGTGAGGAAGGGGGGGGGGTAAGCGTACCATTTATAACACGCAGCTCTGTACCTTCACGAGTTAATCCCGAATGTTCTCTGAAAAAATGTACCAGCTCTTCTAGAAAATCAGAACATGACATTTTAGTACCAGGAATGATGGGAATGGGCGGATAACCTCCAGCACTTTTGTTTTTAGATTGTCCATAAAAAGTCACACAAATTCTCAAGAAAATGACAAAAATTAACACGGTAAAAAAAAGTCGAATGCCTTTTTTAAACCCTCCCTTTCCCGAAAATGTCTCTACTGCCCTGGATACATCCATGTATTCACATAAGAAGGATCTGTGGCCAGAGATCTGGCTAGGATTTTCTAACACATAAGGGGGTCGTCGCCAGTCGTGTGTAGGGGAGAAAAGAATAACGATATTGTTTACCATTCATGCATGTCATAAGAGTCGACTATGGAGGGCGAGTTGACTGTTCCATCCTATATAGCGTAAACGTGACCCAGAAAACACGCTTAAGTAGGATGTATCAGGCCGAAATAAACAACATTAGATATGCAGATGACACTGTTCTTTTAGCAGAAAGTGAACATGAACTACAAAGACTAATAGATCAAGTCAATAAATCAAGTAATGAATATGGACTGGATATAAACATTCAAAAAACAAAAACCATGATAATCAGCAAAGATACAGAAGAACAGGAGGTAAACATAAACATACAGGGAGAGAAACTACAACAAGTAAAACAGTATCAATATCTTGGCCACATAGTCACAAATGATGGCAGATGCGAAACAGAAGTTAAAAGGAGAATAGGAATGGCTAAAAGTACCTTCAATGACATGCGGAAATTATTAATATCTAAACAAATTACAAACAAGTTAAAAATGAGAATTATAAAATGCTACATCTATTCCATATTAATGTATGGCTCAGAAACATGGACACTAAATAAACAATTAGAAGACAAAATTGATGCCTTTGAGATGTGGGTATATAGAAGAATAGGGAGAACATCATGGAAAGAGAAGAAAACAAATAAAGAGGTGCTAAAGACACTTAATATAAAGAAAGAACTATTAAGAGAAATAAAGATCAGGCAAATAAAATACTTTGGACACATTAAAAGACATGACACCCTATTGAAGACCTTACTTGAGGGTAAAGTCAAAGGGAAGCGAGCAAGAGGTAGGCAGAGATACAAGTGGGAGAGTAACATTACACGATGGACAAGTTACAGTCTAGCAGAGTGCACCACCAAGACAAGAGACAGGAGATGTTGGAGATACGTTGCAGCCAACCTTCGTTGCGGAGACGGCAATGATGATGATGATCAGGCCGAAATGCTCAAATATCGTAGCAAAGCTGTAAATCCCGACACAGCGCATTCCGTTCTTCTGACTACATCCTGCTAATCTGCACGAGTTTGAGAAAGAACGCCGAAGAAAGAGAACGGTTCGCGGGAGCACCGGACATTGGTCGTCTTGGGAGGAAGAACACTGGATGGACATGGGCACTAAACAAACAATTAGAAGACAACATTGATGTCATTCATGTCAACAGAGATGTGGGAATATAGAAGAATAGGGAGAATATCATGGAAGCAGAAAAAAAACAAAGAGGTTCTATAAAAACACTTAATATGAAGAAAGAATTACTAAGAGAAATAAAGATCAGGCAAATAACATATTTTGGACACATTAAAAGACATGACACCTTATTGAAGACCTTACTTGAGGGTAAAGTTAAAGGGAAGCGAGCAAGAGGTAGACAGAGATACAAGTGGGAGAGTAACATCACACGATGGACATGTTACAGTCTAGCAGAGTGCACCACCAAGACAAGAGACAGGGGATGTTGGAGATCCGTTGCAGGCAGGTTGAGAAACACTGCTCTGCGTGCACCATAAATTTCATTGCTGACTAATTGGACAAATAGATCAAGTGCTATTCTCACAATTGTCTTCTCCTGTAATCTGCGTCAAACTGGCACATCCCAACAGGTAAAGAAAAGCACTTGAAACTAGCACTTACCAGGCGCAGAGAAAGCAATAACACAATCAACTACCGCGAACATGTTGAAAACTTTATCATCCTTTGACACCACTTTCAGTTATACTCAGCAGACATGTCGTCTATATCAGTGATTCTTAACCTTTTGTTGATGGTTGCTGATCCAGCGGCACATGGGCTCATGCCCTTTGACCCATACCTTCCTCATATCGTAACCCACTTCAAAGGGGCTGTCCATTAATTACTTCCAAAATTAGGAGGGAGGGAGGGGGAGGGTCTTGCTGACAGGGTTGTGCCCGGCAACCAGAACCTAAATAATTCTTAAGTTCTATTTTCGCTGTCGCTTTTCAGTAACTAAGTCGCCCATGTGTTGCCGGAACCCGAAAGGGAAGCAAAGAATAGCAACACCTTTACCTTACACGCATGTCGTAAAAGGCGACTAAGGAGATTATGGGATGCAGTTGGCTGCCCCATCCCATATAGGGTCAGTGACCCAAAGCCATGCTGAAGTCGGATGTGTCAGGCTGAAAGACGCATATATCGCAGCAATGATGTAAACCATGACACAACGTATTCCGTTTTCCAGGCTACATCCTGCTAATCTGCAGGGGTTTGAGAACGAACGCAGAAGAAGAAGAAGTAGCGAAGTGTGGTTGATTGTAGAAATTAATTGTTTAGTATTCTTTGTTCTGCCTTGCTGTAAGGTGTCGTATAATTGAATGACGATCGGAGGTCTCAGAACGTTGGTAACTCCTTCAATAATATGCACTCAATGCGCAAAACTGAAATCTTACAGGTAAATTCAGGAATAGGGTAATGCAGTTTTTCTAATTACTCAAGACACAAAATAACACACACAAGTCGACGTTTCGACCAAAAGGTCTTTATCAAGACAAAAAATAAAACATAGTTTAAACATACAACAGAAAACGGACAGTACAAATATTATGGAACGTTCACATTGGCATGTGTATTGTTGATTGATCGGAAGAGGTCAAACGACAGGGGACAAAGAATATACAAAAATGACTACATACATGTGAAACGAACAGAAATTATGGGACAACTAGAATCATCCATGAGACTAACCCTAACCCTAACTCCTTCAATCCGTTTCCTCTTGGTCTTCCTCTGCCTCTTGCTGTTTCCATTTTCGTGTTGTATGCTCGTGATGAAGGCCTATATCTTGAGTATCCATATGTTATATGTGTCAAATAATTGAAACAGAAAGTTGAAAAGGCGTAGATGATCGACTTCCTTATACAGAATGTCGCTTGTCGAGAGTACCACCAATAGCACGTAACTCCGATTATCCAGCGAAAATCCACGTGGACCTCAGATAAAATTAACCTTGTAAATAAGACGTCACGAACGGGATTCACACTCGCACCCTATCCAGCACAAAGCCAGCGCCTTAACCAGTGACCGTCGGTAATAGAAGACCTAACTGCTAAACATACCTTTATTCGGTACGTTTTTTGATTATTTTCACGTTTTCCATTGGTTACTATTTATATACTTGAAGTAGCCTTGTCAATTTTTGGCATGCGATTCCAAATATATAAATATTGACCAATGGAAAATATGGGAATAATCAAGAAAAATAAGGAAAGAAGGCCTCATTAATTCGGCTAGACGGCATGTCAGTACTCTGTCCATGGCTACGTTTAACCACAACGGCAGGGAGACTCAATAAAAAATTTAAAGTTTGACCTCTCTGTGTGACCCCTCCGATATTACAGAATGAAGTACTAGCCCATATTACGTAACTGCAACAGGATAATCCAACAATTTATAGGCTAGCGAAACAATGTATAAATAACTAACCAATGAAACACATGACAATAGTCAGAGTGGCCTAACGCAACGACGCTGTATACAGGCAAGTTATGTCTCAGGTCACAAACAAGCACGTGGCCACATGTCCTATTTCTTCGTGGACCACCAGCACGATATTATGACAACCAGGGGTTTCATTGTCCCTGCTGAGAACCCTTTATGCATATCACATGTACAGTATATAACCGAACATCACACACAGCACACAGGTTGACACATAACTCGACACGAGAAGCAATATTCGGAATGTGTTAATCTAGCCCAAGGCTAGCTAGCGTTCTAGTTACCGATTGAGCCATACAAGAAAATTAATGTTATCAAATTATTGCAAGGCATCTACAAGTACAGAACATATATACTTCTTCTTCTGTATGTCGCATATTTCTTCTTCTGTATGTCGCATATTTCTTATTCTGTATGTCGCATATTTCTTATTCTGTATGTCGCATATTTCTTATTCTGTATGTCGCATATTTCTTATTCTGTATGTCGCATATTTCTTCTGTATGTCGCATATTTCTTCTTCTGTATGTCGCATATTTCTTATTCTGTATGTCGCCGGTGTGACATGATTGGGTTTCAAGTTCTTCTTCAGCATTCATTTTTTAACTCCCGCTGGATCTCCCTTGTTGCAGGATCGTTGTCCTACTAGATTTCCAGGATGTAATCCAGAGAATGGAAATGAGTCGTGTCGTCGTTTTACTTGCGCAAATAGCCCGACACATCCGTCTTCGGTGAAGTCTTCTAGTTTAGGGTGTAAAGAATAGAACTACAGTCTTCTTTCCAGGCATATCCCCGAGGAAAGTTGGGGGTATAGGCTGACAACCAGTCACCTGTGAATAAATCATCATTGTCACATCTTGTCTCCATTTCTTACTTGTATTTTCTATGAAATCATCCCCATGTATGACGAAGAGATGCAGGCTTGTGGACATTGCACGTTTGTCCTTTTGTGGCAGACTCCTCAATCAATCAATCAATCAATAAAACCCATAACCCTTCAGGGTCGTAGGGGTACCACATTGGAAGCTTCAGCACACAGAGTCTTCCAGCGAATTCTATCCTCAGCGATGCGGATGAGTGTGGAAATATCTAGCCCTGTCCATTCCTTGATGTTGTCTGTCCATGTCTTTATTTGTCCTCCTCTGCTTCTTCCACCCTCGACAGTTCCCTGCAGTATTGTTTTTGACAAGGAATCGTGCCTGCATACCTAGGCAGACTCCTAGGTGACGGGGAATAATGATAGATGTGCCATCAATGCCAAATAGGTTCTCATCAATCTGACAGAAGAATGATGAAATATTTGGCCTAGACGTGTGTGATGTGCTCCTCGTAGGACGTGGTAATCCTGAGATACTGGAATACCTCTTCTCGAGGGCTAGGCATGAATCTATAAACCCCTCTTACACAACCATGCTTCGGAGACGTTATATGAGTATCGACTCAGTTACAAGACTGAGAATAACTAGTGCTTTTGTTAGAAGGGCCGTGAGCTGTCAGAAGCTACATGCTCACAGCTAAAGGGATTATTTCATCATCATCATGTGTCAAATATTCCACGTTCTACGATGGAATAAATTTATATTTTTCTGGTGTGGTCATATTGAATTAGTCTCTCGTCAATTGTACAGTCATGTGGACTTTATCGTGATAATCCTTCAAACTTGATCGTGATGTTATTAGTCGTTTCCTGTTATTTTCAATGGTCATTTTGTGTATACTTTGTGCCGACTCTAAGTCCGGCTCTGTCGCGAAGTGGTACTGAGCGCGTCTGTGTCGGCCAAGGTACCGAGTTCGATCCCTCCCACAGGCAATAGTGCATCCTGACCATTCAGAAAGCAATGGTAAACTACTGAACGTATATATATATATATATTATATCTTGTCTAGAAATCACTACAACTAAAAAGTGCTGGGTTGATGGTTACGTCCTGAATATAGTACACTATCAATTGTGTTGTTGTTGTGTGTGTGTGCGGCGCGCTCGCCCCCGACAGCCAACGTATAATTGACGAGTAACTTGATTGATGCATGGTCAATAAACGTCCATGGCAAAGTGACTCGTTGACTTTTACAGTGATTTTCATGTTATCGGTGAAAATCATGGAAAAAATCAAATGAATCACTTTAGAATGCTGCTTTTCAATTATGCAGCAGGCCCTATATTGACGATTGAAGCCTAGCAGTCATATGTGATGGAAACTGGGTCAACATTAATACTGTACCATCAAACAGTTGCACATTTTCATCTTATTTTCTGTTTGCATACAAAATATTGGAAATCCCTTCTGTTGGAACATCCCTTCTGTTGAAACATCCCTTCTGTTGAAACATCCCTTCTGTTGGAACATCCCTTCTGTTGGAACATCCCTTCTGTTGAAACATCCCTTCTGTTGAAACATCCTTTCTGTTGAAACATCCTTCTGTTGAAACATCCCTTCTGCACAAACATCCCTTCTGTTGAAACATCCCTTCTGTTGGAACATCCCTTCTGTTGGAATATCCCTTCTGTTGGAACATCCCTTCTGTTGGAAATGTTGAAACACATAAACTATCTCTGAGTAAACTTCTTAAACATTACATTTAAATCAGAGTTGATATATTCTGGTAAGAAAGAAAGCTCTGGAAAACTACAACACTCCCCCCCCCCCCCCCGTCCCTTCTCCTAAAACGTACACAGGAAACGAGATTTATTACTGGTATTTCCCGAGGATGTAAATAACAGAACACGTAGATCGTGACAAACCGACATTATAAAATTTATGTAAATGTTTAAAAAAAAAGCATTCTAATGCTACTCATATCACCTTTTACGTGAATTTAATTGGCTGACGACACAAAGCGAACAATGAAAATCACGGTAATAAAGTCCGTGTCTTTAGAAGGTCGCTTTCCAACGAACCCACATGTCTTATATTTCCATTTGGTCACACGCAGATACGGCTTTGCTAAGATTCTTCATTAAAAGGGTATCTTTCCAACCATGACCAATAGGAAACATAAGAACTACCAGCATAAACTAAACAAACATTTTTGAAGTCGCATATGTTCCATTATTGCCGTGACTTTTCTAGAGTCACTATTTACAGTATAACTTTGTGCTGAATTCTAAATCTATAAGCATACACACAATGTTGATGATGGAGCAGACACGCTTGGCAGAGCACATGTTCCGAGTGGAAGATCATCTACATAAAAAAAAAATTTTACATGGAAAATTTCAGATTGGCTCATGCAAAGCCGGAGAACAGAAGAAGCATTTGAAAAACACTCTTAAGACATCACTGATTCACTTCAAAATAGACTTATAGGAGAATCTCACAAGACAGATTCGACTGGTGTCTCAAAATCAAGAGTTGTGCTGCAGGATCCGGAGAATGAAGCACATAAGAAATCCATCGAAGATGTTGGCGTTCCGTCGACAGTGCGGTACACAACGATATATGTTATTTGTGTATGTGCGAGTAGAGATGTGGTTCTACAAAAGAATGCTGAAGATACCATGGACTTCCAGAAAAACTAATGTGGAGTTGTTGATTAAATGCGAGACGGAGCTTAATCAATAATATAAGCAAACACAATCTTAATTTTTTGGCCACTTTATGAGACAAGGAGGTTTGGAGAACATACACAACAGGCAAGATTGAAGGTAACAGAGACAGAGGTCGACAACGTGAGAAATATTTGACAGTTTAACAACCTGGCACGGCAGGGAAACAACAACGAACCTGATACAGAATACTGGAGAGAGCTGCGGAGAACCATGACGGTCTACACCAACCAGAATGTCACCTGATGATAAAGATATATGTGAACTAATGTCGTGGCAAAGTGTCGGATGTGCAGAATTAGACGGCCTTACTCCCGTGTATTGTCTAGAAAATTCATGCAGAAAACGGGAGTTTTAACCATGTTCGCTCAGATGGCACGTCGAAGACGGAAGACTTGTCAACTAAAGCTGCGAGGCAAGTGGGTGCCATATGAGCGGAAGTGGTTCAAATCCCGTTTGTTGTATTATTTTATTTTAAATTAAAAAATCCTCGATGCATCTATATTATATTATTCATTTACTCGTGCAGTGATTTCCGTGCACGAGAGGGGAGCAAAGAATAGCAGCACTGTAAATATGTCTATATTTCACGCTTTTTAAGAAATCTGCACCGAACCGAAAATTAAAGTAATTTGTGACGTCACTTTCCTGCTGTATTCCTAGTTACAAAATGGCTGCAATAATTGTGCTGAACTTTCCACAGATAGTCATTGTTGCCGTTGTATGGAGTGTTTCCAAATACTAAGATATACATGGAAGACATACTATGATCTTAACCTAATATGATACGGGAATGACTACCTGGAAATTCGCTGTTATAAAGTACCATCAACAGATTGAGATGGTGGGGTAAATAATAAGCACCGGGTTGGTTTTTAGTATTTAACACCAGGAAAATAATCCATTAAAAACACGAAAAACACAATTGTATTCTCCTTATTTTCGCATATTTCGTTTTATATACCGTAAAAAATGTAGACCCGTCTCCTAGGAAAGAACAGTTTGATTTATATTTCCTTTAATTGTAAATTTTTTTTTTCAAAACGCTGTATTGCCTTCATTTTAAGTGTTTTTGCTTTCTTCTCTTTCCATGAAGTTTTCCATATTATGCTATATATCCATATCTCAAAGACATCATTTCAGTATTCAAGTTTGTTCATTATCCACATTACTGAGCCTTACATTATTGTAGAATAGATGTATCATTTTATAACTCTCATAGTTAGTGCGTTTGTAATTTGTTTACATGTTAATCTCCTGACTATATCCCGATAGCACGGCAGGGGTTAGGAGAACAAACCCATAGGAAGTCAATGATCCATGTCCAGTCCGTAACACACAATAGACGCTCATAGTAATCTTAAATCCGGTGCAATACTAGACTGAATTCCAGACGGCCATGAGTCATGATTGTGTTTGGAGCTTTATATAATATGATTGAAATGTCAGATTCAGTCCTTCATGGTTGTAACACTGCCAGGTTTTGTGAAAGGAGTTTCGCATAGAGAGTTTTTACCGTCTAATCAGAATGGTAAATAACGTTCTATTTGACACACTTGAAGCGAAGAGGTACCTCAATGTAAGGCCAGTGTTCTTTTATGTGACCATCTACAGTCTAAGTGGTGACATGGTTCTAAGTGGTGACATTGTCGGCTTCATATAGGTGTGATTGACTACAATCTAGTTGTGAAATAGTCGACTTCATATAGACGTGGTCAACTACAATCGAATTGTGACATGGTCGACTTCATATAGACGCGATCAATTAGAATCTCATTGTGACGTGGTCGACTTCATATAGACGTGATCAATTAGAATCTCATTGTGACGCGGTCGACTTCATATAGACGCGATCAATTAGAATCTCATTGTGACGAGGTCGACTACTATCTAATGGTGAGATGGTACAAATTCTTTCACACAGGTGTGGTCAACCATAATCTAAGGCTGACATGGATCCCACACGCACTAGATACAGAAGAGAAATGTTGTAAGAGGCAACGGATGTGAATCTTTCATCTTAGAAGTTAAGAGATGACAATTTCAGACTAATAGGCTTACACATTAATGGCTGACAAATTTAACCAATCAACGCCAGACTACTACATCCTCGTCAAGTTCTTCGTCAACGCAGACAGGACATGGCCATGTGCATCTTTCTTGACTGTCTGTTTGGGCAGGATAACAACAGGTTATCCAGCTGTGATTAAGTTGGTAACAGTTGTTCATAGATCTGCTCCGCCTTGCATCAGGAGTATAGAAGATGATGAGTCTGTTGTGTCATTTACGTAATCGAAAAATGATTGGTTTTTTTTCTGTCTGGAGAACAGATGGTAGGAATAATTTTGTGACGTGTGTTATATCGTGATCACAGTGAGACTTGAATCATTGTTATTCAGCATGATTGGTTGGTGCCATCTACGGATTTCCAGAGAACTTGAGGTCACCAAAGATTAATTAAAGTTCACCATACGTTGGCGATCAATGTATGCGCACACTCACTATACTAAGACCGACTACACGAAGTAAAAAATCCTGGTAAGAGAGTTTTGAGAGTCCAATACTATTAAATACCGAAGTCGGAAGTGTCAGGTCATTGGCACAAATAAAACCGCGACACAACGCATGCCCGTTCTCTAGACTATGCCCTACTGGAAACCAAGGAGGACGATTCTGTTACAAGAGAGATACGACGGGAGTTTGAGAATACATTTAAAAAATCCCATTATAACAATTTGGTCAGAATTGACGCAATATTTATGTAATAACAAATATTCGCTATATGCAGTATAACGGCTACGATGTGTATATGGTATTAAGACCTTCTGAACATGGCACTAGAAGAGGCTAGGCATAAAATATAAACGGGGATTTTGAAAAGTGTTATTAAAAAGGGAAATGTGTTATAAAGGGATGTGTTATAGAGGGATTCTACTGTATTAGGAACCAGTATGACGTGATGAGATTAGGGCCGATGTGAATGCTACAAGTAAAAGTAGCAGAAAGGTTTCAATTCTACTGCTTGTATAGAAAAACTACCCGAGGGAGCCTTAGATATAAAGACGGACTTTGTAAGACTACAGGAGATAACAGCAAGCACGAGACGATAGTCTGTGATCGCTCTGTAACGACTATTTTCCAGGTCTTATTTATAAACATCTCAGGGTTCCTCACAGTGAGCGAACGACCCCCTCTTGTGGGGAGGTATGAGACCTCAAAGGAGCGATGTATGGTCAAAGGGGACGATGTTGTGTTGGGGGGGGCACCTACCACGGACCACAAAAGACATTAAATTACATTGAAATTATTTGCTACTTTTTTATGAACAATAAGACATAAGGTGTAATTCTGTTAATATTAATTTAACAATGTAAAAGCTGATTAAACAAGGTTTATTGGAACAAGTGACACTCTTCTGTTGATATTAACTGAACAATCTGAAAGTTGATTGAAGTAGGAAACCAATGACAAGCTTCTCTTGATATTAACTGAACAATCTGAAAGTTGATTTAAGTAGGAAACCAATGACAAGCTTCTGTTGAAAACTTGAGGTTTTTTAAAACTGTATTCAAATAAAAATAATATAAAATATTTAAACAGCAAACATTGCTTTTCAGAAGCAATCTACCTGTTGTAATTTCCACTTGTGCCGCTAAGCATCGTGGGGTTGAGGACATTCTTTGGTCATTTGGCCAAGATCAGCATGTGTCTTTTAAGTTTTCTTTGATTGTTTCCACCCATCTAGCTCTTGGTCTTTCTCGTGCTTTATAGTCCAATCTTCTGCTTGTGTATTCAGGAAGGGTTGCTTGCGATGGTTTCATTATCATGAGGTGACCACACTACCTGGTTTATTTCTCTCTGCGGCCTTTACAAATTTTACAGATTTTCTTGCGTTTTCTACTTCTACCTTCAGTATTGCTCGCCCATCATTGTTGTTTATTGTAGGTTTTTTTGTTCCGTTGGTCATCAAAAAGTTCTGCCACATAATCTGCCCATCTTGTAAGTATGTTTTATCAAATATCTAAACTTTTTCAAATATCACAATTTTTCCACATTTATAATTACAGCAGCCACCCCCATTTATAGGACTTTTATTATTTGTGATCTGTCTTATCTCCTTATGACGTTATACACATTGTTTATCACACATTTGGCATGATTAATTGGGCGATTCTGTACTCTCGAATACAAGACAGACCGCCACCGCTGGTTGTATAGGAGACCTGTCAACTAAAACATGAACTAGTTCTCGATTTGCGTGAAATATATTGGTTAACCTTGGCTATTTTCGGCATGCAACTCCAAGTATGTAAATAGCGACCAATTAAAAGTCCAACTAATCAAAAACGAAACGAACGAGGTCCAAATAAATTCAGTTAGAAGACCTGTACTGTCCACAGCCACGGGCAGATGTTTAACGTTGTATCCGGTGTAAAGGCTGAAGTGATAAATCTTTTTGTCGATACACAATAATTAGTATGCTGACAACGATCAAAATATTTCATTCGTGAATAAAAACTGGGCATGATAACATAAATATAAAGTATAAATTTGTTGGGTCTAAACAAAAATAACATGGTATGCAAAACAATGGCATTAATACGTTAGACGGTTACTGAAATAATTACATTTGTTTGAGGGCAAAGCTAGTGAAACGTGCTATAGTTCGTTTCTTTTGGGTCAAATATCGCACACATGATAGTTGTAATTTATTTCCAAGTTGAGTGCTTCGTTGCAAGTTGACGTAGTTCTTGTGTATTGATAATACTCAGTAGTGAAATTTCTTTGTTGATTGTTTTGCGTAGTTTCTTTTTTGAGGCGACCCACTTTTTATTTTTGCACACTAGTACAGTCTAATCCGGGTTGTGATTTCTCGCTTGATACGACCACTCCTCCAGTCGAGTCAGCTGTGAATTAGTACCTGACGCATGAGTTAACGGAGGTAAAGACAGCAATGAATGAACTGGTCACACCACCTATTAGTTGTTGCTACTTAGTACATGATGATTTATCTTCATCCCCGACGGCAGGTTGCTGACATCGGACCTACCGTTACCTTACAGTGTAATCACGTTATAACACGTTGATCAGAACTGACGAAATATGCCTAATCTATCCATTCTCTTTCTCTGCTCTTGTAAGACGTAGCAGGATTGAATAACGATCGCTTTTCCGGGCTATGGCACGTTTGGTCGCTTGATATGCAGTAATAATGTGACGTCTCTGAATGTTGGTAACACTTTCAATTTCCCTTCTTATTTGTCTTCCTCTGCATCTTGCTGATTCGATTGTCATGTATGTTCTTTCAGCTGGCGAATAAGGCTTCATCCTCATTAAATGACCGAACCATTTCAGTCTTTATTTTTCACTACATTTGACCACAGAAATTGTTCCACAAGTTCTTGCGATCTCTTCATTCCTCACATGGTCTCTTCTTGTTTTATTTTCTGCTTATCTTAGACTTCCCACTAATCATTTCACTAGTAGTAAGCTTTCTCTCTTGTTCTTGGTGCCCATCTCTGACATAGATAGCACAAGTTTGTATTAAAGATTAAATGTATAATCTGCCTTTTGGTTTCCATCGGGATAGATTTGTGTTTGAAAATTGGCGAAGTTCATAATTTACTTAGTTGGTTTTTAAAATTCGTGTCTCGATTTATGTAAAATCCACAATTCGCCATATACAGTTATATACATTAGGGGATTAAACTTAAACTTGTGACAGTGAAATGGCCTGCTTGTGCAGAATCCTAGGAATATCGATAAGAGACAGTGTGAGAAATGAAGACATTAGACAAAGAACCGGTACCACTCCAATCTTGGAATATATTAAGAGATAACAAATAAAATGATTTGCACACATCAGCAGACCTACCATCAGACAGCATACCACAACAAGCTATGCTACACAGATACAGTGAAGGCAGACTTAGAAGCCGACCACGAAAACGACGGACTACCGAAATAAAAGAGACGACAAACTCCACAATATACTCAGCACACAAGAGAGACGTCTTCAGAAAACTCTTCTACCCCTGGCGCTGAAAGGCAACAAAGGGTTTAGTGAATAAAATAGGGGATTTAAAAAAAAGATAAATTAAAGGCAGGATGAGTCCAATGTCACCAACTTTATGTGTGACCACAGTTAAAAATATAATACATAATAGTGACAATGTAAAACATAATAGTAACAATGTAAAACATAATAGTGACAATGTAAAACATAATAGTAACAATGTAAAACATAATAGTAACAATGTAAAATATAATAGTAACAATGTAAAAAAATTATAGTAACAATGTAAAATTATAATAGTAACAATGTTAAAAAATAATAGTAACAATGTAAAAAAATAATAGTAATGTAAAATTATAATAGTAACAATGTAAAACATAGTAACAATGTAAAATTATAATAGTAACAATGTAAAACATAATAGTAACAATGTAAATCATAATAGTAACAATGTAAAACAATAGTAACAATGTAAAACAATAGTAACACCGTAAAACATAAAAGTAACACCGTAAAACATAATAGTAACAATGTAAAACATATTAGTAACAATGTGAACTAGTATGCATGTAATACGATGATACAATGGAGGGTTTTAGTCACGTCCACCGCAAAAGAAGGAGTGTCGGGCCATTGATAAAACAGCGACATAACGAATTTCTATTCTCTGGACTACATCCTGCTGGAAATCTAGTAGGATCATTGTCCTGCTACAAGAGAGATCCAGTGGGAGTTGGAGTATGAAACATGAAGACGAAGAGTCGAGTCCATCGACTATATAGTCTTGAGGACACAATGGGAAACATACCTCTAAAGTGACACAATTTGATTTCATTGGTCCCCGTGTATACTTTGTGTCCACAGCAAATCAAGAACATGGGAAAAATCCAACTGTCATGTCACCCGTGTGTTGTCGTGGCCCGAAAGGGGAGCAAAGAATAGCAACACTGTTTACCTTCCACGCATGTCGTACAAGGCGACTAAGGAGGTTATTGGATGGAGTTGGCTGTCCCATCCCATATAGGTATTGTCGTGATTTTTATTGATCACTATTTATATACGTGAAATCGCCTACCAAAAAAAAAAAAAAAAAAAAAAAAACCAACCCTGCCGACCAACGAAATTCACAGAAATAATAAAAAATATATCACATTTTGGGTCATGTTTATTTTAAGCTCAGATGGCTTAACGTACAGTAGATGGTCACTGGTGAATCATACAACCCTTCCCAAGTATTGCACATTATCACGATATGTAAGAAGGCCCCCATTACGATTGCACTAGCTGGCGCAGAATAATCATACAATCTGACCGTAAGAAAATTCAAAAATAACATGAATGTCATTAGTTATGTGAGCGGACGTCATAAAAGTTTCGGTCAGTGTTTCTCAAACTTTCTTTTTACCATGCCCCACCTAAGTCTGTCTAAAGCTATGATGCCCCCCACCCCCATGTAACATCTACATAGTTTTTACTATTCTTCTTCAGCGTTCAATCTCAAACTCCCACTGGATCTTTCTTGTAGCAGGACAATGGTTCAACTAGATTTCCAGCAGGATGTAGTCCAGAAAATGGAAATGCGTTGTTAGCAGTTTTATTTGTGCGAACACATCCGTATTCGGCGGAGCTATTCAAAAATTGTATTATTTCCCTCTGAATGACCCCCCCCCACCTCTCTGTGGGTCGTGGCCCGCACGTTGGGAATCACTGGTTTAAGCAGATCCAGAAACTAATCTGGAACCAGGCCAAAACAACAGAAAAACATAAACACTGCGAGAATAGTTCAAAGTTCACTATGGTCAACCTGTAACCTTCAGAGTAGAATTGACAAGAGGCATTCACTAGAATGGTTACTGCTCCTTGATCGCAAATAGAGTCACTTATCTTGGCTGATCCCGCTATTCCCGTGATTGTCAATGACTGAATCCACACATCATATAAATAGCTACCAACGAAAAGCAGGACAATAATTGAAGACATGTGACATTAAAGGTTTATTGGAGTTCTGTTGGTAAGTCTTATCATAACCATATCCAGTTTAGAAGACCTTTCCAGCCGAAGACGGATGTGTAGTGCCATTGGCGCAAATAAAACGGCGACACAACGCATTTCCATTCTCTGGACTACATCCCGCTGGAAATCTAGTAGGACCATTGTCCTGCAACAAGAGATATCCAGCGGGAGTTTGAGAATGAGCGCTGGAGAAGAATAAGACATGTGTACAGAAAATGTAAACATGATCTGAAAGGTCAATTTTGACTATTTCTGTGTCTTTCGTTGGTCTATCTAGGCCATTTGTGGCGTTCGACTCCATGTATATAAATAATGACCAACGAAAATCACAAAATAATAAACTACGTGACGAAAGAAGTCCTGATTAATTAGGTACATATGTCTTACAGTACTGTCGATGGTCACGTTCTTTATACCGGCGATTGACCACGTTCACACCTGACCCTCCTCAGTCGATATGATAAAGCAGATGGCCCGTGTGTTGCCGGGGCCGATAGGGGAGAAAAGAATAGCAACACTGTTTACCATCCACGCATGTCGTAAGAGGCGACTAAGGAGGTTATGGGATGGAGTTGGCTGTCCCATCTCATATAGGGTCAGTGACCCAAAGTCATGCTGAAGTAGGATGTGTAAGGCCGAAAGGCGCAGATATCGCAGCAATTCTGTAAACCATGACACACCGCATTCCGTTCTCCGGACTACATCCTGCTAATCTGCAGGAGTTTGAGAACAAACGCAAAAGAAGAAGAAGAAGAATATAGCAGATAGTTTTTGTATCATCTGCGTACCCGTTGAGCCACTTCAGAATATGGGCTACGCCTTTTCACGATGTTCCATTAACAATGCAACTTTTTGATAGATAAATAACCGGCGCCAGTTTTGTGTCAGGTGAATACCACATATTTACGATGAAGCTCTGAAGATGAACCTTTACCATAACAGATAGGAAGGGGGGGGGATGGAAACAGAGATAGGCAAGGAGTGTTGCAGCAAAATACAAAACCCACTAACCACATTTTACTTCGGAAATGCGGTTAGTCAAGTACGGAAAAACCCGTTTACGTAAGTTACCAGGCGATTCGGTGCCGTTAGAACAAACTGGTTCAATTCCCGTTAGGCTAAAGAATTTTTCGAGGGACCCGGTTCAAATCACGTTTGCTACATGATTATTTCTTCATTTACTTTATTTTCCTGATATTTTTGTGTGTCTTTTTTAAAATGGAAAACCATTTAGGGGAGGAGAGTTTACGATTTACTCACGCGTTGCCATGCTCTCTAGTACCTGCACGTACACATTGTCGTCCTGATTTCGGTGGGGGGCCTCTTCCAATTATCTACAGGTAATTTGATTAGAACATAAGAATTTGGTATGATAGTTTCATGGCTTAGCTTCTGAGAACTGATCCACACACTTTATGGCTTAACTTCTGAAAACTGATACGCAAGCTGTATGACAAGCTTGTGAAGATAAGTCAATTTATGACATGGTCTTACGCTATGACATGGTCTTACGCTATGACATGGTCTTACGCTATGACATGGTCTTACGCTATGACATGGTCTTAAGCTATGACATGGTCTTACGCTATGACATGGTCTTACGCAATCTCGTTAACAAGGGTTATGTAAAATGTAATAAAGATAAGTATGTCAGGGTGGTGCATATA
This sequence comes from Meghimatium bilineatum, assembly GCA_034231615.1. Taxonomy (NCBI): domain Eukaryota; kingdom Metazoa; phylum Mollusca; class Gastropoda; order Stylommatophora; family Philomycidae; genus Meghimatium; species Meghimatium bilineatum. Next base: position 60,797,471 of record CM067300.1, on the reverse strand, counting down.
TAGATGTACATTTACGTCGCACAGCTATGTTGGGGCATGTAAATACAGATAAATCTATGTTCGACATACAAAAACAGATGGACCTGTTTATATACCCTGTATATATTATATATATGATGAATATTATATATATAATTATGTTGGTAATTTAGATAAAGGCAGTCTATGTGTGGTGCAAAATGGAGGAGCGACGAATGGGAACGTTGTTAGTTGTCATGCACAAGAGAACAATTAATAGGACCATTGTTACCTGCCATGCACGTTGTTATAGACGAATAAGATGGTTATGGGGGTGCAGTTGGCTGTTCTATGCCACAGAGGGTAAAAGTGAACTGGAAGCCATGCAGATGTTGGAGCAGATATCACAGGAAAACTTTAAGACATGATGCAAAGCATTCCGATCTCCGGACTACAGACTAATGATCTACGGGAGTTTGATGAATGCAGAAGACGAAGAAGCAAGGAATAGAGCGGGGAAAGGAGCGAGGAAGTGGGGGAGGGAGAAGCATGACAGAGAGTGGGGACGGGAGAGAAACAAGACAGAAAGAGTGGGGACAAAAGAGCGGAAAGATAGAGGGAGAAGAAAGAGAAGTGAGAAAGTGGGGGAAGAGAGAAGCATGTGCACACTGCCCCGGGACCTCTATACCGCGCCCGCTAACTCTCTCACATTATTTCACACAAATTCAATTCGGATAATTGGGGATTCGGTTAATAGTGATTCGGAAAATCGGGTTTCTATTGTAACAAGAAATCCGCATTTCAGGTCACGTTTACTTTCTGTACGCAGGTCTTTACTGGAGTTAGGTCATGATGTATCTATCTTGAAGCAGGACAATGGTTCTACCAGATCTCTCTTGTAAGAAGGACAAGGGTCCTAGCAGATCTCTCGTGTAAGCAGGACAATGGTCCTACCAAATCTCTCTTGTAAGCAGGACAATGGTCCTACCATATCTCTCTTATATGCAGAACAATGGTCCTACCAGATCTCTCTTGTAAGCAGGACAATGGTCCTACCAGATCCCTCTTATAAGAAGGACAATGGTCCTACCAGATTTCCAACAGGAAGTAGTCCAGAGAATGGAAATTTGCTGTGACGACGTTTTTTCTACTATTCCTCTTGATTCCCCGGAAGTAAACACAAAAAACCCAAACAAACTACCACAGCAGACACACAACCAATCATATACCAGTTTTTAGCTACGCAATAGTGATTAAAACATTCCAACCTGGTGATATACGGGTGTGTCAGCTATGCACAGGTTTGCCAGATTAAAATTCCCATTTAAAGCCAAAGAATGCTTTTTTAAAAAAACCTCATTATAAAGTCAAAGAAAATTTAACACTACATCATTAATCATAACAATGAATGGTTATTGATTCAGTTCTCTAGCTAATAATCCAATGTCAGACAAGATTAATGATGCGTGAACCACGGCAATACAGCTGAATAGACAATATTAAGTAATGTCAGTGGTTTTTTTCTGGAGTTACGCGGGGTATACGACATACCTTTTTAAATCCTTAATTTGGTTATTGTTGTTACCTCGCTATTTTAATTTCACAACAGTCTAAATAAGTAAAAAAAAAGCAACTTCATGTCTATGGGAAAAAAATAAATGCCGGTATTATATGAAAAACTCAACAATCCATCTCATCTATTTTTGTTCAGTTAATTCTATATTACACTGTGCAGTTTTGTTTTTTTAAAGAACTAACCAATTCGATAAATAGGTTATTTTTTAAATAAATAGGTTATTTTTTAGTTGACAATTTTCACGGATTTTGAGATAAATATTTTGTGGGGGACCTTGAAACTCTCGAGATGATACATGATTTGTATGACAGTATGCATGTATTTAAATTTGTAAAGACATTGTTTCTTTTCCTGAATGCGTGCCTACCTCGTATTTTTCCATTTATTACGTCCCTTGTCTATGTGTATAAGACACTAGCAATTTATTTATTACTTAACATTAGCACATACTGGCACCATTCTTAACATCATTGTTTTGTACCCTAAACAACACAATTCTCCTAACCACCCATACAACATTCTTATATAAATTAATAAACATAGATATACAAAATGAAATACCTAGACAAGAGAAGTAATCAAAACGAAAAATACGAGGTAGGCACGCATTCAGTGAAAAAAAAACATTTTTTTCCAAACAATTGCGCAGTTTAAAAAAAACAGTTTTACAGAGTATATTTTTCTTATTTAGTTTCACTTCAATTAGTTTCCTAAAATAAAATATTCCTATTGATACCACTTTAGTTTTTTTCTGTATTCAGTATTTGTAAAAATTATCTATTTTCCTTTCAAAAAAACACACTATACAGAAAAGGGTACCACACCAATAGAAACACTAATATACAATTTTTCCTAATTGTTATCCTTACACATTATGCATACCTGAAGCTAATATGCTTGAAATATTCAGTAGATACATTTTTTATCATTGAATACTTTAAATGGTGTAATAGAGGGTTTATGTAGAGAATGTTAAATACTTAGATAAAATAGCATCATAATCAACACAGCCAGGAGCGCAAAACATATAAACACAGAAGTAGCTCACACTCTCTCATGATTGTGACATGTTTATCATGAAGTCTGTGAAAACACATTCTGACAAAATCTGTCTAAAGCAATTTTTAGAGTTAAGTAAAATGTATCTCTTTTGGTGAGGTACACTTCTTTCAATCACGGACCGTAGTCCACTATGGTTATATCACATATTTATAACCATAAAAATAGTGGAGGCTGCAATTCTGGTAATAGAACAACCGCGACTTACAGAACCAATGTTCTCTACTGATGCATGCCTACAGAGATGTCATTTGCACTTGATTAAATTTTTGGTAATACACCACCAATCTCTTGAATGGATACCTGCAGGCAAAAGAGCCAGGGGTAGACTAAAATAAACACTCAGAAGAACAATAGTTAGAGAAAGTAAAACAATCAATATTCATACTATTCAAGAACTGCACATAATAGCTTTGAACAGACATAATTGGAGAGATCTGACCTAATGAATGACATTTTTTAGAAGCATATCCTATTCAGAACGTAGCCATCAACCCAGCATGTGTTCGTGTGGTGAATTTTTCTCGGCAATATAAATACGTTCAGTAGTTTGCTATTTCTCTCTGAACGGTCCGGATGCACAATTCCATGTGGCGGGGATCGACCTCGGTACCTTAGCCGTCACAGACGCGCTCTGTACCACTTCGCCACAGAGGTTTCGCCATCTTGATTAAATAGTGGTTGAAAATGACTTGTGCGGATATTTTTTTCCAAGTATTAGTAATATGTAATAATAATACACGACACTGCTGTAAAACTGTATAATAATAGTACTTTTATTAAACACAAGGTTGATTAGTTTTACAATGAACATACAGACTATCGATCAGACTATAAGGTTAATGGACTATGGGTACGAAAAAACTATATTAGTGTAGTAGTGTGCCACCTGGTGTGGTGGTTCGTTAGGAGCTCCGGCGTTGCTACACATGTCCATATGTAGTGCAGATCCGCAACATTTCATTTACCAAGCTCACGTTCACTATCGATGATGCCTTTACACGTGAATCACATAACGCTATTTACGTTATAATAAACGTTGTACCAAGAAATATATCGATGAAACTGACAAAAGACTGGGTGAATATTTCTGCCATCTCCACGTCATTAACCACAGAACACCTACTCCTGGTGCTATACATTTCAATGGCGCTGCTCATAGTTTGCCCGTCATATTCAGGTAACTGCCTTAAGACCTTGCACCACATACGATAGAGCCATGTAAGTCCTTGAAAATCGTTAAAGCTGTTTGGTAACCTTAAGCCATTTGGTCCGAATACCGATCATTTATTTATTTAGATATGGGTGGTGGGGTCTTTGCTATGTTCTTGTTCATGCTGTTTTCAGACATAGTTGTTTTATTTCGTTTTCATTATCCATATTGCTTTTAAATGCCAGTTTATATGACAATACGTTTATATACGTACGTCAGTTACGTCGGATGTCTCTGCTGTTAAATGTCTGTCGTCTAATGTTTTTGTGTTAGTGTCATTATTTTTACTGCTTGTCTTATGATTTCCTGAAAAAGACCTTAATGTTGAAACGTTTAAACTGTCTTGTATACTGTTATTTCTATTTTATTTTCATACCCATACCCGATAGTATCTGTGTTCATTGTAAAATTATTCCACACTGTGTTTAAGTACTATAGTAATAGGTAGGATGTTTCAAAACATTATGTGATAAATCAAGAGGCTGCACACTTGATTTGGATGTATTGGATTCAAGTACTGTGTTCAACATTACAAAACAGCCAAGAATTGAACAAGTCACTTAAGTCAATTTCATTCCAAGAAACCAATTAAAATATTAAATAGTCAAATTTCTTCTCGAATTTGGTTGAATATAAACCAGAACTGCAGTATGTTTTTTAAGGTTGCAAAGTTCTCGTATAACCAAACTAGACTAAGGTTCGCGGATAAATAAAAAGGTCGTTACTTAACATAAGAGAAACATTTCAAAAGAAAAATTCATGTAGACAGTTTAGAAAATGCTTCGTTGACTTCTTGACAAACATCAGGTAATGATCACAGGAATTACCTTCAATAATAGAATACCAGTGAACAGAATCAAAACAAGGCTTTCACATTATGTTGATGGTTATGTCCATGAATTTCGTTGGTCAACGAAGACAACTGACATAAAGTTTATATATAGTGACCAACGAAAATCTCGTCAATAATGAAAATCATCACGTATGAAAGTGTGTTTTGATTCTGCTTGCTTATCTTCTATTATCGATGATCACGTCACAACCATAAATAGAGTAAAAATCACACTCTAATTTCTTCTTCATTTTTCCTTATTCGAATTTGGTTTCAAATATAAACCAGCATGGCAGCCCTGGTCACGCACTAAAATTCTGGTGTGGTAAAACTTGTAAGTAGAGTATGACTTTCATTGCGTTTCAACACGTATGTGTGTGTGTGTGTGTGTACATGTGTATGTGTGTGCTGTCAGGTGTGCGTGTGTGCACTCAGTTGAGTCAACGAGCTAATGTCTGCCTCTAGTGATTCACCAAACATCAGGTACATATCTAGTCTAGGTACAATAGTAGCAATACTGAAGTGATAACATCGCATCGAATCAATCGGTGGGATAAATTCAGCCTCTGCTCGTCGCATGTCTTATTCATATCTATATACCATGCTGGAGTCGGATGTGTCAGACCGAAAGGCGCAGCTAAGTTGTAAACCATGACACAACGCAATTTAGTCTCCGGACTACATCCGTAACATATTCAGGACTTTGAGGACGAACCCAGAAGAAAAGCAATCTCATCATCATCAAGAGCCGTGCCGAATAGCGTTGGGGATCATATTTCTCCATGTACATCGATCTCTCATATATGTCATCATCTCTGTTGGTGTCGTCAATCGAAGCCATTTAGTCAAACTGTCCAATATCTTTTCTCTGGCTCTTCCCCTTGATCTTTTCCCGTTGTCAATATATTCTCAATGCCTCTTCTTCTCATACATGACACACCGATTCTAACATATGGATGCAAATCTTGAGCAGAGTTCTACAGAGCTACATGACACACCGATTCTAACATATGGATGCAAGTCTTAGTTGAAAATTAGAGGCAACAGAAATGTCATTATATAGAAGAATGTTTAGAGCAGGCGTGTCAAACTAAAACAGCACCACGGGACGCATAAGATACTTTGAGTATACCGGCGGGCCACAGCAACAAGTCTGAGAAACACTGTATTCTTATTGAATTATATTTAATTAATTTGCACGCCTACTACAACGTCTTTATTAAGCTAACGCCCCACAACGCCAAATATAACAATTTATAATTTATAAATATAATTTACTCTTTAATCAGTGTTTTGTCCTGAGTTTTGATGCCGCTTTTTGCTTTTTCATGACAATATTTCGTATATCTGGCTGAAATGTATTTGTAGTTCTGACATTCATCAGGGATGACAAGTGTTCATCAGTCAGCCTTGTTCTCTGAAAAGTTTTTGTTAATTTCATGAAGGAAAATAACTGTTCACACACATAGGTGGAACCGAACATTGCCATAATCCTAGTTGAAAACTTTCTGAAGTTTGTAAACTTTTCAGGAAAGTATGAATAGAAGCCAGGTGTGCCAGTTTCTAAATACTTTGCTTTGAGTGTAGAATCAGACTGCATTTCTAATAGCTCCATCTGCAAGTTTTCCTCTGTTTTGACAACATCAAAGTTGAATTGTGCCGAGAATGATGCAAACTGGTATTCAAAAGATGAGAAATCACTAAATTTTTCCTGGAACTCTTTTGACAATAACTCTAGGTTACTCATATTTAGCAAAGGTAAGTACAGATTCTGCATTGGCCTGGTTTTTGAGTTCTTTGTAGTTTAGGAAAATGAATAAAATTTTCACGTGACAACTGAGTCTTCCATAAGCTTAGTTTTGTAATGAAACACTTGATGTTGTCGTACAAACATGTGATGAGTTTGCTTTTGCCTTGTAATTTCAAATTAAGATCACTTAAATGTGCAGTAATGTCCACAGCAAACGCTAGATCCCGGATCCAACTTTCATCTTTTATTGTATTAGTGTTTTTACCTTTCATCTTCAAAAATAAAGTAATTTCTGGTCTCAGCAAATAAAATCTTTTCAGCACTTTGTGACACAACAACCAACAGACTGCTGTGTAGAATGGAACATCGGTGGACTGACTATCCATGTCTTCTAACAGTTGACTGAATTGACGATGGTTGAGAGCATTGCATTTGATAAAGTTCACACTTTTTGTGACCACACTAAGCACGCGATTCAATTTTAAAGTCTTTGAACACAAATTTTGCTGATGAATAATGCAGTGAAAATGATGAATCTGGATACGAGTACTCAACTTTTGTTCGCAGCTTGGCAGGAACACCATTATGTCTGCCAACCATATTCGCAGCACCGTCAGTAAATAAACATACAAGTTTACTCAAATCAAATCATAGTCATGCAGAATCTGCTCGAATTTTCAAAGATGTCTTCACTCGCTGTAGTGACATGCATTGGGATTAGTTCAATCAGTTCTTCATAAATATTAAATTCACTGTCATGGGCCCTAATAAAAACTGCAAGTTGTGCTATTCCAGTGATGTCAACGGTCTCATCAACAGCAATAGAAAAATGTTCAAATTTGGATGATGCAGCCTTCAACTGTTGTTTCAAATCATCTGCCATTTCATCAATCCGTCCAGCAACAGTGTTCCTGGTTAACAAAATATATTTAAATAACTGCTTTCTGTGGGTACACAATGTCAACCGCTTTTACAAGGCAATACTTTACGAAATCTTCGTCACTGTAAGATTTCCCACTCATGGCGACCATTAGACGGGAGTTCATAGCTTGCAGTAACGGAAGCGACATTGGCTTGATCTATTTTTGTAAAACATGTCTGTTGCCGTATCAAGTTCGCCTTCAATTCCTGGAGTCTTGAAACACGCATTAAGCCCACATTTTTATCGCAGGATCGATGGTTGCTTTCATTATGTCTTTTTAAGTTGTACTCTTTTGGTGTGGCAATGCTGTTATTACATACTAAACAATGTATCTTCCCATTTACCATTGTAAAAAAATACTGTAATTCCCATTTTTCTTGAAATACTCCCCTTTCTTCATCAAGTGTCCTTTTCTTCTTAGCTGAAGGTGCTGAACGGTGGATCTTCTTAGCTGAACTGTGTCAGTTTACGCAGTACTTCATAAAAACAAATAATATAATTACCGGCACGATTCCACAAGATACAATTTATTATTGTTTTAACATTTTAACATGGCAATAACAACCTGCCTTCTACTTCCGGTCAATGTTGCCAATTTTCATAGATATAAAACCTTTACTAAATTAAAATAGCCGTAATGTTTTCTTATACGTGGCACCGTGCCATATTTCTGTTTTATACACCCAGTTTAAAGTATTAAAACTGCAATTTTCGTCATTAAATGAGACAATTGCAGTATCATTTGTGCGGGCCGCACACGTGCTTGCAAAAGGGCAGAACATTTGACATACCTGGTTTAGAGTTTCCGTAGTCGTAACCTTAGATAACAGTTACCATGTTGTTCCGACAGGCCGACGTTGTGCTTATACTAGTGACGGGCACGGTGGTGGGTGGGCGGAACAACAAAGAAACCTATCGCAAGAGCCAGAGTTGTGCCCTGATGCTGACGTCTGTTTCAGCGGCATTAGACTCGAAACACTATCGAGTCGAATGGCTTATGGAACAGAGGGCGGAGCACTTACGGGAATGCTCCACGTGCTGTGAGGTCGGTTTCTAATCAAGAGTATCATGGACAACAGAGATGTGGTTCTATAGAGGAGTGTTGAGAGTATCATGGATAAATATAGACTAACACTAACCAGGAGGTGTTGAAAGAGTCAAATGCAAGAAGGGGGAGTTACTCAATAATATCACAAAGAGACAGACTTTTATCTTTTGGACACGTTATGTGACAGTGAGGTCTGGAGAGCAGGGAGGTCTGGAGAGCATACTTATAACAGGGAGGTCTGGAGAGCATAGTTATAACAGGGAGGTCTAGGAAGCATAGTTATAACAGGGAGGTCTAGGGAGCATAGTTATAACAGGGAGTTCTGGAGAACATAGTTATAAAAGGGAGGTCTAGGGAGCATAGTTGGTTGGTTGCTGATCCAGCGGTTCATGGGCTCATGCCCTTTTACCTAATGCCATTAGATGGCATTATATTGCTGGGAAGTCTGTGGATTTTCGGCCCACCCCGGGACAGAGCCAGAGAATAACTATCACACCTCCAGGAAGGTAGGTTTCAACCTATGCACTGCTCCTAGCCACTGTAGCCAAGATAGGGTTCACTGTGCTCATTCCCCGCCACCAATTGACTACTGGTTATACCGAATGCCTCTATTGCTCCAGGCATGCAACCAAATGTTCAAGTCAAAAGGATTGTCACGTCCTGAGTCACTGTGCTTCTATGATGGGCCTCAGCCATAGGAAAAACAGTGATGTCAGTTTCCTCCTCCTCAGTGCAGCACAGTACATCTCTGGCTCCCTCCCAATCACAGAGGGTGCATACATATATATTCAGGCAAACATGAAAAACATTTCAACAACAAAACAAAATCATAACTGTATAGATGACATGCCATAAAGCTTCTATAAGAAGATAACCTCAATATAACGGCATGTCATCCACTAAGGTTTTCTGTTGCATGGATGGTATGTCTATTGGGTCATTGGTGAGACCCACATACGCAACCACATGCGTAAGGGAGCATAGTTATAAAAGGGAGGTCTAGGGAGCATAGTTATAACAGGGAGGTCTGGAGAGCATATTTATAACAGGGAGGTCTGGAGAGCATAGTTATAACAGGGAGGTCTAGGGAGCATAGTTATAACAGGGAAGTCTGGAGAGCATAGTTATAACAGGGAGGTCTAGGGAGCATAGTTATAACTGGAAAGATAAAAGGCAAGAGAGATCGAGGAAAACAGCATGAAAAATATAGTATGACATCTTGGCACGGCAAAAAAGTCAATAACGATTCTGGTAAAATATACTGGAAATGTAGAGGTTCATAACCGCTCTAAACTAGTCGGCACGGCATCTGATGCTGACAATTTTAAGATATTTAGATAATATCTCCTCATAATTAACACAAAAACGAGCACAGACACCCACAATAAACAACCCCTCCAATTTGATAACAGTAGGGCTAAGTAAGCTATTGGTTCCTCAACATACTAATCAATTCTTAATGGATAAATATGGACTAACACTAACAAGGAGGTGTTGAAAGAGTCAAATGCAAGAAGGGGGAGTTACTCAATAATAACACAAAGAGACAGACTTTTATCTTTTGGACACGTTATGTGACAGTGAGGTCTGGAGAGCATACTTATAACAGGGAGGTCTGGAGAGCATAGTTATAACAGGGAGGTCTAGGAAGCATAGTTATAACAGGGAGGTCTAGGGAGCATAGTTATAACAGGGAGTTCTGGAGAACATAGTTATAAAAGGGAGGTCTAGGGAGCATAGTTGGTTGGTTGCTGATCCAGCGGTTCATGGGCTCATGCCCTTTGACCTAATGCCATTAGATGGCATTATATTGCTGGGAAGTCTGTGGATTTTCGGCCCACCCCGGGACAGAGCCAGAGAATAACTATCACACCTCCAGGAAGGTAGGTTTCAACCTATGCACTGCTCCTAGCCACTGTAGCCAAGATAGGGTTCACTGTGCTCATTCCCCGCCACCAATTGACTACTGGTTATGCCGAACTTCTCTATTGCTCCAGGCATGCAACCAAATGTTCAAGTCAAAAGGATTGTCACGTCCTGAGTCACTGTGCTTCTATGATGGGCCTCAGCCATAGGAAAAACAGTGATGTCAGTTTCCTCCTCCTCAGTGCAGCACAGTACATCTCTGGCTCCCTCCCAATCACAGAGGGTGCATACATATATATTCAGGCAAACATGAAAAACATTTCAACAACAAAACAAAATCATAACTGTATAGATGACATGCCATAAAGCTTCTATAAGAAGATAACCTCAATATAACGGCATGTCATCCACTAAGGTTTTCTGTTGCATGGATGGTATGTCTATTGGGTCATTGGTGAGACCCACATACGCAACCACATGCGTAAGGGAGCATAGCTATAAAAGGGAGGTCTAGGGAGCATAGTTATAACAGGGAGGTCTGGAGAGCATAGTTATAACAGGGAGGTCTGGAGAGCATAGTTATAACAGGGAGGTCTAGGGAGCATAGTTATAACAGGGAAGTCTGGAGAGCATAGTTATAACAGGGAGGTCTAGGGAGCATAGTTATAACTGGAAAGATAAAAGGCAAGAGAGATCGAGGAAAACAGCATGAAAAAATATAGTATGACATCTTGGCAAGGCAAAAAAGTCAATAACGATTCTGATAAAATATACTGGAAATGTAGAGGTTCATAACCGCTCTAAACTAGTCGGCACGGCATCTGATGCTGACAATTTTAAGATATTTAGATAATATCTCCTCATAATTAACACAACAACGAGCACAGACACCCACAAAAAACAACCCCTCCAATTTGATAACAGTAGGACTAAGTAAGCTATTGGTTCCTAAACATACTAATCAATTCTTCATATGAAAGAAAATATTTCTTATGAATTTTATGAAAATTGACTTATTAGCAAAGTCGTATTACGACCAGGTGCGCTGGTCGTACATTACAGACTATCTATTTTTGTATATATCCCCACCATATTTTTTTTAATATACATTAACCTCCGGCCCATAGGTAATACCCCCTCCCTTAGCAAATCGTAACATGACTTTTAGTACCAGGAATTTGTTCAAAATGCGGGCTAAAAGCCAAAAAACCTCTTTTAGCGATTTTTCAGAAAAGATATCAAATTGTTCATCAAAAAGACGACCTGGAACACGAAAACGAACAACTGACTTTAAAAAAAAAATAAGGTCGCTCCTCCCATTTTTAGGCGATCATATCTACGGCCCTGATCAACCCACAAGGTCGTAGATACGCTTACAGTAAGGTAGGGGTTTTACATAAAAAAGGTGTCATTTACCCGATTTCGTGCGTGATTTCCATCTTTTTTAACATTGAGAAATGTGATATCCTTCTTGTGAGAAATCGTTCAGTTGGGTTCTACTCACCGTTTTGTTAGTATTAATAATCATGTTCTGATATGTTAAGGGAGAGGGGTTGAACACCCCCCATCCCCAAATCTATGGGTTTGTCCATCCATCTATCTATCCATTTATCTCAGTATATGTGCGTAACTTATATCCGTTCCCTTTCATTATATATATATATATATATATATATATATATATATATATATATATATATATATATATATATATATATATATGTATTAAAGAACATATTAAATTGTTACATATAGCCCATACTGTTATATGATAGTGAAGCATGGACAATTGACAATATTGCAAGAAAACATCTGGAGGCCACAGAGATGTGATTTTATAGAAGAATGTTGAAAATAACATGGGCAGCTAAAAAGAGTAATTCTATAATATAATTTTACAACTGGTCAACTTAAATAGAGAACTTATTAACTGTATTAGAAAACGACAATCACAGTTTCTGGGTCATGTCATGATAAGAGGTGGGCTGGAGAACATCGTAACAACTGGAAAGATCGAGAGTAAGAGATACAGAGGAAGACAACGTGATAAAAATGTTGGATGGCTTAAAAGCCTGGCATAATGCAGAATCACCAGCAACTATATTTAAATGTATAAACAACAGAGGAGAGACATGATCGCCTACGCCGGAAGGCATGGTACCAATCTATGAATATGTATTAATACATTCCAACCGTCAACTCACTCACCATATATTTTGTCTAAATATCTTAACCAATAGTCTACCTACTGAACTGGTTGGTACACTCGGAGACACAACGACAAAAACACCGCCTAAAGCTATGAATCCGATAACCGATTTTTACTCTAACACACAATGGTTTTATACAAAGTCCTGTTATTTATATGAATGTCTCCAAGTTGCCACTCCATAGTTCTGAATATTCACATAAGGACAAGTTCCGAAACACGCAATATCATCACAACAAAATAAACAGCATACCGACATTAGCTGAATGACGACAATGCTTGTTACAAAGCAAGTCAACACTATCTGCAATATGGAACAATTCAAGTAACATCGCGTATGCGTTCACACACAAATAGCGGCGCAGGTCTCCACGTGACGAAAAACGCACCTGTAGATCCGGATAAATATATTCATTGTAGATCACAACCGCAGGCCTTTTCACAAATCGGCATAATAAATAGGTTAGAAGCAATATGTAGGCCAGTGAGGGAAAATTTGCCTGTTTCACCTGAGATCACAGGTAAGCGACATAGGCTAGGGCGCCTGACCTGACGGTTTGTTTGCCTGGCACACGCTTGGACTGTATAGAGTCTTTCATTTTCAATGTTCAAGAATCTGGACCACACGAGCTATCCGAATTCCTTTAGGTATGTTCAGCGTTTGCATGGGGAAAAGTTAAGATGACAGAATCTAAAGTTCTAGATGGGAGTCAATGTAGCGTGTGATTCACTTCTCAGTCAGCTATCAGGTTACAGTGCCAATAGCTTCAATGAACTGTGTGATTCCCTTATTCAGTCAGTCATTAGGTTACAGCTCCAATAACTTCAATGAACTGTGTGATTCCCTTATTCAGTCAGTCATTAGGTTACAGCTCCAATAACTTCAATGAACTGTGTGATTTACTTCTTCAGTCAGTCATCAGGTTACAGCTCCAATAGCTTCAATGAACTGTGTGATTTACTTCTTCAGTCAGTCATCAGGTTACAGCTCCAATAGCTTCAATAAACTGTGTGATTTACTTTTTCAGTCAGTCATTAGGTTACAGCTCCAATAGCTTCAATGAACTGTGTGATTCCCTTATTCAGTCAGTCATTAGGTTACAGCTCCAATAACTTCAATGAACTGTGTGATTCCCTTATTCAGTCAGTCATTAGGTTACAGCTCCAATAACTTCAATGAACTGTGTGATTCCCTTATTCAGTCAGTCATTAGGTTACAGCTCCAATAACTTCAATGAACTGTGTGATTTACTTCTTCAGTCAGTCATCAGGTTACAGCTCCAATAGCTTCAATGAACTGTGTGATTTACTTCTTCAGTCAGTCATTAGGTTACAGCTCCAATAGCTTCAATGAACTGTGTGATTCCCTTATTCAGTCAGTCATTAGGTTACAGCTCCAATAACTTCAATGAACTGTGTGATTTACTTCTTCAGTCAGTCATCAGGTTACAGCTCCAATAACTTCAATGAACTGTGTGATTCACTTATTCAGTCAGTCATCAGGTTACAGCTCCAATAGCTTCAATGAACTGTGTGATTCACTTCTTCAGTAAATTATCAGGTTACAGCTCCAATAGCTTCAATGAACTGTGTGATTTACTTCTTCAGTCAGTCATCAGGTTACAGCTCCAATAGCTTCAATGAACTGTGTGATTCACTTCTTCAGTAAATTATCAGGTTACAGCTCCAATAGCTTCAATGAACTGTGTGATTTACTTCTTCAGTCAGTCATCAGGTTACAGCTCCAATAGCTTCAATGAACTGTGTGATTCACTTCTTCAGTAACTTATCAGGTTACAGCTCCAATAGCTTCAATGAACTGTGTGATTTACTTCTTCAGTCAGTCATCAGGTTACAGCTCCAATAGCTTCAATGAACTGTGTGATTTACTTCTTCAGTCAGTCATCAGGTTACAGCTGCAATAGCTTCAATGAACTGTGTGATTTACTTCTTCAGTCAGTCATTAGGTTACAGCTCCAATAACTTCAATGAACTGTGTGATTCACTTCTTCAGTAAATTATCAGGTTACAGCTCCAATAACTTCAATGAACTGTGTGATTATAAAAATACGTACCTTTTTGAGCTTGCTGATTGCTCCCTGTGGACACTCTTTTTTGAAGAACTTCTTCAGACGCCTCATCTCTGGACGAGTCATACCAATATCCTGAAGATCTTCCTCCTTGACATACTTAAGATGTTCCACAGTGGAGACCTTCAGGCGAGTCAACAGAAGTAAGTAGTATTCGCTCAATTCCGCATCGACCAGAAACTCCTGCAAGTCCCGCATGGTCTTTGGGCTCCCTGGTGCTGACTCTAGCTCGGAGTCTGAAATGAGTAATTATATTTCTATATGATTTTTCTTTATCTCTGAATAAATAATTCTGATTACATGAACTCAGCTTATAAGACTGTTGGATACCCTGACTATGAGAACTGTGCTTAAAGGTGAACAATCAATTATATACGAGAAACGTGCTTAAAGGTGACCAATCAATTATATACGAGAAACGTGCTTAAAGGTGACCAATCAATTATATGATATGATAACTGTGCTTAAAGGTGACCAATCAATTATATACGAGAAACGTGCTTATAGGTGACCAATCAATTATATGATACGAGAAACGTGCTTAAAGGTGATCAATCAATTATATGATACGAGAAACGTGCTTAAAGGTGACAATTAATTGTATGATACGAGAACTGTACTTAAAGGTGACCAATCAATGATATACGAGAAACATGCTTAAATGTGACCAATCAATTATATGATACGAAACATGTGCTTAAAGGTGACCAATCAATGATATACGAGAAACGTGCTTAAAGGTGACCAATCAATTATATGATACGAAACATGTGCTTAAAGGTGACCAATCAATGATATACGAGAAACGTGCTTAAAGGTGACCAATCAATGATACGAATTACTCGTTGCAGACGACCAAGTACTAATGTCGACATGAGAAGAACAATTGCAAGAACATATGAACAGACTCCACACAACATGTCAAAAATTCAACATGAAGATTAATATTGAAAAGACAGAAATAATGGCAATAGCAAAGAAATAAAGAAATATCATTATCTCCATCGATAATCAACACCGTAAACTGGTAAATAGTGTAGATATCAATGACCACATACGACACCGGGGACGGTACATAAGGATGATTTGTTCCACAAAAAGTTGACAAGGGAATGATAAGAACTTATCACATAAAATAGGGAATGACAAGAACGTATGGTCACATGATGATGATTCAATCCCTTTCGCAGTGAACAGGTAGCTCTTAACATCTGATGGCCCTTCTGGTGAATGCACATATTTTTCTCAGTTGGGGTGCAGTTGTGTATAGCGTGTTAGGAAATGGTACAAGCTTATTATTACATTAAAAAATCGAGTTTCCAAGACTTGTCCAGATATTTGAGGAAACTAACATCCTGGAATCCTGATAACAAAGTTGAGTATGCAGATAACATTTCTCGTATCTAAGAACCGATCAGATTTCTCGACAGATTGCATTACGACTGGCGAGTCGTAGATACCAAATTATTACAAGCATTGCTGTCATATCTAATTGGAGGTTAAGACCAGATGGTTCGTATATCACGGGAAGGATTACGCTGTTTAGCCACAATCAGAAACTCGACAGTAATCAGATTTGAACATTATTCCCAACGATCAGAACGTGTTAGCATACTATCTGCATGGTCAGATAAATAGAGAACGTTAGAAGACTTGCGTTTAAAACATTGACGTGACACCATGGATGAAATCTACTTCAGTTACAAGACCATCAAACATTTAGCATCCAGAAACCAGATTTTGCAGACAGCCTAATTAGTTAGTATTGGGGGGGGGGGGGGGGGGCTTATTTATGTAGCCTGAGCTAAGTCTATTTTTATTCGTAAATTCGTCACTATGGATGGGGGGGGGGGGTGCGGGCTGAATGTCAGTGGTAAGTGCGCTGGATTTCAGATCTGAAAAAACAATCAAGTGAAAAAACCCAGTGGACACAGAGGTAATAGTTGAAACCACAAGCAAGTGGATCCGGAAGTAAAAGCTGAACAAACAAAAAAAGCCATGGAGTCCAAAGATGGACGTTGAATAAAAAAGTCAGGGGGCCCAACAAGTAGAAGCTGAATTTAAAAAAAGGCAGTTGTAAAAGTTAAAACAGTAATCGAGTGGGTCCAGAGGCAAAAGTGGAAACAAAAGACTCAGTTTCTCCGGAGGTGAAAGTTTAACATGATCTTCCTCGTGGCGTGACTAGACACTGTGGAAATGAGCGTCTTGTAATCGATCTAATCGAGCCTTTAGATAAGAGTGAGGGGATTCAAACCAAATCAGTTTAGGGATGGTTCTTTCTGAGCTAGAAGTTCAAGTTCTGGTTGTCACACGAAATGTTGTAAGTGTAAATAAACGAAAGAAAGAAAATATTTTAAGAAAATGAGAGATAAACGGAAAGGGAAGGGTAACAAACAGAGGAAAGTACAGACAGACTTAACTAGGAAGCGAACCAGGAAACATATGGTGAGATAACACAGACATATTTATCATACTGAGTTCTGGGACAGGTATATAAGAAATATACGAATCACGTACTGAGTTATCATGACTCGAGCACTTTATGCACATGTGTGCCATAGAGAATGACATTAGCATGCACAGCTAGAGAGTAAGCTGAATCGAGACCGTCGGAATTACAGAAGACCTCTGCACAGAATTTACTAGGACTCCCATTCGTTACTTGTTTTGATTATTGTCGTGTTTTCCGTTGGTCAGTATTTATATACTTGGAATAGCATGTCAAAAATAGCCAAGTAAATTCAAGTAGGAAGCATGAGGATAAATGAAAATAATTCTTAAAAATGACGGGAATTGAACCAAGTCTGTTCTAGCAGCACCGAATCGCTTTGCAACACAAGCAAACAGGTTTTCCGTACACAAATAGCCAAGGAGTCTTAAGTAAATAAACAGTGACCAAACGAAATTCCAACAATAAACCACTTAAAGAATGGGGTCCTAATTAATTTTGTTGAAAGGTCTTTATTGGGGGACTGTCGTGGCTGAAAATTTGTTTACAGAGCACTGGTACTTTCCGTGCTGTTATTGAGAAAAATACATTGTTTTGTCAAAGTCTTCTACACATGCTCATTGTATTAATTTGTTAATTTTTTGTACACATGCTCGTTGTGGTAATTTGTTAATTTATTCTACATTATGTTAATTTGTTAATTTTTTGTACACATGCTCGTTGTATTAATTTAATATTTTGTACACATGCTCGTGGTAATTTGTTAATATTTTGTACACATGCTCGTTGTGGTAATTTGTTAATATTTTGTACACATGCTCGTTGTGGTAATTTGTTAATATTTTGTACACATGCTCGTTGTGGTAATTTGTTAATTTCTTCTACATATGCTCATTGTTAATTTCTTCTACATTGTGTTAATTTGTAATTTCTTCTACATTGTGTTAATTTGTTTATTTCCTCTACACTGTTCACTGTGTTAATGTCCTATCCCTCACCCCACCGGGTCCCCACCCCCTTATCGAAGCCAACTCCTCGAAGTGGAGATGGGGCTTTGTCAACAGAGGCTGGAAATTATGATTAATCAGGCCATCCCCTATAAGGAACAAGACCCTAGTCCTGCCCAAGCAAGTACATGTGCTGAAGCCAGAGTTACCAGGATGTGAGGCACACCTGCAACCATGTAAGCGTCTAGTTACATGTCCAAACCAAACAAGTCTTCGCCGTCTCACCACTGTCAAAAGTAATTCTTGATAACCTGCAAGTTTGTTTATTTGCCGCTGGATGAATATATTTGTCTTGTGTTCAATATAACTTCTTCTTCTGCGTTCAATCTCAAACTCCCACTGAATCTCTTTTGTAGCAGGACAATGGTCCTACTAGATTTCCAGCAGGATGTAGTCCAGAGAATGGAAATGTGTTGTGTCGCTGTATTATTTGCGCACATTACCCGACACATCTGTCTTTGGCGGTTTTTTAATGTAACTGATTCGTAACAACTGTCTGATGTAAGATGGCAGAGATTTAATGGCCACTTTTATGGAGACCGAAAAACCCGGAGAAAAGATATTGGAGCTGAAAATATTTTTCGGTTAGAAAGATGCGCGTAAGCGGGGTATGCATGATACAGTTATAGAATCACTGATACGGAATTATGGGAACATGATGCCATGGATCGGGTTGCATGGAGATGAAAGATCAGGAATGGGATAAAGACAAGTGGGTACTGATAGATGAAGGAATGCCAAGTCATACCAGAGCGAAAACAATGGAACAAGCGTTTCTGAGATTCCACGTGCATACCGTGGAAGCTTTTATTTCCTGGTTCACATTGTTTATACTAGGCACATTCGACATTGGAACTGATAGCTCTTTATATACTCCTTTTCGCCTGTGTGTTGTCGGGGCCAGAAAGAGGAGCAAAGAATAGCAACACTGTTTACCTTCCATGCATGTCGTACGAGGCGACTATGGAGGTTATGGGATGGAGTTGGCTCCATCTAGGGCCAGTGACCCAAAGCCATGCTGAAGCCGGATGTGTCAGGCCGAAAGGCGCAGATATCGCAGAAATGCTGTAAACATGACACAACTCATTCCGTTCTCCGGACTACATCCTGCTAATCTGCAGGAATTTGAGAACGAACGCAGAAGAAGAAGATATACTCCTTTTTAAAGCACCACAGAAAACTATTCTTCTGGACAGAAATAAGTATATATATTATTCATTATTATTTCATTATTCATCAACGAGTGGCGTATGGCAGAGACAATCTAACCATGTTAACATACTGCCCGGGAAATGAGAAAATAATCTAAGTGGTAATCTCTGCAGGCGTTGGTGTCACACCTATGAAGTCCAGGGTTCGACTCCCAGTAAGACTAGGGCTTATTTTTCCCGTCGGAGGGTAAATTAAAAATAAAACTCACCATGTATTGACGATAGCAAGCGCTTGCGGCTGTTATAACATAAGCTACTCGCAAACTCCCTCAACTCACTAATGGGAAAAAATGAAGTATTGGTAGCTTTTTAAAATTATTCATCAAAACCTTTCACCTATAACTATTCATGACGAAAGAGGGTGCCACTCTGAAATCATCAACAGAGTTTGATTTAGTGCGGAGAATAGTAATCCTGTTTAGCCGTTAATATTAACAACCTATACTTTCCTTTTCATCTACTCTTCTTCTATTTTCAACTGTTCCCTGTTGTGGTACGGGAATCATGATTCATTGCATACCAACAACAACAACAATAATAATAATAATAATAATAAAATAATAGAATAATAATAATAATAAAAAAAATAGTAATAATAAAAATAAAATAGTAATAATAATAATAATAATAATAATAATAATAATAGAATAATAATAATAATCATCATAATGATAATAATACAATAATGAATTTTTGCAAACAGTCTTAGATTATGAAAGATCTTTTTTAAAAAAAGAGGTAACCACAGTTAATAGGTACATGGACTATGCAAAATGATACATTAATTTTAAAGTAATGAATATGTGTATCGTGTATGCTATGTGGTCAAGATATTACATTTTATTGCATTATAAATCAATTGTGTGTCACAAAGATTGGATGGAGTATTCTTAAAGAATATAATTTAATATCTATATTTGCACACATGGTTCTACACTGTAGTAATCGTGCAGTAAAAAAATATACCCATAAATCTAGATTACGATTTGATGTTTATAGTGGGGTTTATTTATAGACAACTACTTAGAGGTTTTTTTTCCACGTCACTGATTTCTAGACAACTGACGTCACAGTGGTGACCTTATTTTGTGCATATAGTTAACTTTTCAGTTTTAAATATTGTATTGTGTAATTGAGTGAAAATAATTGCATGCCAGGCTACTGAACGTGACACAGTACGAAAACAGATCGTCTGATTTAACTAAAAGGAAATAAATATATCACGAAAACCGTGTATCCATCGTGTCTGTATAGTAATGCTTTGTGAGGGGAACTGTCTGGTGGTAGACTGGGAGCAAGTGAAAAACCACTTAATCTGTTGTCTTCTGATGTAATCCAGGATTGACAGTGTTGGTTTGTCTTCTGTTTTCGTTTCGACAATCAATACAAGGTAACTGCGTGAAACTTAACAACAATCGTACTTACGTATTACACAAGTTTATATGAACGCTTCAATCAGACACGACAGACTATAACTAAAACTAGATGGAATATGATTTTTATATTGTAATTTCTATGTTTTCTTGTGTGCACATTATTTTCCACTAGTTTTAGTTATAGTCTGTCGTGTCTGATTGAAGCGTTCATATAAACTTGTGTAATACGTAAGTACGATTGTTGTTTTCGTTTCTGATTCTGTCTCTTAATGTTACTCCGAGAATTCTACGCAGCCAAGTCATTTCAGTTGTAACACATTTTCTTCTGGCTTCTGTTGTTAATATCCAAGTTTGACATTGGTAGCATAGTGATGGTACACTAATCGTTTTGTATAGTGCAGTTGTGGTGTCCGTGTGTCAGCAATAGTACATATACTGCGTTTCAATGCATTTATTGACATGGCTGAGAATTTCAAAAGATGGGCTCGAAATTCAGAAAATACTATATGCCTACTATAGTGCAACTCTACGGACCTCTGTAGAGTTACAGAACACAATCAAGTTTATAGAAGGAACAAAACTTCAGATACAGACATGTTTCAGGCGAACGAAAGAAGAAGAATCACTAGGAATTTAATCAAAAAGGTGGTAGCTCCCCCCCCCCTTTTGGAACACAATTTTCCAAAACATATCGCTAAAGTCTCACCAAAAAAAGCAATAACCCAAGGTAACAAGAGAATGTGACCACATGGTTTTTTTGGTTTTAGCTAAGCCCCCTCCCTTTCCACCTTACCGAAGACGTATATATTCGCGACCGATCGGCAGTAGAAGACCTGTTCTCTGAAATAAATATACCTCAATTCGTTCATTTTCATGATTATTTTCGTGTTTTCCGTTGGTCAATATGTATATGACAGACAACATCAAGAAATGGACATGGCAAGATATTTCCACACTCATCCGCATCGCTGAGGATATAATTCGCTGGAGGACTCTGTGTTTTGAGGCATTCAATGTGGTACCCCTACGACCCTGAACGGTTACGGGTTTATTGATTGATTGATGTATATACTTGGAATCGCATGTCAATAGTAGCCAAAGATACTCCAAGTATATAAATAGTAATCAATGGAAAGCGTGACAATAATCAAAAACGTACTGAATGAAGGCATGTTTACTTTATGCAGTTAGGTCTTATAGTACAATCGATGGTCACGATTTACTGCCCTGAATACGAGAGCTCTGGGTGCCCTCCACGTTCCCCTAAAAAAAAACGTCTGAAATGTCAATGTGGAGCTGAAAGTAGCATTCGCTGACATATTCGTGCTTCCTCGGGGCTCTATCATCCGCCATCATCAGCATCATTCATTCATCATCCATCATCATTCATCATCATTCATCATCATCATCATTTGTATAAGGGAGGGGGAAGAGATACTATTTTTTTCCCAACTCTGTCTAACGTTTTTTTTTTAACGTAGTGCTATTTCTCCTTTCTTGTCTATATATACTTCTCGTCAGATATTTTTCTTCTGCGTTCGTTCTCATACTCCTGCAGATCAGCAGGATGTAGTCCGGAGAACGGAATGCGTTGTATCATGGTTTACAGCATTGCTGCGATATCTGCGCCTTTCGGCCTGACACATCCGACTTCCGCCTGGCTTTGTGTCACTGACCCTATATAGGATGGGACAGCCAACGTCATCCCATAACCTCTTTAGTCGCCTTTTACGACATGCGTGGAAGGTAAAGTGTTGCTATTCTTTGTTCTCCTTTCGGGACCGCCGGCAACACACGAGAGATCGTCAGATATTATAACTCACAAATATCTTCTTTAATGTCTTCCTCAATTGTTGCTTCTGTTGATGATTTGGGTCCGTGGTTCATCGTCTTCCTTCTCCGTCTAGTGTTTCCAAATCTGGAATTTCTGTTGATGTTGTAAGTACTTCTTCTGATGTTCGTTGTTCGACTGTGAAATAAAATAAGATTGTCCCATCTGAAACCTTAGCTAAGTCTTAACTTCTAATAGAAAGGAAACTGAATTACACACAGATATCTTCAATAACAACTTTCTTTTATGGACAAAAAAATTACGTAAGGACAATCTTTGTTATAACATATAACACATCCTTTCAGTCTTTATACTCACAAGAAAGGAGGCAGTTGATTCCCTGGCTACGGGCTGACCGCCTATTGTTTTTAACATCAAATCAGGTGATTTACCCCAACTATCCGACCTAACAAACTATCACTAAAAAAAATAGTTAAAAATTGATTGACAGTCACTTTAAACCTATTCTTCAAGTCAATAGCTCGCAGTTGTCGAAGTTGATTGTATGATTAGTCCAGATATCCAAACAGGGTCGAAAACGAAGTTAGTGGTGGCATTGATAAGGTAGTGTTGACTGTTCATAAACTTGTCGAATTCATTGGCTAGTGAATTTACACAATTTAACAAATGGGAGTGACTTTGATAACGTAGTATTCACAGTTTATTCATTAAACCACCCCAGTGGCTTGAAACGGGCATCTCCTACTCCCGAAGTAATGCTCCCAAGGTAACATTGACTGGCTGGGTCTTCGCGAAAAGACAGCAGATACATCCAGTCCCCGACTGGCTGTATTCCGGAACAAGGCTCAAAAGTTGAGTAACCTTTCACACATGCTCATTCGGTAAATAAGACTTCAAAAAAAGGGCAGGAACTCTGTTAAATCTTCAAATTAAAAGCTATGAAATATCAACTGATGAGGATTTCTAAAAAAAAATACATGGTAATTTCAGTCGACAAAGCTTCAAATAACTCCTGTGAAAATTAAACTACCCTTCTGATTAATGCAGACACCAAATGAACCGTTCTAAAACACTGTGCGATCAATCACGTTGGAGAGATCTAACAACCTCTCTGAACACTAACTAATGACTAAACCAACTCCTCGGTGGTAATACACAATCATAACATTTCCAATTCTCTGCAGAAGTCAACATATGACTACGCTTGAGAATGCAACTTCTCAATTTCCTTACCGCTATTCTAAGGCGAAATTTATCGTAGGAATAATTTCTCTATCTCTATAATTACACAACTCTGACCCTTTCTCACTCTGGCCAAGCCATCAGAATATCTCATAATCTGAGACAATTATATTCTTTCTGAAACGATTCCATCAAATTTTGCATCACAATCTTCTTGAACACTCATGATCATTCACGTTTTTGCCTGTAAATGCTACTAAATCTGTTTTTATTCTATTTGGTGAAGGTAAAGTTATCAACAAGCTTTACCAGAATATTCTACTCTATACACATCCTTTCTTAACGTAACACTTTTGTCAATTTTATTCTCCCCATCCAGTCTCGTATTTCGGCCACGGCATGTTGAATATTCACACAGCTAACTCTGTCAATAACCTCATCCTGTCAAAATTTACTAACAGTTATTTTCTTACTGTTTTTCTTTATTTCTTTAAAAGTACTATCTAAGCAAAATAATGGATTAACTTTAGTATAATTCTTCCTCAATTTTTTTCTTGTCCGCATCTCGCTAGTCCCGCAGTCTGTCACACATCCATCATTCAACATATCATCCATCATCCATCGTTTAACATCATCATCTTCATCCACCACTACGATCATCATCTTCCATCATCATTATCAATCAATCAAACATCGTCATCATTAATGAACCTGCCGTCGGGGATGAAGATAACTCTTCATGTACTAAGCAGCAGCAACTATTAGGTGGGTGACCAGTTCCCTCCCTCGCTGTCATTACCTCCCCTAACTCATGCGTCAGGTACTCATTTACAGTTGAGTCGACTGGAGGAGTGGTCGTGTCAAGCGAGAAATCATAACCCGGACGTATATCATCATCACCATCTATCATAAACAGGATACACGAGGGATACATCATAAAGAGTGATATAAAGGATGAGGGATAAATCATAAAGAGGGATATCATAAAGCTGGGCTATTCAACTATATTTACTCGGGGGCCAAAATGTAGAAAATTTTGATCATCACGGGCCAGAGGTCCGTTTTTAATAACTTTATTTTACTGTTTTAGTAATGATCCGCGGCCACTTACTGGGCCTCCGCGGGCCGGATATGGCCCACGAGCCGCCAATTGAATAGCCCTGTCATAAAGGATACATAAAGTGTTGCAGTAGATAAAAATCTAAACATTTCACATACAGAAGCACCCACAACACATTAGAACAATAAAAGTATTATAAACATAACAGTTACTGACTTACTAGGCAGCTTCGACAAAAACTCCAAATTTCTATCCAACTCAGAAAGTATGAGTACCCATTATCAGTTGGGACTATGAAATCGACTGTGCAGGGAATTGAACACACGTATATCACAAATGCCACTGACTATCACAATATTATCTAGATAACTCTAAATACGCCTTACTATAATGTTCTAAATAGGCCTTACTATAATGTTCTAAATACGCCTTACTATAATGTTCTAAATAGGCCTTACTATAATGTTCTAAATAGGCCTTACTATAATGTTCTAAATAGGCCTTACTATAATGTTCTAAATACGCCTTACTATAATGTTCTAAATACGCCTTACTATAATGTTCTAAATACGCCTTACTATAATGTTCTAAATAGGCCTTACTATAATGTTCTAAATACGCCTTACTATAATGTCCTAAATACGCCTTACTATAATGTCCTAAATACGCCTTACTATAATGTCCTAAATACGCCTTACTATAATGTTCTAAATACGCCTTACTATAATGTTCTAAATACGCCTTACTATAATGTTACTGAACATTCAGATGAAAAGTAGACGCTGTACAAGTCAGTGAGATATCGTTAGTTACAAAATCACAAAGTTCAGCTTATGCAGAAATCTCGTCGACGGTATCACTTCTGTGTACTAGAATTTCTCCACAGACTGAAGCAGAGGGTATTTGCGTAAAAACAAAAATAAAATCATCGGAATAGATCACCCTTTGATAAGAAAACTCTGTTCTAGAACCTTCAGCAAGGCATGAACCTGTGGTGTGTTTCTCCATATTTTCCTACCCCCCTCCCACCTTACGTACTCACCCATCCACACACAGAACGATCATACCTACGCGGCAGCATCAAACGGTGTTTATACTGGCACGTGCTGGCAACCGCGATAACTACAGAAAGCCGTTCGCATATTAGAACTGGACTCCATATACTGTACCAGGTCCTTGACTTAAATTCTCCTCTTTAAAAAAAAACCCAGTATATTCTAACTACTGATATAGAAAAAAGTTCATGACCTGCCAAACACTTCAACGAATTTACTCTTGAACCACGGGAAACTGCGCGTGCCATGAATCTTCATACAGATTTCATAGGGGAACAAAAAAAAAAATAACACTTTGATAATAGATAGTAAATTAAAAAGTGGAGGGGGAAAATGAAAAAAACGTGTCTGAGTTGTATAGCAGAACATCAATATATCACAGATTAGACAATATATCACAAAAACTAAATAATATCACAGATTAGAAGCAGTTTTACAGCAGGGCGTGGCTAATGCAGCTCAACAAGATAATTATAACGAAAATTCAATAGATGGTTAGTTACAGCGGGACAGGATTATTGTAACTCTTCTTCTTCTTCTTCTGAGTTCGTTCTCAAACTCCTGCATATTAGCAGGATGTAGTCCGGAGAAAGGAATGCGTTGTGTCATTGTTTACAGCACTGCTGCGATATATGCGCCTTTCGACCTGACACATTCGACTTCAGCATGGCTTTGGGTCACTGACCCTATATGGGATGGGACAGCCAACTCCATCCAATAACCTCCTTAGTCGCCTTTTACGACATGCGTGGAAGGTAAACAGTGTTGCTATTCTTTGCTCCCCTGACGGGCCCCGGCAACACACGGTCGATTGTAACTCATGAAGACAAATTTAACGAGAGGTAAAACAAGTGTTGGGAATCAACCACATCCTAGAAATACGAAGGCTTGGGTAACACTCTAGAATCTGGATAAATGATAATAAGTGTTAACAATATTTATTTTTAAAGAAACATACTAGCAACAAGACACAGCTACAAACGGCGTTTCGACTAAAATTCTTCATCGTGACGAACGACAACATACATACAATATACGTTACATACGACGGAACGTGAAATGGAATTTTAAAACAATCAAAATTGCAGCAGGACAAAAGGGGAAAGACAGAGCATGACTAGATTGGAATGAGGTGTGTCTCGGTTTACAGCTTAGTTGCAATATCTGAGGTTTTAGTTATTTGGTGATGTTGGTTATAGTGTCTTTCAACAGCCCTCTTTTTCGTGTGCATTTCAGATACCGATGTTCTCCCATGCCACAATGCTGGTTGGCCAGCATCTTCTCTCTTGTTCTTCCCCGACCCCTCTTTGCTCTTCAACTTGCCTGTTGTTGTTGAAAGTATTCCATCCTTCCTCTTCTCATGACGTATCCATAAAGTTATCTTTTTAAATTAATTTCATTCAAGATATCTTCATTACGCATTATTATGTACATGATTTTCTTAACATTCTTCTATTAAACCACAGCTCTGTTTCCTCAATATGATGTTCCGATGTTCTGCTGAGTGTCCAAGACTCACTTCCATTCATCAGAATTGATTTTATATGATAGTCACTAAATTCATGTGTGGTGCCGTCTGCTGGACGGATCACATATTGCTAGTCTCCAAAATGAATCTTCATACTCAGCATCTCCGGCGACCTCAAAATAGCAAACAGCCAAAACGTCTCGATGTCTCCAAACTGAAAGATACACTGTACAAACAGCTTCTGCGCAGTTCCATGGATACCAAAATTGCACCACTGACAGTCGACTCCATAGACATCAACAAAGCTGGGAAAACCTCCATGACAGAGCTCTTTCATAAAATGTGGGACCTGCAAGCGATACGGCAAGAGTTTAAGGATGCTTCCACTATACTAATCTTTACAAGAGAAAAGAAAATCGCCTAGCTTGTGACAACCAGCAAGGCATATCCCTGCTCTCTATAGTAGGGAAGATCCTGGCTAGGGTCTAATAGACTGCAAGCCCATCTTGAGACATGTCTAGTCCCAGAAAGTCAATGTGGTTTCCGACAAAGTTGAGGTAAAGTTGACATGATATTCACTGCCAGACAATTACAGGAAAAATGTCGCGAACAGAAGATTGGTCTATACACCACAGTTGTCGACACAACTAAAGCATTCTACGCTGTAAACTGCGCTGGACTATGGAAGATCATGACCAAATTTGAATGTCCCGAAAAATTCAACAACATGGTTCATCAGTTCCATGATGGTATGACAGCCTGTGTGCAAGATAACGGCGCAAAATCTGACCAATTTCCAGTAACAAACGGTGTCAAACAGGGTTGAGTCCTGGCTCCGACGTTCTTTAGAAGTGTTCTCTGCTATGCCAACTGATGCATTCCTGGATAATAGTGCAGAAATTTGCTTTCGTTATCGAACTGATGGAGGGCTGTTGAATTTCAGTAGATTGAAGCCAAGACCAAAATTAAGACGGATATTGTTCGCCGACGATTGTGCATTAAACCCTACCAGTCTGAAAGTCATGCAGGACAGTATGGACCTCATTTCGTCGGCCTGTGATGCTTTCCGTCTCACCATTAGCACCGCGAAGACATTAGTGATGTATTAACCAGCGCCAGGTGTTCCCTACACAGAACCAGTAATCACAGTAAAGGGACAAAAACTTAATACTGCCAATAAGTTTGTATATCTGGACAACACCCTATCGCAAACTGCGACTATTGACAAATATGTTGCCTGCGTATTGCTTGCACCAATGCGGCTATCGGGAGCTGTTGTTCCAACGCCTGGATCAGGCGTGGTCTCAGTTTGTCAACTAAGTTGGACGTCTACCGCGCAGTGGTCCTACCAACACTGCTTTATGCTGCGGCGTCTTGGACTGTATTCGTGACATACTCGACAGTTTAACTCTTTCCACCTTCGGTACCTAAGAAACCTCATGTGAGTACGTTGGCAGGATCAATGACCGGAGACGGAAATCTTTCAAAAGTCCCGTATGCAAAGTATCCATGCCCTATTGATTAGTTCCCAACTCCGCTAGACTGGTCACATCGTCCGTATTTCAGACAAGTTCTCCGTATGCCTTCCAAATAGATTATTCTAAGGGAAGCTGTGCGATGGTAATCGTTCAAGCAGTGGGCAGAAAAAGAGCTTTAAGGATCACTTGAAGAACTCTTTCAAGCACTGCAGCATCGATCCTAGCTCCTGGGAGACTAGAGCACTTGATCTCTCAGCTTGGCACACACAGATCACTACTAGCATCACTAACTTTGTAAAAGAAAGAACACTACGGGAAATTTACAAGAGATGGAAACGGAAGGAAAAATCCGAAAAATCTCCTACTAATGACCCTCTGCATTCCTGCATGTACTGCAATAGATCCTTTCTGGCACGAATCACTCTCAACGAGGATCGACGAACTCACACACCAAAACTAAATTAGACAACCACAAATTGAGTGGGTTTTTTCCCCGATTTGTTCACTACATTTTATAGTTTTATCATGCCATACACATCTTCGCTTGTGAAGGAGGAACATCAATACAAAGAGAATAATGAAAATCACAAGAAAATTCAAATGTATGACTATAGAAGGATGATTCCCAATGAGCCAGCAGGATTATATAAATGACGAAAGACACGTGCAGATAGAGTACCACAGAATGAGGTACTGCGTTGCTTGGATATCTTGAGGTTGAGTGGATGGATCAGATAGTAACTCCTCTACACGGATGGCAGACAAACAACACTCCCTCTCACAGTTTACGTTTACATACTGACGACGTATAAGATAAGCAGTGTTAGCACTAGCGTTTTAGAAATAGCCTCAGATTGTCCTGTTAAAAATCCAGATAACCCCAGACTATATCACCATCATTGAAAGTAATCTCCGCTTGGAAGGTTAGCTGCAACAGACCTCCAATAAACTTCAGAAAATATTATTAAATATAAATAAGACTAGGGCCTTATCAAGTGAACATATTTTAAATAAAACGACATTAAACCATTTTCGTATATCTCTATTGTCTTTTCCACAAGTGCTAATATGCGTCGTGGGAAGTTGAAGCTTTCTGTCTTTGGCCATCTTTGTTGCGTTTGCCATGATTAGGCCTCGTTTTTTAGACAATCTCCCTGATTGAATCTTTCCATCTTGTTCTTGGTCTTACTCTGTGTCCGTTCTTTCTGACAATTTTCTCGCGTGCACCAATCGTGCAATAGAATCCACGAACGTTTTGGTGACTTTTTTTTTCAAAATCGATAAGGGATGGGGATGATCTCAGAAATGATCTAACCTTTTTTTGGTGCTAAATTAGTAGGATTTTCTACAAGAAAAACAATCAAGAGTAAGGCAAATTTGGCCAAAATAACCTCAGCACTCCAGACACAGAACAAAACCCCATATCTAGTAAAAATAAAAAAAAACCCAAGTTGTGGCATCGCTGCTGATAAGGGTAACAAAATAAGGATGAGGTGGTAAGGAGAGAGTGAGAGAGTGAATCAAATTCCTGCCAGGTCAGCTGGCTGGTAAATAAAAGTCTGAACCACCAGGTCACGCGCACATTACATGCCACTATCTGGCCAGGTGCAGCTTGAAAGCTGTGTTAAGTGTATAGCACAGAGTTTGTCTTTGTTTACATTTACTACGTCTTTAGAGCAGCTCTCCCCTACCCCAAACTTGACGCTGACACGTAGTTTCTACTCAAGCAGACATACATAAAGTGTGTATGACGATTAGACCCTTAATCTGCGGCTTAAGGAAAGGAAAGAAGTGTTTCACAAGTGGCATTTATTTGTTTGACACTCCGTTATCATAGTTACACACAATGGATAAAGTACACGTCTAGCTGAGAGTGTCAGCGGCATAGCGCACCGGCGACGATTACATATTTTCTATCATCAAGTGATGTCTCCAAATCGAAAATTGACAGCAACGAACCTCCAACTTTATCTCTTGTCTTGATGATTGATTCTGCTAGACAAGGGGTAGCCAATCTTTGCGTATTCAATGCCTTAATTGTTTTTTTCTACGCTCAGTTCAAATTGAAAAATGTATGCACTTTAGATTCTTTAAGAATATGTCCATATGGTTAATATAGTCAAAACCCACCGAACACGGATGTGTCTGGCCATTGGCGCAAATAAAACGGCGACACAACGCATTTCCATTCTCTGGACTACATCCTGCTGGAAATCTAGTAGGAGCATGGTCCTGCGACAAGAGAGATCCAGCGGGAGTTTGAGAATGAACGCTGAAGAAGAAGAATTATAGTCAAAACATGTGATGTAAGAGATGGGTGGAATTATTACAGAGAACTAAAATGTGGGCCGCACTGCGAAAAAATCACTCTTATTTATGTCCCCGGATACGCGGGTGTAGAGGGAAACGAACGGGCCGATACATTAGCTAGCCTCGCCACTAAACAGATGGTCAGCTTGTGGAGCGAGCAGTCATGCTCAGTGCTCTTCGTTAGTCAGCAAAATAAGAGGATTTTTAGATATATAATCATGAATCAATATCGAGAATGCGCGATTTTAGAGTGAGGATACGCGGGGCCTGTAGAGAACACACCTAACACAGATTTAAAAAAGAACACTGAACCAACATAGAACCGGAACTATAAAGAACTATAAACATGAGAGATTTCAGGAAGCGGTGATCTGAGCACATATGAACATCCCGATGTGTGAGGAGGATAATCAACATAGTTAATAATATAATAAATAATAATAATAATAGCAATTATCATACTAGCAATAATAATAATAATAGAAATAATGATGATACTAATAGCAATAATAATGATAATAACAATAATAACAATAGCAATAATAATAACAATACTACTCATAATAACAATAATAATAATAACAATAACAATAGCAATAATAATGATAATAACAATAATAACAATAACAATAATAACAATAGCAATAATAATAACAATACTACAGATAATAACAATAATAATATTAATAATAATAATAATAGCAATAATGATAATAATAGTAATCATAATAATAGTAGCAATAATAATGATAATAATAATAATAGCAATAATAATAATAATATCCATATGAATATATGCTATGGATTGGATGTGGCAGTAATTAGTTTTTCGAAACTTCTGCAGCTGTTTAAGTAATCTTCCTGATTTTTTAGTACTGGGTTGGTGTGGTCTTTGTCTTTATTCTTTTTGTTCCGTTATTTACTCATCTTTTTGTTCGTTTCATTTCCACATATATTTACGTTTTTTATGTACGTCCTGACCTTACGGCATCTCATTTCCATATTTCCGTTGGATACGTCTGTTTGTAGTGATAATTTTTCCATTCGTCGTCTTTTGATGTTTTGTGTGTATCTTGAGAAAGACCTCTTGGTTGAAACGTTGAATATAATTTGTGTATTGTAATTTATATGTTTTCTTGTGTGCACAGCATTTCCCACTAGTTTTAGTTATAGTCTGTCGTGTCTGATTGAAGCGATTATATAAACCAGTGTTTTACGTAAGTACGATTGATGTTACGTTTCACGCAGTTACCTTGTATTGATTGCTGCTTTTGTGAGTGTCATGTTCATGTGGTCTTTGATATCTTGCGTCCATCTTCTGCGCGGCCTCTCTCTTTTTTCGTTGCCTTGCCATCATCCCTCCATTTTAGTATTTTCTAGACTGTTGTGTCGTCTAATATGGTCGCAATAGTAGAGAGATCATCCAGTTTTCTTTTACTTTCAATTCTTTCAGAATGCCCTTACTGGAGATCTTTTAGGTCCATGGTACTCTGAGGATACTTCAGTAACATTTTGTTCAAATGCTGCTGTTTATTTGTCAATTTTTTCCGCCGAAGACAAATGTGTCTGGCCATTGGTGCAAATAAAACGGCGACACAACGCATTTCCATTCTCTGGACTATATTCTGCTGGGAATCTAGTAGGGCCATTGTCCTGCTGCAAGAGAGATCCAATGGGAGTTTGAGAATGAACGCTGAAGAAAAAGAATATTTCTCAATGTATTGGTCATTCTCCACGATTCGTATCCATATATTGTAGCCTGGAATATATTGCAGGATGTAAGGAGAAATTGTTTTGTTATTTTGTTTATGATTTTCTTTGAAATCAGTTTTATGGACACCTGTAGTATTGCTATATAAAATTATTGTAATTTATTAATATAAAGACACGATTTACTCTGGCCTATTCTAGTCAATATCTACATAGAGAGTATTATAAAAGAAACACATAATGAGATATAATAACAGCACAGAAAAGGAAACAACAAGGAATGAACAACTTAACAACAAACTCAATGAGCTTATTTTCGCTGAAGGCCAAAGCAAAATATATAAAGACCAAGAAAAACTAAATACTCACATCAACTCACTATCAAGAATATGCAATAAATCCAACATGCAGATTAACGCACAAAAGACAGAAACTATACAAATAACGAGATCAACAGAACAAACATCCAAATAGAGTACACAAAAATAAAACATGTCAATGTGTTCAGGTACCTAGGAAGTATCTTCACAGAGGACTGGTTCAATTCCCGTTAGTCTCAAGAATTTAAAAAAATGTCCTCTGGCTTTCTACTTAAATTTACTTGTATAAGCAAATATTTGAAGCAAAATTGTACTGTCTATATATGTTATCCATAAGCAGACCAATCGACCCTTGTATAACTAATACGGATATTAAATGTTATATGTATGTTGTTACTGAGGATATTTCATTACCTCTACGGGATGTGTGTTGTTGTTGTAATAGTCATTGTCTTGATTGGTCCGTTCGGATGACTGAGTGCACGCTTTGAATGTCTTTTACAAAATCGCATCTTTTTTGGAAATGCGGCTAGTCAAGTACGGAAGAACGCGTGTGCAATAGTTGATAGGCGATTTGGTGCCGTTGAACGGACTGGTTCAATTCCCGTTTTGTCTCAAGAATTTTAAAAAATTCTCCTCTGGCTCCCTACTTAAAATTTACTTGTATAAGTGAGAACATCAGAAAGATAATACGTATAACAGCCATGCATCAAATATATAGAGAAGTAACAGATCAAATGGTTTGGAAATCTGATGAGGATGAACGATCAACTTCCCATATGATTTTATAACAAGATGGAATCAGGATACAGAGCCAAGGGCAGTAACATTTAGTAATCACCGGAACGATCATGGGCAGAAGAGCACAACTTGAACATTTAGTAATCACCGGAACGATCATGGGCAGAAGAGACAGAAGAAGATAATGGCAAAGAGAGACCTTGGTAATACGTTCTCCTTGGGGGTTTGGGGGGGGGGGTTACTAATAAAGGTTAATTTTGCGTTTTCGTGTGTCTTCTTTGTTATGAAAATCTGGTGACCTTTTTGTGAAATCTCGCTCCCGGTTGGACATTTTGTGAAATCTCGCTCCCGGTTGGACATTTTGTGAAATCTCGCTCCCGGTTGGACATTTTGTGAAATCTCGCTCCCGGTTGGACCTTTTGTGAAATCTCGCTCTCGGTTGGACATTTTGTGAAATCTCGCTCCCGGTTGGACCTTTTGTGAAATCTCGCTCTCGGTTGGACATTTTGTGAAATCTCGCTCCCGGTTGGACATTTGGCCAGACTTTTAGCCAAGTTTCTAGTACTAAAAGTCATGTTCAGATTTACTGGGGGGGGGGGGGGGGGTCCTAAATACCCCCTCTCTATCTATGGGCCTGAATTGCTGGTTGGGTTGTCATTGTAGCATGAGAGAGTGCCACCAACTGAACATATTAACCACACAAGACACATAATTTATGCACATATCTATTTTGTACATGACGAAAACGACTTCTTAATAAGTTTTGCTATAATCGTTTTTTTTCTTCTTCAATAAAATCTGTTAAGCTGGCATCAAGTTCATAAATTTTAAGGCAAGGGCTGCCGAGCTACATTACTCATCTTTGATGATCCAACATATCAGTGTTTTTCAGTAGTCCACAACACAAAGTGACCAATGCAAATCTCTTATCAGTAAAGACTGATCAAATCAAGATTATTCTCGGATTATTCTCTCAAGATGAGTGGCTTGGCTGATTCCGTCAAGATGAGTGGCTTGGCTGATTCCGTCAAGATGAGTGGTTTAGCTGATTCCGTCAAGATGAGTGGCTTAGCTGTTTCCGTCAAGATGAGTGGCGTAACTGTTTCCGTCAAGATGAGTGGCGTAGCTGATTCCGCCAAGATGAGTGGCGTAGCTGATTCCGTCAAGAAGATATAGAAAGAACTGGCCCACGGGCCATATTCTCTGAGTTTAGCTCAAAAGTACTTAAGTAGTGGTTTTTATTATTTTTAGGCTTATTGGGGGGGGGGGGGGTTGTAAACTGTCATGTTGGTTACAACAGGGCAATGAAATCTTGTTAGTCACTGGTAACACATCTAGTAACACACACAAATCAGTTTCGATAGAAGGGTCTTTATCGAGAACTTCATAATCCTGTCCTGTTCCGTTTTTACCTGCTGTGGATTAGAGCATTGTTGCATTTAACAAAAAATCTATTATCATGTTGGTTGTAACGTCTTTGAAGCAATCTGTACTAGTATAGCAAGAAAATATCTATACTGTAACGGAACTCCCAGCAACAGTTATGTTACAACCAAACCCTCAGATAAGAAGAAGGTGTTCAGAATATAACCTACAGTACTAGGAACTTACAACTATGTAATGAATGTCATGCCAGAAATTACAACTCGCATTGCCCTAGCAACAAGTGCATTTAACAGACTGTCTAATATCTGGAAGTCAAAGTCAATCAGCACACGCAGGAAAATGCGCTGATTTAATTCCTGCGTTATTCCGGTGCTATCGTATGGATGTGAGAGCTGGAAAAGCTCTTTATCTTCAGAAAAGAAATTACTGAGTTTCGAGAACAAATGTCTTCGTAGAATAACTAATACCCATTGGAGTGAATTCAAATCGAATGATAAAATCAGAGAAGAGACACATCAAAATTTCTTCATAGATGTTATCAGAAAACGCCTTTGGTCCTACATTGGGCATGTCCTACGCGCAGACACCAACATAATACACCACCAATCTCTTGAATTGATACCTACAGGCAAAAGAACAAGTGGTAGACCAAAAGAAACACGCAGGAGAACAATACTTAGAGAAAGTAAAACAATCAATATTCATACTATTCACGAACTGCACAGAATAGCTTTGAACAGACAGAATTGGAGAGATCTGACCTCTGCCCTATGCGCTAACTTCAGCACAAAAGAAAAATTAATTAATGAATGAATGAACTTATCAACAGAACATAACCTACAGTACTAGGAACTTACCCAACAGGCTAATACACCCCCCCCCCTTTAACGATTATTTGCATAGATCATCAAACATCGTATGGAAAAAGATGGGATTGTGATGGAAAAAGATGGGATTGTGATGGAAAAAAGATGGGATTGTGATGGAAAAAGATGGGATTGTGATGGAAAAAGATGGGATTGTGATGGAAAAAGATAGGATTGTGATGGAAAAAGGGGGAGATTGACTTTTTTTATAGATACCACCCCCCCCCTTCTTTACTCAAGGCGTATCCTATGTCCCTATTTACACGCAACTGTTACCATGGCCTGACAAATCCGGAGACACATCCTCATATCTACAGAGCAATGATTAGTCTCCATTCAACACGCACCATTACACACAAGCATTGAATACAGGCAGACGCAATATACATTATATGCATAAAACCATTCATACATACATTCAACGGAGAGAACATTTGGCATCTATGACACATGACACTGAATGAGAGGGAAAGATATAGGGCCTTCCCCCCTTTATAGGCTATATATGTATGTATGTGTATATATCAATCGAGTGTCACGTAGAGCGGAGTAGGGGATCATGTTTCTCCACGACTCTCTGTCTCTTGTCTTGTTTATTTTTCTTCTTCTTCTGCGTTCCTTCTCAAACTCCTGCAGATTAGCAAGATGTAGTCCGGAGAACGGAATGCGCTGTGTCATGGTTTACAGCATTGCTGCGATATATGCGCCTTTCGGTCCGACACATCCGACTTCAGCATGGCTTTGGGTCACTGGCCCTATATGGGATAGGACAGCCAACTCCATCCCATAACCTCCTTAGTCGCCGTTTATATGACATGCGTGGAAGGTAAACAGTGTTGTTATTCTTTGCTCCCCTTTCGGGCCCCATCAACACAGGGGCGAAAGCTCGGTTGGTGAACATCTCACGTGCCATAATACTAGTCCATCTAGCAACTTCTATCTTTGTCGTCCCCTGTCTCTTCTCCCCTTGATCTTTCCAGTGATTATTAAGTGTTCAAGCTGTGTTCTTCTTGTGTATGCATGCATGCACATACATATATATATGTTCCTTCAGCGCCGAACAAGGTGTATAAAGCAGAAACCAGAGCACCCCAGTACGAGCGATGCGATACTACTGTGTGTAATTCTTGTATGTTGTTGAGACCCATAGTTATACCCTCTTTGATGGTTGTCTTACGAAGAGTCTCTCTTGGTCTTCCTCTTTTCTATTCCTTTGCCATCTGGTATATGCATGGGAGAGCGAAGGCACTCCAGTTTAGAATTGTCATCTGAAGCCAAAGAAAAATTGAATAAAGTCAAACATTCGCACATTTTCGTTTGCTGTTCCATCGTTTTTATAAGATTTTTGGTGACTTTTCGGAAAACCGGGAGAATTAACCCGTCTTTTGACTAAAACCTAGGAATTCCTGAAAAAAGCCCTCACATTAAAGCAAATTTGGACAAAATAACCCCAACGGCAACACAAAATCAAAGATCTTGTTAAAAAAAAAGAACTCCAGTTGTGGCA
Source organism: Meghimatium bilineatum (assembly GCA_034231615.1). Lineage (NCBI taxonomy): Eukaryota > Metazoa > Mollusca > Gastropoda > Stylommatophora > Philomycidae > Meghimatium > Meghimatium bilineatum. Next base: position 60,760,030 of record CM067300.1, on the reverse strand, counting down.
ACGCTGACACTGGAGAAGGGGGTGAGAGAAAACAAGAGAGAGAGATAGAGATAGAGAGAAAGAGATTGCTCAATTTATCTATATAACACATCTCGTTAAGTTCAAAATCTGGAGCTGACAGTTGAGAACTGATGCCGTGGTTGCATTAAAGACTCGTGCGGTCTTGACCTATGACCTTCAAGACAACACTGGCTGTGTGTAATATAACTCAAAATTTGGCGGCTTAGTCTATACCATCCGACTGAAAGTGCTTAGCCACGTGCGAGTTGTGAAATACCCAGAACTGGTAACATGTCCTTTGTTTCTTCCTCTTTCAGTTCTTCCAGTCACACATATACCTATATTCTCATCACTTAACCCTCTATTATATCATTGGTTTTCCATGTGATTATACCAAGAATGTGTTTACTTGATATTACAAGTGTATTAGGTTTAGGCTCTGGCGAAGTGGTACAGGGCGCGTCTGCTACGGCCAAGGTACCGAGTTCGATCCCCGCCAGATGCATTTGTGCCTCCGAAAGCAATGGTAAACTACCATACGTATATATTGCCTAGAAAATCACCACATGCAACAAATGCTGGGTTGATAGCTACGTCCTGAATAGGATATGCTACCAATTAGGTTTAGGTATGCATAGATTCTATTTTTTTAAAACTATTTGTAAAAGTTGTATATTAATGGATGGAACGGAACCCTTTTCTCTATAATGTGATATTTGGAGGGAAAGAATTTAATAATTTGTAAACAAAAATTGCATGCAGAAATAAACTAGTGGTATCAATCATGTGAGAAATGAGATTGCAAGAACTGTTGCAAAAAATGAGTGGTCAAATATACTAAAAACATAGATTGAAATAGTTCGACCATTTAATGAGAATATACTCTTATTGGTCATTGAAAGAGCATACAACGTGAAAATGGAAACAAGATACAGAGGAAGACCATGAAGTAGGTGGATTGAAGGAGTTACCAACATGTCTGACACGGCGAAGTATTACTGCATATCAAACAACCAAATGTGCAATAGTCAGAAAACTGATCATCGTTCAATCCTGCGACGCCTCACAGCAACAGCAGAGACAATAGATATAAATACTGAATATTTCATTTTTAGAAAACAAATGAAACTAAATAAGACAAATATACTCTGTAAAAATACTTGTAAAAAAATGTATACAATGCTTTAGCAGAAATTGCTTTTACAAATTTAAATACGCAGAGTTAGTTATTTAGTCGTCGGATCATCATCACTGCAAACTGGACACGTTCATAGTTGCTCCGATTTATCCTTGAGTGTATCCGCCATTACACTTCTGCTGACAGTACCGGTCCTATTCTGGTTGACCATCATTCTTCTGCGCCCTCCAAAATGTTCACCTCTAGCAACACCCCCATTCAATCCCTGATCTTTAATCCTGGCCATTGAAAAGGAATCATCATCCACATTAGTCTCACTCTCGGGTGTTATATCTCTTAAGGAATTCAAAACGTCAGCGCGATCCATTGCCCCATCGCCCTGTGCCACAATCGCGCATGACGCCAGTTGATCCGCTCTTTCATTGCCTCGAACCCCCACATGTCCCGGCACAAAAATAAATGTAACTACTTTCAGACTCGCCTTTCTCAAGGCCTCAATCCACTGTTCGCGAACGAGACCCACTTATACCTTCTTAATCATACTCATAGAGTCACTCAATATGCAGACCTGTGTTACCTTCTGTGTGCGTAGCCACTCAAATGCCCTGGTCACAGCCATACGACTCGTAGTGACCGCAAAGGAACACTCTCCTCCTTGATCGTTTTACCTGCGCACTTCACAGCTCAGTGTGCAGGTAAAACGAAATAAATCCAGAATGTTATACAAATCACATATCTTGAAAATTTCTGGAATCCATTAAAAAACAAACAAACTACACCGATTGGCTTTAAAAGGAAATAACCGTTAAAATTGTGAAAAAAATGACTAATATTTGTTGTAAACACACAACTACACTGTGTAATAATACAGGGCTAAGAGATAATATTATTCTGTGGTAGGTAATTCATAATTGGAGAATCCCTCTTTAATACATTCATATGGACTTAGCATCATTCGTCTGCGTTCGTTCTGAAACGCCTGGAGATTAGCAGAATACACATCAGCACTAAAACAAACAGATATACAGCAAAAATACCTTGTAGATGTAAGGAACAGATATGAACATCTAATGATAGAATGGAATAATACAGAAGGGAAAATCCAGAAGAGAAAATAGATAACAAGTGTGACAGTCTAAGAAAAAGTTTTCAAACATGAAATGAAAATTTACAAAAAGAAAAGCCAAGAACAAACAAACACGGATGACCTTTTATATGGATGAAACATTAGAGAAAATAAAAGAAAGAAACATTAGAGAAAATAAAAGAAAGAAAGCTAAACATACTAAAAAAAATTTCACTTATAGACACGGAGATACTTAATATGTACATAATAGCAAAAGAACAATGGCTAGAAACAAAATATAGAGAAATAGAGATATCACTACAACAGAAGATAAAAGAAATGAACAAGGAGATAAGACAAATCACAAATTAGGAAAATCCTATAAATGGGGGTACCTACATTAAAGATAAAAGTAGAAGAATTATATTTGATAAAACAGAATTACTTACTTGATGGGCAGATTATGTTACAGACCTGTTTGGTGCCCAACGGAATAAAAAAACAACTACAATACACAACAATGATGGACCAGCAATACTGAACTCAGAAGTAGAAAACGCAATAAAATCTATAAAATGTGGAAAGGTCGCTACTCTAGAGAAATTTGTTGTGGAAACTATCACATAGCTTTGCAATGACATAAGAAATATGCCATATACCTAAACACCTGAAATCATCAATATTATTACCACTACCTAAGTCGCACAGGGCTGTGGATTGTACAGAATAATAAGTCTGATGAGTCACATAACCAAAATACTACCCAAGATTATACATAAGGATTAAAAAACAAGATAGACACTGAAATCGGTGAAGAACAAATCGGTTTGGGGAAAAACAAAGGAACCAGAGAAGCTATACTTAGTATCCGACAATTGATAGATGAATATATAGTAGTAAAAAAGTATCTATTTTTACTTTATAGACTACAGCAATGCCTTGACAGAGTCCAACATGAAAAAATTAATTGAATGTCTTCAAGAAACAGGCATAGATGGAAAAGACATCAGACTGATTATAAATATATATTGGGAACAAACTGCATCAATAAGGTGTGAAAACAACTACTCGCCATACATAGAAATAAAAAGAGGGGTAAGTCAAGAATGTATTTTATCACCAAGCCTATTTAATATCTACACAGAGAATATCTTTAAACATACAGCAGAAATGCTAGCACTCAAGATAAGTGGGAAAATAATAAACAACCTGAGATATGCAGATGACACTGTTCTTTTAGCAGGAAGTAAACAGGAACCACAAAGACTAATAGATCAAGTCAATAAATCAAGTCATGAATATGGGCTAGATATTTTTTTTTAAACAATGATAATCAGCACAACCACAGACGAACAGGAGCTACACATAAAAATACACGGAGAGAAACTACAAGAAGCAGAACAATATCAATATCTCGGACACATAATCACAAATGATGGCAGATGTGAAACAGAAGTTAAAAGGAGAATAGGGACGGCTAAAAGTACCTTCAATGACATGAGGAAAATATTAACATTAAAAAAAAATTACAAACAAGTTAAAAATGAGAATTATAAAATGTTATATCTATTCTATATTAATTAATGTATGGTTCAGAAACATGGGACATAAACAAACAATTAGAAGACATAACTGATGCCTTTGAGATGTGGATATATATATATAAGAATAGGGAGAACTTCATGGAAAGAGAAGAAAACAAACAAAGAGGTTCTAACAACGCTTCGTATGAAGACAGAATTTATTAAAGGTAATACAGATCAAACAAACACAATATTTTGGAATCATTAAAAGACATGACAACGTGTTGAAGACCTTACTAGAGGGTAAAGTCGAGGGGAGGTGAACAAGAGGTAGGCAGAGATACACGTGGGAGAGATGTACAGCTTACAGTTTAGCAGAGTGCACCATCAAGACAAGAGACAGGGGATATTGAAGGTCTGTTGCAGCCAACCTTCGCTGCGGAGACGGCACTTGGTGATGATGATGCTCCAGAAAACGGAATGCGTTGTGTCATTGTTTACAGCTTAGCTACGATATCTGCATTTATTCGGCCTGACACATCCGAATTCAGCATGGAAACTGAGGCTCCTAGGATATGTATGGAAGCTGAACAGTGTTGCCATTCTTTACTCCCATTTACTGCACAGTTAACACAGGTGAAATCACCCTTGTAAAGTGTCGCAAATTGACATATCCCTTGATTTTCTGGTGTCACTCTGTATTCTACACTTTGTGTCAACAGTAAATCTTCTTCTGCGTTCGTTCTCAAACTCCTGCAGACTAGCAGGATGTAGTCCGAAGAACGGAATGAGTTGTGTCATGGTTTACAGCATTACTGCGATATCTGCGCCTTTCGGCCTGACACATCCGACTTCAGCATGGCTTTGGGTCACTGACCCTATATGGGATTGGACAGCCACATCCATCCCATAACCTCCTTAGTCGCCTCTTACGACATGCATAGAAGGTAAACAGTGTTACTATTCTTTGCTCCCCTTTCGGGCGCCGGCAACATACGGGCGAACAGTACATGAAATGGTATATTGGTTATAGACCGACATCATTGCACTCATGGCAGACACAATCGTGCTCAGTCTCCCCGAGCAGATGACGAAGGGTAAGCACAATGTAATCCCAACTATATATAGATTCAATTGAACACATCAGTGAGTGATTGATATGATTAAAGTGTCAGATTAATCAGTTGTTATCTTATCGGAACGATAAAAAGACAATAAGGGAAAGGTCAAGACGTAGTACGGCTGATCATGGCATGGTCTCGACAAAGAAACTTGACAAGCGAATAATTTGCAATTTAAACAAGTCCACAGATAAGGGGGATGGTTTCAATTGGGGAAGAGGGGCGTTATGAACACCACCCGGAGTTCGGAGTTTCTACGTTATGAACACCATATAAAAAAACCTTTGGACTACATCCTGCTGGAGCAATCTAGTAGAAATATTGTCCTTCTATAAGAAAGATCCGGTGGGAGTTTGAGAACGAACTAGGAATATAGTTTAAAAAACAAGCAGGTAAGCCAAACACTCTCCTCCCTCCCACGACGCTCCCCCCCCAAAGGAAGTTTACAAACAATATCATAGAAAATGGGTGAATGACTTTTAAAAGTCAGTTTGTCTCTCCCAGCCTCAAGATAATTCAACGTACCTACGGCCCTGAATTTAACTGAACTGTTTTGTCATTGACATTGACATATTTTGTGTAGTTTTTATAACTTCATATAATCTACATATGCCTACCGTTGGTTATGTCTGTGCTATTGTTCAGAGTTTCTATAATTTCATATAATCTACATATGCCTACCGTTGGTTATGTCTGTGCTATTGTTCAGAGTTTCTATAATTTCATATAATCTACATATGCCTACCGTTGGTTATGTCTGTGCTATTGTTCAGAGTTTCTATAATTTCATATAATCTACATATGCCTACCGTTGGTTATGTCTGTGCTATTGTTCAGAGTTTCTATAATTTCATATAATCTACATATGCCTACCGTTGGTTATGTCTGTGCTATTGTTCAGAGTTTCTATAATTTCATATAATCTACATATGCCTACCGTTGGTTATGTCTGTGCTATTGTTCAGAGTTTCTATAATTTCATATAATCTACATATGCCTACCGTTGGTTATGTCTGTGCTATTGTTCAGAGTTTCTATAATTTCATATAATCTACATATGCCTACCGTTGGTTATGTCTGTGCTATTGTTCAGAGTTTCTATAATTTCATATAATCTACATATGCCTACCGTTGGTTATGTCTGTGCTATTGTTCAGAGTTTCTATAATTTCATATAATCTACATATGCCTACCGTTGGTTATGTCTGTGCTATTGTTCAGAGTTTCTATAATTTCATATAATCTACATATGCATACCGTTGGTTATGTCTGTGCTATTGTTCAGAGTTTCTATAATTTCATATAATCTACATATGCCTACCGTTGGTTATGTCTGTGCTATTGTTCAGAGTTTCTATAATTTCATATAATCTACATATGCCTACCGTTGGTTATGTCTGTGCTATTGTTCAGAGTTTCTATAATTTCATATAATCTACATATGCCTACCGTTGGTTATGTCTGTGCTATTGTTCAGAGTTTCTATAATTTCATATAATCTACATATGCCTACCGTTGGTTATGTCTGTGCTATTGTTCAGAGTTTCTATAATTTCATATAATCTACATATGCCTACCGTTGGTTATGTCTGTGCTATTGTTCAGAGTTTCTATAATTTCATATAATCTACATATGCCTACCGTTGGTTATGTCTGTGCTATTGTTCAGAGTTTCTATAATTTCATATAATCTACATATGCCTACCGTTGGTTATGTCTGTGCTATTGTTCAGAGTTTCTATAATTTCATATAATCTACATATGCATACCGTTGGTTATGTCTGTGCTATTGTTCAGAGTTTCTATAATTTCATATAATCTACATATGCCTACCGTTGGTTATGTCTGTGCTATTGTTCAGAGTTTCTATAATTTCATATAATCTACATATGCCTACCGTTGGTTATGTCTGTGCTATTGTTCAGAGTTTCTATAATTTCATATAATCTACATATGCCTACCGTTGGTTATGTCTGTGCTATTGTTCAGAGTTTCTATAATTTCATATAATCTACATATGCCTACCGTTGGTTATGTCTGTGCTATTGTTCAGAGTTTCTATAATTTCATATAATCTACATATGCCTACCGTTGGTTATGTCTGTGCTATTGTTCAGAGTTTCTATAATTTCATATAATCTTCATATGCCTACCGTTGGTTATGTCTGTGCTATTGTTCAGAGTTTCTATAATTTCATATAATCTTCATATGCCTACCGTTGGTTATGTCTGTGCTATTGTTCAGAGTTTCTATAACTTCATATAATCTACATATGCCTACCGTTGGTTATGTCTGTGCTATTGTTCAGAGTTTCTATAATTTCATATAATCTACATATGCCTACCGTTGGTTATGTCTGTGCTATTGTTCAGAGTTTCTATAATTTCATATAATCTACATATGCCTACCGTTGGTTTTGTCTGTGCTATTGTTCAGAGTTTCTATAATTTCATATAATCTACATATGCCTACCGTTGGTTATGTCTGTGCTATTGTTCAGAGTTTCTATAACTTCATATAATCTACATATGCCTACCGTTGGTTATGTCTGTGCTATTGTTCAGAGTTTCTATAATTTCATATAATCTACATATGCATACCGTTGGTTATGTCAGTCCACTTATAATCTACATATGCCTACCGTTGGTTATGTATGTCCACTAATAATCTACTTATGCCTACCGTTGGTTATATCTGTACCCTTATAATCTACTTGTGCCTACCGTTGGTTATGTCTGTACCCTTATAATCGAGGACACTGGAGACATAAAGGTTATTATTCCATTAGCTAATAGGTATTATATAATCGACGGTCTCATATGGTGTCACCAAGCTCAGTTTTACACGGTCATTTCGAATCTCAACAGTTATCAAGATAATATTGAATTCTGACACATGAAGACATAATCTAGGCGAGAATACTCGACTTGGTAATGGGGAAACAACTAAAGGTACACTCGAGTTATCTACGACTTGACGTTCTTGTAGCCTGACGTCTTGTGTGACATCTATACGCAAGTCCTCTAGCAATACAGTCCTTTGGACTCATTGGGACTTATACGCCTAAAGTGACGTTATTTGACTTTTCCTGTGATCCTGTGACTTGCCGTCGAAACAAAGTGACTAATTAAAATCCACCGAAAAAAGTTCATTACCATGTAGGCCGGTCTTTCTGTATTGAACCCAGTATTTTATACCATCGGCCTCTCCGGCTGATATTAATACTAGTTAGCTTCTGAGACAAACCCGTGCGGTTTGTGCTGATATTAATACTAGTTAGCTTCTGAGACAAACCCGTGCTGTTTGTGCTGATATTAATACTAGTTAGCTTCTGAGACAAACCCGTGCGGTTTGTGCACGTCGTCGACAGTCATCCCCCACTGAGAATTGTGTATGAAATATTCTCAGAGCCTGTAGATACGCCATGGACAGTCACCCCCACTGAGAATTGTGTATGAAATATTCTCAGAGCCTGTAGATACGCCATGGACAGTCAGCCCCACTGAGAATTGTGTATGAAATATTCTCAGAGCCTGTAGATACGCCATGGACAGTCACCCCCCACTGCGAATTGTGTATGAAATATTCTCAGAGCCTGTAGATACGCCATGGACAGTCACCCCCACTGCGAATTGTGTATGAAATATTCTCAGAGCCTGTAGATACGCCATGGACAGTCACCCCCACTGCGAATTGTGTATGAAATATTCTCAGAGCCTGTAGATACGCCATGGACAGTCACCCCCACTGCGAATTGTGTATGAAATATTCTCAGAGCCTGTAGATACGCCATGGACAGTCACCCCCACTGCGAATTGTGTATGAAATATTCTCAGAGCCTGTAGATACGCCATGGACAGTCACCCCCACTGCGAATTGTGTATGAAATATTCTCAGAGCCTGTAGATACGCCATGGACAGTCACCCCCACTGCGAATTGTGTATGAAATATTCTCAGAGCCTGTAGATACGGCATGGACAGTCACCCCCACTGAGAATTGTGTATGAAATATTCTCAGAGCCTGTAGATACGGCATGGACAGTCACCCCCACTGAGAATTGTGTATGAAATATTCTCAGAGCCTGTAGATACGGCATGGACAGTCACCCCCACTGAGAATTGTGTATGAAATATTCTCAGAGCCTGTAGATACGCCATGGACAGCGGTGGTTTGCAAAAGTAGAATCAGTGTTCTCGTACAGATCAATCTATGTGGAATCGCTAGTTCTGGGTATACTTTCGGTGCGGATGTGAGGGTTTGACCCTCGCAGGGCTCAGAAGGTTTCTGGCTTTTGAAAAGCTTGTTTAGTTTTGACACGTAACGAGACACGACTCACTTTCTACAATTATTGTGCAAAAGGAACAGTCGAGGATGGAAGGAGGCGAATTAGGGGGGGGGGGGGAAGGGAGAGAAAATCCTGGATTTGTAACATCAAGGAATGGTCTAGGTGTGATATTTCTACACTTCGAATGTCTGAGGATAGAGTTATTTGTAGGGCTGTATGTGCTGATGTCTCCAGCGGGGCACCTACCTATACGCCCATGATGTCTCCAGTGTGGCACCCCTACGACCCTAATGTATCCAGTATGGTACTCCTACGACCCTGATGTCTCCAGTATGGTATGGCAACACTGGCGTATACAGTGTCGCACCCCTACAACCCTGATATCTCCAGTGTGACAACCTCCTTAAACCCTTTGTCTCCAGTGTGGCACTCCTGATGACTCCAGCGTGACACCCCATACAACTCTTTGTCTCCATCTTGGCACCCCTACGTCACAGATGTCTCTAGTGTGACACCCCTACGACACAGATGTCCCCACCCCATACAACCCTTTGTCTCCAGTTTGGCACCTCTACGTCACAGATGTCTCTAGTGTGAGACCCCTACGATACAGATGTCTCCAGTCACCCGTGTGTTGCCGGGGCCCGAAAGGGGAGCAAAGAATAGTAACACTGTTTACATTCCACGAATGTTGTAAAAGCCGACTAAGGAGGTTATGGGAAGGAGATGGCTGTCCAATCTCATATAGGGTCAGTGACCCAAAGCCATGCTGCAGTAGGATGTGTCAGGCCGAAAGGCGCAGATATCGCAGCAATGCTGTAAACCATGACACAGGGCATTCCGTTCTCCGTACTACATCCTGCTAATCTGCAGGAGTTTGAGAACGAAACAGAAAAAGAAGATGTCTCTAGTGTTGCACCACTACAACCCTTTGTCTCCAGTGTGATACCCCCTCGACCTTGATGTCTCCAGTGTGGCACACCTACGACCTTTATGTCTCCAGTGTGGCACACCTACGACCTTTATGTCTCCAGTGTGATACCCCTTCGACCTTGATGTCTCCAGTGTGGCACACCTACGACCTTGATGTCTCCGGTGTGGCACCCCTGGTGCCAGTGTGGCATCCCTACGTAATTTTTGTCTCCAGTGTAGCACCCCTACGACCTTGATGTTTGCAGTGTGGCACCCCTACGACCTTGATGTCTCCAGCATGACATCCCTACGATCTTGATGTCTCCAGTGTGCCCCCCCCTCCCCCGATGTCTCTAGTGTGACACCCCTGATGTTTCCAGTGTAAATAAATAAAATAAAGAAAGGTAATTTCAATCAAGAATTGTGATGCCATCATTGGGGGCGGGGGGGGGAGGGGCTATTAAAAAGGGGATGAAGGAGGGAGCTTTATCTGCTTTTAGCTTACTCCCTAGCGTTAAATGTCATAATGGGGGTTGTTTAAACCCCCAATCCCCTATCGGCGGGCTTTACTACTCTTCAGCAAATATACAAATCTAACTCTAGACAAAAAAACATAAGGAAACTTACGTTACTTTGTTGACGTGGTCATACATCGAGCGCAAGATGCTGCAGGAATATCATACACAGCGATACGTGTGCAGCTGAACAACAAACAATGTTTATTAGAAACATACCCAAGCAGAAGGACTAGAAGTGCCCCCAGGTTGTTCTCTAAACAGGGACGCATCTATTTGTTGGCGGGTTCCAAAATTATGATGAAATGTCGCATTCCGACACGCCCAAAGGAGAAGAGTGGACACGTGAAAGTAAACAAACACAGCTTGATCTAAACCTTGCGGTATGAAAGCTGTCATCTTATCTCTACGATGCTTCTATGAGAGTATATAGTATGTAGGCTTATTGCCGTGTGTTCTTGTGTGTAAACTACATTCTTTATTCGTGTTTCTTTCGTTCCCTGTGGAACACAGGGTTCCAACTGTCGCTCTATAATGATTTATGTGCTGTGCCGTCTGCTTTAAGTGTGCTCGTAGGTCACATTTGATTTGTATCTTCCTCTGCTGTTCATCTCCAGTTGTTCCTCGGCCTTCAAACGTTTTTTGGATCGATTTACTATTAAAAGCAGTAATTGTTCTTCTACTCTGTTCACTTTAAGAATGCGGTGGATAACAACACACCCCCACATTACTCCGCGACAAAAGGTGATTTTTAAACAGCTGATGACATTAAAAAACAATATTATTTAAAATATTTAAAAACAATATTTAAACAATATTTAAAAAAAAACACATTTAAAAACAATATTATTGGGCACTTACAATCGATTAATGCGTTCTGCGTCCAACAACCAACCAGAAGCACGGACCCACTTCATTCTTAACGTGAACAGTATTACATCAATTAGGCACATTGTGCTCCATAAGGTGTTTACGCATCTTCGAGTGCATAGCCACGAGCATGAATTGTCCATTTGTCCCTATCCCTGGATATGTTTTTCACAGCCGAAATCGGATGTATCGGTTCATTGGCGTGAATAAAACGGCAACACAGCTCAATTCAATTGTCTGGACTACATCCTGCTGGAAATCAAGTAGAATCGGTGCCCTGCTATAAGAAATATTCGATGGGAGCTCGAGAAAGAAAAGAAATACGTTGTCAGTCTCATCTCATGTGATTCTCCATCTTTGTCAAATCTTGATGATCTCTCTCTCTCTCATGTGATTCTCCATCTTTGTCAAACCTTGATGACCTCTCTCTCTCATGTGATTCTCCACCTTTGTCAAACCTTGATGACCTCTCTCTCTCTCTCATGTGATTCTCCATCTTTGTCAAACCTTGATGACCCCTCTCTCTCTCTCATGTGATTCTCCATCTTTGTCAAACCTTGATGACCTCTCTCTCTCTCTCTATCTCATGTGATTCTCCATCTTTGTCAAACCTTGATGACCTCTCTCTCTCATGTGATTCTCCATCTTTGTCAAACCTTGATGACCTCTCTCTCTCTCTCATGTGATTCTCCATCTTTGTCAAACCTTGATGACCCCTCTCTCACTCTCATGTGATTCTCCATCTTTATCAAACCTTGATGACCTCTCTCTCTCTCATGTGATTATCTTTGTCAAACCTTGATGACCTCTCTCTCTCTCTCTCTCCTCCAATTTCTGACAAGTCTCAACAACTTTTGCTTGATTAGAAAAGTTTTCCAAAGCTTGATTCGAAGACAACTGTTTTGAACTGAACATCAGATTGATTCAAACTGTACATGTTGTCATATCGACATTTTGTGTGACGCACTCTATCAAATAACTGGATCTCATTGCGTCAATACTTATGACCCAGCTTGAGATATTGACAATACGTGTGTCCTATATAAGCCTATAAACTACAAGTTCACTAACGGATGAGAATATAATCCACTTAAGGCGAAATATACTTCAGAGGTCGTGGTGGCTGAGTTACCAGAACCGCGACCTTCCCATATGTTTTAGTTAAAAGCTCTGATATAACCAAATGTGACTAACGTCCGCGATTGAAAGGAGTGTGTAGTTTACCGAAAGAGGTACGTTTTATTTAACCAACCATCAGACTATCCATAAACTACGTTAATAATTACGGGGGAATGATTTCACAAAAGTTGATGTCAACAATGATGTTTTCATACGCCAATTAAATTGTTTGAATTTTAAACATTTGAATAAAGTGAAACAAATCATGTAGTTGTTTGTTGTTTTTTTTGGTACCTTTTCTGCTTGTTGGTTGGTTTTCCAGCGGTCCATGGGCTCATGCCCTTTGACCCAGTGCCAGCCATTAAAATGGTATTACATTGCTGGGAAGTCTGTGGATTTTCGACCCACCCTGGGCCAGAGCCAGAGAATAACTATCACACCACAAGGAAGGTAAGTTTCAACCTATGCACTGCTCCGAGCTGCTGCAGCCAATATAGGGCTCACTGTGCTCATTCCCCACCACAAATTGACTACTGGTTATGCCGAACTTCTCTATTGCTCCAGGCATCCAAACAAATGTTCAAGTCAAAAGGATTGTCACGTTCTGAGTTACTGTGCCTCTATGATGGGCCTTAGCCATAGGAAAAAAACAGTGCTGTCAGTTCCCTCTTCCCAAGTGCTATGGAGTATATCTCTGGCTCCCTCCCACCCACAGAGGGTGCATACATATATACAAATAACAAAGCATGAAACACATTTCAACAACAAAATAAAAGCATGACAAGCATAATTGTATAGATGACGCGCCATGAAGCTTCTATAAGAAGATAACCTCAATGTAACGACATGTCATCTACTAAGGTTTTCTGTTGCATGGGTGGTTTGTCTAGTGGGCCATTGGTGAGACACACAGTCGCAAACCGCATGCGTACATTTTTGTGCTAAATAAATGTTTTTATACAGGAGTGTGGAGGTATCCATTTTTTTGTTGAAATAATTAACCAGGGGTTGTAAAAAAATCTTGACAATTGTTGACAAGGAAGGTAGGGGTAAAAGATTGTTGACGCAATGTATGGGTAGCATCTGAGAGCGGTGCAGCACTTACTGGGTCCAGAGAGGAACAAGGAAAAATACACTGTGAGATGCTACAGCCGTAACTATCGATAGATGCCTTCTATATGCATTCTAGCGGAATTAATGAGGCCTTCTTTCGTTACTTTTAACAAATTATTTCCGTGTTTTCGTTGGTCGATATTTATATACTTGGAATCGCATGCCAAAAATAGCCAAGGCTACTCCAAGTATATAAATAGTAACCAAACGTGACAATACTAAAAAACGTACCGAATGAAGGCCTGTTTGTGTTTAGCAGGTAGGTCTTCTACGGTCGACGGTCACGCTACAGCTATAGTGAGCATATTTCGTAGAGACAATATAGGCATGGGTGTTTGCTACCCGGTGGTGGACTGTTCAGCGACACGGGAGAAAACAATGAAGTATCTTTCTTTATTTTTTTATTTTTGTGTGTGTTCCTCAGTCAAGTATGGAGCACATCGTGACCAATCAATTTATAAGACCTATTAGATAATTAGAAGGCAGCCTTCTAAAATGATTCATTTGACTTTTCCCGTGATTTTCATTGGTCACTTTCTGTATACTTTGTGTGGACAGAAAATGAACAAAATGAAGTCATTTTAGATGGCAGTTTTCCAGTTAGCCGTCAGGTCTTATATGTCGTTTGTCTCACGCAATTCATGGCTATACGAGGGTAAGAAGCATAGACGCACGATTCCTCTATGCCACAAGGGCTGGTGCCGTTCGGACTTTTTTCAGTGCGCTGGAACTGGTTTCTATGTGGGTGCCTTACCCATAAACAGAGTGCATTACTGTGATATATGTATGTATGACCTTTTGCATCTAGCAGACAGTGAAAATAATTGCAATGAAAATAAGCAAATGAGAATTCCACTTAGGTGAACCTCCACCCCCTTGACGAGGTATCTACGGGCCCAGCTGGTATACCTAACTCAACTCACTTTAGTCGCTTCCACACATGCAAAGCAAGTCACAAGGCTACTATTTTCTGCTCCTCCCTTCGAGTCCCGACATTACACAGACTAGAAATGTCTAAAAACTGAGTATTTGAGATAGTAAGATCTTGCTTAGCAGCCAGCCGTTGAGATAAACGGTGTGGTATTTGCAGAATATCTACTGACAGAATTTAGTATCAGCAGGTGATTTAGTATGGACTTCTATGACAGAATCGCACATGTTTAACATTCACAGGAACAGATCAGCATGTATACACATTGTCGGAGAAGACTAAGTCCATGAATAGATCAAGATTGTTATAAGATTTAAATTAAAACTATGAAATTATAAAAAATATAATACCTCATTTGTGATCGAAGAGAAATTAATGAAGAAGTGAAATGGAAATTCTCATCCTTAAAGTAAAGCCATTGTGAGGTGAAATGGAAATTCTCATCCTTAAAGTAAAGCCATTGTCAGGAGAAATGGAAATTCTCATCCTTAAAGTAAAGCCATTGTCAGGTGAAATGCTTCCCACACAAATTTAAAGTATATGCATCGCCGAAGACAGATGTATCGGCCATCTGTGCAAATAAAACGGTGACACAAAGCATTTCCATTCTCTGGACTAAATCCTGCTGGAAATCTAGTACAACCATTGTCCTGCTACAAAAGAGATCCAGCGGAAGTTTGAGAATGAATGCTGAATAAGAATGACATGCTATGATATAAGGGTCACATGATGCCTGTTTGTTGGAGGGTCTGAAAGGGGAGCAAAAAAATAGTGTCACAAGTGATCTGTTCTGCATGTCATACGAGGCGAATACGGTGACCTCAGAGGTGGAATTGGCGTCATAGAGGGTCAAATGACCCAGAAACCACTCTGCAGTCAGATGTGTCAGCTCGAAAGGTCAATATTTCAGTCAAGCTGTAAACCATGAGACAATGCATTTCTCTGACAATAATTTATGTATATGCTGTGCAGGAAGAGGGTCAAAATGAGCAAGACATCATGTTAAAGTTGGATGTGTCATTGAGGTTATCTTCTTAGAGAAGCTTCATGGCACATCATCTATACAATTATGCTTTTATTTTGTTGTTGAAATGTGTTTCATGTTTACCTGAATATATATGTATGCAACCTCTGTGGTTGGGAGGGAGCCAGAGATGTACTGTGCAGCACTCTGGAGGAGGAAACTGACAGCACTGTTTTTTCCTATGGCTGAAACCCATCATAGAGGCACAGTGACTCAGGACGTGACAATCCTTTTGACTTAAACATTTGGTTGCATGCCTAGAGCAATAGAGAAGTTCGGCATAACCAGTAGTCAATTGGTGACGGGGAATGAGCACAGTGAAACACTATCTTGGCTACAGTGGCTAGGAGCAGTTCATAGGTTGAAAACTACCTTCCTGGAGGTGTAATAGTTATTCTCTGACTATCCCAAGGTGGGCCAGAAATCCACAGATTTCCCAGTAATATAATGCCATTTAATGGCATTAGGTCAAAGGGGATGAGCCCATTGACCGCTGGATCTGCAACCAACCAACCATCTATTATGTTTCTCTGCACAGGCTGTTCCAATCTTCAAACTAATCTCACACAGTCCTGAGAGTGACCATGACTCACGTAAAATCCTTTAAAGTATTACTTAAGTCAGATTGATCAATTGATGTATGTATAAACACTGTGGTTATGCTAGCCAGTGTATCGGCTTGATCATTAACCTCGACACCCCCATGTCCTAGCACAAATACAAAGGTAATCTTTCTGGACATAGATTATGTCAATAACTCCACCCATTCACCCCTCCCCTTCAATTTTGCAGAGCATGTTTCTTTAGTCAATAAGTGTACTTGCACGAGAATAGTCATGCCACATCATACATGATAGTGCCTCCATCACAGCCTTTATCTCCATGGCAAGACTTCTCGTGGTTGTAGTGATGGCTGACAGGAATTGAACAAGGGCCGTTCTAGCGGCACCGAATCACCTTGCAACTCAAGTCAACAGGTTTTCCGTACTTGACCAACCACAACCCCCCAAAAATATGTGATCTTGTAAAGACCTGTCAAGACCGCTAGAACGGACTTGGTTCAATTCCCATCAGCCTTAATAATATGTTCATTGAACATCATGCTTCCTACTTGAATGTAGTTGTAGTGAAGGCACCGCTAGCGCAATATACAATATTCTCACATACCAGGATATAAAATTAAAGTGGTTTATTTTTTATCCACTCTCCCACTCAGTGGAAAATAGCAGCAGTATCGCCATAAAATTTCCATTTTTCCAGTTAGTGAAGGACAAATAATTGGGTTCGAAAAATAAAAACACCAATAGTAAAGGAAACACAAGATGTGACATACCTCTTCCTTTCTCGAGCTCCTTGGTTGATAACTTCAATGATGTCCTGCTTAATCTCTTCATGATTTAGCTTGACTCCACTTTCCTTCAACTACACCAAATAAATTCTGCAATTGTCTAATCCTTTAGCAAGAGCACATAGGCCGACATATGGGATACATTTTTAAAATGTCCATTGTTACTCTTCTACACCACAAATCTAAAATAGGCTCATCTTTTTAAGCAGAAAGTGAAAGCGCTGGTGATTCCTGTGTCTCACTGGTGAAACATTATCACTGCAGACCTTGACTTTTATTGCTTATCTGCTGCCTCTGAACAGATTCTCCACAACTTAATTAGACTGACATCCTCAGATTTGATATTTCTACTCAGTTAATGACACCATGTATGATAAGAATACATATAGTCACTGAATACTTCTGTAAAGATTACCTGCATAGGGTGAATAGAAGAAATGTGGAAGGTATTATTACACATCAACAATTGGGAAACATGAAAGCTAATTAATGATTTATAAACCAAATAATAATTGAAGATTATCCTATATAAAATACCCATGTTGCAACTATGGCCTGGATTATCATATATAAATACCCATGTGGCAACTATGGCCTGGATTATCATATATAAATACCCATGTGGCAACTATGGCCTGGATTATCCTATATAAATACCAATGTGGCAACTATGGCCTGGATTATCCTATTTAAATACCCATGTGGCAACTATGGCCTGGGTTTCTAGTTCAGGGTGCAAAGAATGGAGTCAATGTCCTTTTTCCAGACATCTTGTAGGAGGCAACTAAGGAAGGTTGGGGATAGGCTGACAACTATCACCTGGAGAAAAAATTATTGTTACATTTTGCCTCAATTTCTTATTTTAGTCTTCTATCAAATAATTTCTATGGATGGCAAGGAGATGGAGTACAGCAAAATTGCACCTTTGTCCTTTTGAGGCAGATTCCTAGGCAACTGAAATGCTAGGATCACAGTAAATCCTGCCATCACTTAGGATGGGTCAACAAATCTGACAGACGAATGATGAAATAGTTGGCCCAGAAGTGTGTGCTGTGCCCCTGGTAGGACATGTTAATCCAGAGATACTGACGCACACCATTTGCGGACTAAACATGCATCCATAAACTATCCGTACATATCCATGTCATTGTGACCTTATATGAGTGTGGGTGTTGTCTTAGTTACATAGCTGAGAAGAACCTGTGCTTTTGTCAGAAAGGCTGTGGGTTGTCAAGAGCTATGGTACCTGCTTGTTAATGAGAGTATTTCACCATCATCATGTGTCAAGAGCTATCTGCTTACAGCTAAAGGGATTACTTCACCATCATCATGTGTCAAGAGCTACCTGATCACAGCTAAAGGGATTATTTCATCATCATCATATATAACACATTTATGTTCAATTATTGTAGAGCTTTTAGCATAATTTATATTTCAATAACACTGCCAGTATTATGTGAAACAGCATGACTCTTGCAGCACTCAAACCATGGCAAAGTTCAAGCCAGTTGGGACTTAATACCCTGACTCACTGTCAACACTCTGTCAACAATGAATGACTAGGCAGATATTATTCATTGATTATAAATGGTAAAAAATATATTGTATAGTGATAGGTGTGCTATCAGTAGATACAAGTAGAAAACATTCACACAAGTCATTAGTACTTGGTAAAAACACAGGTTATAGTTACTTGGGAAAAACACAGGTTATAGGTACTTGGGAAAAACACAGGTTATAAGTGCTTGGTAAAAACACAGGTAATAGGTACTTGGGAAAAACACAGGTTATAGGTACTTGGGAAAAACACAGGTTATAAGTGCTTGGGAAAAACACAGGTTATAGAAAAACACAGGTTATAAGTACTTGGGAAAAACACAGGTTATAGGTACTCGGGAAAAACACAGGTTATAGGTACTTGGGATGGGGAAAACACAGGCTATAGTTACGTGGGAAAAACACAGGTTATAGGTACTTGGGAAAAACACAGGTTATAGTTACTTGGGAAAAACACAGGTTATAGGTACTTGGGAAAACACAGGTTATAGGTGCTCGGGAAATACACAGGTTATAAGTGCTTGGGAAATACACAGGTTATAGGTGCTCGGGAAATACACAGGTTATAAGTGCTTAGGGAAAAATACAGGTTATAAGTGCTTGCTAAAAACACAGGTTATAAGTGCTTGGAAAATACACAGGTTATAAGTGCTTGGAAAATACATAGGTTATAAGTGCTTGCTAAAAGCACAGGTTATAAGTGCTTAGGGAAAAACACAGATTATAAGTGCTTGGAAAATACACAGGTTATAAGTGCTTGGAAAATACACAGGTTATAAGTGCTTGCTAAAAGCACAGGTTATAAGTGCTTGGAAAATACACAGGTTATAAGTGCTTGGAAAATACACAGGTTATAAGTGCTTGCTAAAAGCACAGGTTATAAGTGTTTACTAATTCTATGAGTATGCTTCAAAAGATTAAGTCAGGCTATCTACCCCGTCGGTGACATGAGTCAATGATGAAATCTATGCAGAAGAGAGTTCACTTAATTTGTGTACCTGGACACGTTGGTGTTGAGGGAAATGAAAGAGCAGACAGAATTGTCATTGTGGTCACAGTGACTAGTGGCAGTTGAATGGACAGTGATGATATTTTGAATGCAATCATGGAGTTGGACCAGTTGGAAGATATGAGGTATATGTCTTCCTCCGTATCTATGGCTAGAATGCAGGACCTGGGAGTGAAGCGTGGTGTTGCAAGAAATGAGCTGCATATAGGAATAGAATGTAGGACCTGGGAGTGTAGCGTGGTGTTGCAAGAAATGAGCTGCATATAGGAATAGAATGTAGGACCTGGTAGTGTAGCTTGGTATTGCAAGAAATGAGCTGCATATAGGAATAGAATGTAGGACCTGGTAGTGTAGCTTGGTATTGCAAGAAATGAGCTGCATATAGGAATAGAATGTAGGACCTGGGAGTGTAGCGTGGTGTTGCAAGAAATGAGCTGCATATAGGAATAGAATGTAGGACCTGGGAGTGTAGCATGGTGTTGCAAGAAATGAGCTGCATATAGGAATAGAATGTAGGACCTGGGAGTGTAGCATGGTGTTGCAAGAAATGAGCTGCATATAGGAATAGAATGTAGGACCTGGTAGTGTAGCTTGGTGTTGCAAGAAATGAGCTGCATATAAGAACCAAAAGAAGAGTTATCAACCAACACAGAATTGGAAAAGTCAGTTACCACAAGCTGAAAAGCATACTGAATATGAAATTGGAGCACCTATGAACTTGTCTGGTGTGCCATGATGATGATCTAATGATTAACTAACTGGAAACCATCGTCTTTCCCCAAGTGGTTTGTTATCCACTCTTGCCGTTAAGCGTAGAGGTGATTGCAGCTCGAGCTTGTGTTCCAAGGCCAGATGTGTCACCTCGGCTGTGCTATGACCGCTTTTGTTCAAGATGTCCCTGACATTTTCTATCAATCTTTTTTGTGGTCTTCCTCTGGCTTTGTACCCTGATCTCATTTGGTTATATGCCTGTATGGGCAACATTTCGTGATGCATGCTCATAATGTGGCCAAACCATTTGTACTGCTGTCTTTCTATGTATTCCGTGCAAGGTGTTATACCTATTCTTTCCCTGATGTCTTCATTTCATAATGTATCAAACCTGGTGACCCCTGCAGCTTTCCTCAAGCATTTCATCTCCCATATCACTATCTTTCTATAATGTGAAGAAGAGAGAGACCAGGTTTGGCACTGGTAACACAGTGTTGGTATGAATATACTGTAGATAATTTGTCTTTTAACTTCCATCTCGATCTTGGGGTGAAGAAGAAGTGGTGATGGTATGTTACTTCCTTTGCCTTTTGACATCTTCTCTCTATCTCTCTATCAAGGCTTCCATTTTCTATGAAAATACTAACAAGATATTTGAACTTCGATACTTGTTTCACTTCTATGTTATCTTCTTCTTCTGCGTTCATTCTCAAACTCCTGCAGATTAGCAGGATGTAGTCCGGAGAACGGAATGCCCTGTGTCATGGTTTACAGCATTGCTGCGATATCTGCGCCTTTCGGTCTGACACATCTGACTTCGGCATGGCTTTGGGTCACTGGCGATATATGGGATGGGACAGCCAACTCCATCCCATAACCTGCTTAGTTGCCTTTTACGACATGCGTGGAAAGTAAACAGTGTTGCTATTCTTTGCTCCCCTTTTGGGCCCCGGCAACACACAGGCGCTATGTTATCTATCTGTATGTTTAGTGGGCTTGGTGTTCTGCATATTTTCATAGTTTTCGTCTTTTGTGTATTGATCTTCATGTTGTATTTTCTACATGTTGCAGATAGTGAATTAACATGACTTTGTAGTTGTTCTTCGTTTTCGTATATGAGGCTCTGGTCATTTGCGAAAAGCAGTTAATTTAGTTCATTGTTTAATTGCTCTGAATTATCTTGTTCTGAATCGGTGATGTTTCTCTATGCACATTAGGCCTCTTTTATTATTCTATTTATGTATTTATAGAAAAATAAGGGTGAGAGCAACCCTGACACACTGCCGTTTATGTCTCAAATGCGTCTGTAATACCATCCGATATTCTTACTATGGACTGGTAGTTTTTATACAAATCTCTTATACTTATTGTCCTTTGATACAATTGTCCTAACAATTGTCCTTTGATACAATACATTTCTAGAGTTTCCCACAGTACGTCTCTGTTGCCTCTATCAAACGCTTTCTCTTGATCTATAAATATTGTGTTTAGTTCGTTGTCGTATTCTATTTATCTCTCACTCATTTGCCTCAGCATGAACAAGGTGTCTATGCAACTAACCCCTCTTCTGAAGCCAAATTGAGAGGGGTTATATTGTGGTTCAACGATGTATCTTGCACTTTGTTCTATTATCTTTGCATAGATTTACCCGGTGTGAATAATAGCATGATGATTCTTTGTTTCGTATTCTCTTTTATTGCCCTTGTTTTTCCACAATGGCATGATTACTGACTTTTGCTAGTCCTCTGGAAATTCTTTTTCTTTCCACGCTATTGTGAATATTCTTTGCAGCCTTTTTACCCCAATATCTTTACATACTTTAATGGCTTCTTTGGGTAGCAATCTGTGCCATTTCTTATTTGGGCTGTTCTTGATAGCCATTTCTATTTCTTGGCTTAAAATTTCTGGCTCTGTGATGCCTTGGTCTTTTATCTTATAAGTAGGTTGCCTAACTAGTAACACCAGATGGACAAGAAAATGATGAAATGATGACTAACTAACGGGTAACATCAGATGGAAAAGAATTATAAAAAGTTATAACAACAGGCAAATATTCTACAAAATTCAAAACAGAAATGGAAGCCATAGAAGAGACATCAAAAAATGCTCATAAACTCACTGACACATACCAGACAGGTGGTCTTTCTAACTAATGCAAGGTCAGTGCTGTAAGTATTGAAAGACCCAAAGAACACAAGCATGAATGAATTCCTATCTTGCCTACTAAATATCAGCCATACCACCAAAGAAACATGACTTCAGTGGATCCCTGTTCACTGTGTCAAACTTGAAAAGGCCAATGGAGGAGTAACACTAGAACAAATATAAAATTTTATTTCATCATTTCGTACCATGAATATAAGACTATTATAAATGCAAAATTTAAGAAAATGTTGAAGCTGGTGCATCCAACAGAGGAGCCAAATGATACCTACCAATAAATCTCATATAAAATCACTATCTTCAGAATACAAACTGGCCACAACAGACTGAGAAGCTACATGTACCGGAAAGCTCAAATTAGTGAGGCAGACCTATGCACTGACCCCAGAGACTGCAGAACAAATTCTTCACACATGCCAACTCTACCAAGAAAAGAGAGAGAGAGAATATGGCATACTGAGAGGGCATTCTTTTGGAACCTGAACCCATGGATGGCCTGAAACGAATTACCCACTCTGTGATGTAAACCGATGACTGACTGAAGAATGCTGATAAAACTATCCATAGAGAAATTCAGTAGGCCTTGTATGAGTATGTCACAGAGTGAAATTCTAAGAGACGTTCATTATCAGCATATGAGTGTGTCTAGGATGATGAATGCTTGCGTGTTGTCTAGGATGATGAATGCTTGCGTGTTGTCTAGGATGATGAATGCTTGCGTGTTGTCTAGGATGATGAATGCTTGCGTGTTGTCTAGGATGATGAATGCTTGCGTGTTGTCTAGGATGATGAATGCTTGCGTGTTGTCTAGGATGATGAATGCTTGCGTGTTGTCTAGGATGATGAATGCTTGCGTGTTGTCTAGGATGATGAATGCTTGCGTGTTGTCTGGATGTTCCATGCATTTTAACTACATTTCCTCTGCTTTAAAGGAATATTTACAAAATTAAATGAACTATATAAAGAGTCTGGAAAATATGTATTAACTTTGTGTGGAGAAAACTAAAATCAAATCGGACTAATCATGACATTGAAATTCATTATCTACTGCCAAGTGTGAAAACAGAATCATGTACCGGGTAATTGATTGCATAAGCACATGTTTGATTCAATTAGTTTTAAAAAAATATTATATTTAAATCTGAGTAATAGGCCTATATATTTTACATTTTGTCAAAAATCCCCCCTCCCCTACCCCTTGTTAACTTGCAAACATTTGCAGGCTCCCCTCCCTCTATTTGATGAGTAATTAATGGTCATCCCCCTTTATCACACATCCACAAGTACCTCCATGCACTCCCAAACGGGAAAAACTTGCAGTAATAATTATATTATAAGTTATAAGTTAACTTTTCATTTGTCAAAACATAGTTTAAGTTAAACTTTAACTATACAAAATAAGTTACAACAAATTATAATATTTTCACAAACAATTTTGCACAGAAATTGTAGCTGCAACCGTTCAGCGATCCATTTGATATTAAACAAATTTAAAGTGGGTAGTCTAATGTTGTTTTCTTTGCTTTAACTAACTTGTTATCATTTATGACACTATTTATAGCCTATTATTTACCTAATCATGCTATGCTAACTTATACAAATTTAAAAACTTTACACTTTACCATGAATTGAACAGTAACTGTATAACGGACAGTTGCCGGCTCAGTGAAGTTAACAAAAAGTTTCAAAAACAGTTCAAGAATACTACTTTTATGCCAAAGAATCTTAGAAAATGCAGTGGTAAAACTTACCACTGCATATTAATACAGAATTGTTCATACTTGTATCGTGCAAATGTTTATGCCACCATCTTTGTCCGGATATTCTGATTTCAAGCAGACGACTTCAAATTGTATATTCAAAAACATTGAAGATAACTTGTGTTACCACTGTTTCAGAAATATCCTAGATCAACCTATAAAAAGCCCCAGCTAACCCCAGACTCATTGTCTATTGTATATTCCCAGGTGAATGATTGTTGATTGCATTCACACTTGCCGTTAAGCGTAGGGGTGGCAGCTTAAGCTGTTGTTTCAAGGCCAGATGTGCCGTCGTGGTTGCATTTAGTCCATGTTTGTTCAAGGTTATCTTGATGTTTTCTATCCACCGTTTTCTTGGTCTACCTTTGGCTTTACGCCCATATATTCCTGTATTATATGCTCTTATTGGTATTTGGTTTGGCTTCATTCTCATAAGGTGACCGAACCATTTTACTTTCTGTCTCTCAATATGTTCGATACATGATATTATACCAACTCTTTTCCTAATTTATTCATTTCTTATTTTATCTAGTTTGGTAACCATTGCAGCTTTTCTCAGACACTTCATTTCACATGTGACGAATTTTCTTTGCTGCGAAGCTGTTAAAGACCATGTTTGACATTGGTAGCAGAGTGTTGGTATAAAATTTTTAGATATTATCCAGACTCATTACCTTGTGATATATTCTTTCCAGATGTGGTTTTCCTTATAGATTGTCTGAACACTCCGCGATTCTGGACGATTTGACCTGTCGCAGCTAGAGACATGTTTAAACAATCTGATATATCACTGCACCATCGTCGTCTTGGACGCTCTCTTCCCCTGTTACTTTTAACTCTTCCTTCAGTTATTAATCTTTCTATGCTATTATGCTTCTTTATGTTAAAAAAAGCAAACAAACAAAAACACAGCTTTCTTGTTAGGATGTTGTTAAGGAGCTAGCCCTCTTCGACGTTTATTGACACTTCTTGATTTATCTTTTTAGCTGTCCATGGTATACGTAAATGTCTTCTGTAGCATCTCATTTCAAAAGCAGCGATTCTCTTTGTTATTATTTTATTTAATACCCTTTTCATCGCAACCGTATATTGAAACTGGAAATTGCCAAAGATATTTCTTTTGCGCAAGTTTCAATGTCGCCATTGTAATTCTTCTCTTGATTTCGACAGAAGTCTCCTGCGATATTTATGTTTGTGTCAAAATACTGGAAATTTGTTACGCCATCTAGTTCGAAATTTTCAATTATTATCTTTGGTTGCAAT
This sequence comes from Meghimatium bilineatum, assembly GCA_034231615.1. Classification (NCBI taxonomy): domain Eukaryota; kingdom Metazoa; phylum Mollusca; class Gastropoda; order Stylommatophora; family Philomycidae; genus Meghimatium; species Meghimatium bilineatum. The sequence goes on along the minus strand of CM067300.1, from coordinate 60,734,599 downwards.
TTCACTTTTCCCATTGTCATAATATTTTTCTTCATATTTTATTACAGGTGTTGGAGTTTTACTGTATTATTTTGTTGATAGTAACATTTGCTTTAGACATTCTCTGTTTGTTGTTAAGATACTGTCGCAAGCATATCTGATGTCTGGGATCTGCTGACCGACGATGGTAAGAAGTTGAAAGTCAGGATACGTCATGTTTTCTTTTACGTCTCGCATTATGTTTTCAGTGTAGATGTTGAACAGGTACAGTGATAGTGTGCATCCTTGTCTAACTACTTTGTGTACATTAAATAATTATGATATTGTTCCGTCCACTTTTATTACTACTGTCTCGTATTCGTGGTACAGCACTGCGATTAAATATGTGAGATGTTTTTGAAATCCCATGTCGACCCCTATTTTCCATAACTGATGATGTCGTACACAATCGAACGCCTTGGTGTAGTCGAAAAAACCTCAGACTATATAATAATAATAATAATAATAATAAGACCCATAACCCATCAGGGTCGAATGAGTGTCATACTGGAGACATCAGCACAAAGGGCTCTCCAAACATTTCTATCATCAGCCACTCGGAGGAGTGTATAAAATCACTCCCAACCACCCCTTTATGTTATAAATCCAGAATTTTTCTTCATCCTCTTCTCCTTCAACCCTCGATTGTTCATTGTAAAAATAATTTTACAAAGTGAGTCATGTCTTGTTACATGTCCACATCAAACAAGTTTACGCAGTGTCACCATTGCCAAAAGTGGTTCTTTCTAACTTGCAAGTTTGATTTATGCAAGCATGAATCGTTCTTTCTGTGACTGTATTGAGTGTCCACCTTTCACATCATTATAAAAAGTATACTCAGCGCTAGCGATCAGAGTAAATTAATCTTTACTGTAATACTGAACCTACTTGTCCAAATCATATTTAACCTTGCAATGGCAGCTTTCGCCATCTCGAGTCTTGGCTTATTCGAATTTTCTGAGCTACTGACATCACATATTTCGTTCCCGAGATATTTAAATCACTAGAAATAAGGCAAGAGCAGTAACTAATATACTTTTTTTTTTTTTTTTTACAGAAAAAAAAAAGGGAGAATTCGCCCAAATTTGTGTTCTTTAAAAAAAAAAACCGAAATTATTTACTCATTTTATAGGTAAATTCCTAGGATTTCATAAAAAAGAAGAAAACCATATTACGGCAAATTTGGAAAAAAATTAACACCAGGGTACTAGCCGACGTCCAAAAACACCAGATCAACTGAAACAAATTTCAGCTGTGGCAACGCTGAGATAACCAACGTAAAAAAAAAATAAAGGTTTTATCAGGGATTGTTTCCCATAGAGATCAAAGCAAATTTCCCGATGAGTATCCCAGAGAGTTCAATAAAAGGACGGACTGACGGAAAACTGTGATCACACAAACAAAATTGAAAACCTATGGTAATTACATTTTATGAATTACTGGAAGTTGTTTATATGGTCACATAGAGGCCACGGAAGAATTTTTTAACCCGAAAATGGGGTTACATTAATTACCAATCTCGTCTATTTACATGCTAATCTATAGTCTAATGTGAGTTACATCTAGTTTCTATGCAAGTTTGGTTTACTGTGGTCTTTGCTTGCCCTGGGGAAAGCTTTTTAGTCGAAACGTCATCTGTCACTGTGTCGCGTTGTTATGATGTTTTATGACATATTTTGGTAACACTATAGAAACCTATTTGTGTTCATTTGATATTTGCCCTGTGTTACTCCAGCCACCAATTTCCTGTTTAGGGTTGTTACCGACATTGGAACTTTTATCACTAGAGTGTTGTAAACATCTCGTGTCTCAGTTTAGTTGTACGTAATTTTATAGAATAGTTAATTCAGTTATTATCTACCGCCGAAGACGGATGTGTCCGGATCATTGCGCAAATAAAACGGCGACACAACGCAATTCCATTTTCTGAACTACATCCTGCTGGAAATCTAGTTGGATCATTGTCCTGCTACAAGAGAGATCCAGTGGGAGTTTGAGAATGAACGCCGAAGAAGATAAAGAAGTCATAATCTCTGTCAGTCTGTACCTGCTTCTTCTTCTGTGTTCAGCATCTGTGGTCATGCTATACCATCAGGACTGTCGTCAAGACGAAGTCCACTGTCTTCTCCAGGTCAGAGCGGCTGCCCCATAACTTTTACCTCAAGTTTGTATCCTCTGGCCAGGTCTGCTGTCTTTGCTCTTTATATGTTGGGCAGTCCTGAAGTATGTGTTCCGGGGTCTGGGTTCCGGATCCACATGGACATTCATTTGTGTATGAGATCCTTAATCGATCAGTTGCACTACTCTGCTTTCCCCTGACCTCCAGGTTAGCAGAGACACCGGTCGCTTGGGTGGGCCCTTTCGAGGCAAGGGGCCCGGCTCCGCTCCTCCCCGGTTTTCGCTGATAGGAGCGACGCCATGATGACAGGGTTGATTGTCGCATGACCACATTTCTGTAAAAGCGTGTGTGCCCTAATTTATCCCAGTATCTACGCCATCGCTGGCTAACACACTCCGTCTTCGGCAGGCTGGGTTATGATTTTTCTGTCTGGGTTGTCTCCCCTAGCCTTTCGATCTCCCGATGGTGATTGCAAGGCAGCAACAACAAAATAAAATCCCCCCCCCCTCTCCAGCTCGCTCCTGACTTGGAGTTAATAACTCCATGCCAGCAGCTTGAGCTTATAGCGGCTCATACTCACTTGAAGCTGCCTGTCACTGGACACATGGGGTATTTCAGTGGGGATATCATCACCGACTGATATCCCGCCCCGTCCTGGTAGGCAGCAACACCGGTTTGTTCCGCAGCTGCTTAATTGCAGCAAGCACTCCATATATGGACATATATGGAGTGCCCTCCACCATTCGCCACCTGTGGAAGCGCCTGGTAGGGGTCGGTAGCCCCCCCCCCAGGAATAAAACTTTGAAATGGAGTTTAAGTGTCTTTGCCGTGCCAAAGTTGATGCCCCCGCACCGTTAAAAAAATTATATTTTTTCCTGTTAAGCACATTTGGCCATCGTGTGTCTGTTGAAGATTATTTTATCGACTTTATTGACACAGAGAAAAAAAATTCCGTCGGGATTGCAAGATTGATTTTGAAGAAGTTAGAGGCGGACGACGTCGACATCATGGACTGCCGAGGTCAAGGGTACGATAGCACTGTTGTGATGAAAGGGGAACATTCGGGAGTTCAGAAACGGATTTGCGATATAAATCCAAAAGCCCAGTATATTGCCTGTTCTAACCATAATTTAAACCTAGCTAGAATTCATGCGGCACTAGAAGAAATAAACTCTGTGACCTTCTTCGGCAAGCTTGATCGTCTGCACACCTTCTTCTCCAATTCCACTCACCGTTGTGAAGTGTTGATGAAAACTACTGGAATGAGTCTCAAACGATTAGCCGAAACACGCTGGAGCCGAGAGGCGAAGTGGTCAAAATGGTTAAAAGCTACTTTCTGAAGATTCTGGAAACACTTGCAATTTTAACTGAGAGAACCAAAAATTCGGAAACGAGTCCTCGGCTGACAGCTTGCTGGTGACGATGCAGTCATTCACGTTCTTGTCGTATCTAGGGTTCTGCTCTTGGCTCCAGTTTTAATGGAAATAAATGGCACGCAGACATATATGCAGAAGAAGAGCTTGAGCGTTCAGGATTGTGCAGCAAAAATGAAAGCTTTGAGTGAATTGCTCACAACTTCGAGGGAAAGAGTAACAGATGCGAGTTTGAGCTATGCGCAGTCGGTGTGTTCTGAACTTGGAATCCCTATGGAGCCACAGCTGCGAATACGTCGTAAAAAGGAGATGCCTGGAGAAGAAGCAGCCGATGCCGGGTTAAGCTATAGAAATGAACTTTGGTTGGAAATATGCGCTTCCATGGACAGAGTGAATCAGGAGAGTTCAACAAGAATTGCACAAATGCATGAGGTTGCTGACAAGTTTGGCTTCCTTTCTCCAAAGCAACTGTTAGACGATCGAGTCGACATTGATTTTCACAACGCTCCTTTATGATGACATCGACAAGGATGAATTTTTACTCGCGAGAAAGTGACTAATGAATTTTGTCGTAGCATCTTCGGTCTTGAACTGAAAGGACCAAGGGCCTATGGAATTACTTGTCTTCATTCAGAAACATCAGCTTTCCCATTCAGTACCCAACATTGTCTTTTACTGTGTATGTTCCTAACTCTAGGAGTTAGTATAGCTACACGTGAAAGAAGTTTCTCCAAACTCAAATTAATCAAAAACTATCTCAGGTCAACTATGAACAACTTGAGATTGAACAACCTCGCAATAATATCAATCGGACATGAGCTGGTCAATGATGTGAGCTTCGACACAGTCATTAATAACTTCGCTAGTCAAAAATCTCGCAAAGTGAATTTGTAATTTTAAATTTACATTTTAAAATTTATTACTATCTTTGTTAAATGTGGATAAAATCGATAATATTAATAAACTTGTAAAATTTTACTCGGAATTTTTAAAATAAAATTCAGGCAGGTGGGGGGGGGGGGGGGGTCAAAATATTCATCGCACCGGGCTGCAATTACCCTATGCACGCCGCTGTCCAGAGGTGATGGAAAGAAAAGTAAATTTTTTGCAAAGTCACGAAGATCACACAATCAACATCTGACCGGGACTCTGAGTCTATATACACTGGGATGTCTGCTGGAGCGGAGGGCGGAGCACTTATAGGAATGTCCCGCCTGCTGTGAAGCCAATTTCTAATCAAGAATCAAGAACTAAAATCGACTGGTTCGCAGAATGCATAGAATTGTACATAGTGGCGTAGCGTGGGTCAATGGCGTCCGGGGCGGATTAATAATTTTCCGCCCTTGTGACATGAAAAAAATATGTCAGTGATTGTGAAAGACTGAACGAAAAATAAATTTGCCGCCCTCCCGATGATGCCACCCTGGGCGGTCCGCACCTCCGCCTCCTCCTCGCTACGCCACTGCTACAGAGACGTAAAAACAATAATCCAGAACACATACACAACAAGGTGACAAAAAATGCAAGTGGAAGACAAACAGGATGCAATACATCTCACAATATTTCGCATTAGAGCAGACCACTGCAGACTGTTGTGTCACCTTTATGTATTGAGAATCTCATACACAGATGAATGCCCACGTGAATCCGGAACCCAGACTTCAGAACACATACTTCAGGATTGTCCAACATACAAAAAGCAGACCTTGTAAGAGAATACAAATTTGAGGCAATAGCTATGGGGCAGCGTCTCTGACCTGGAGAAGACAGTGGCCTTCGCCCTAACGACAGACCTGACGAAATAACATAACTGCAGATTCTGAATCCAGAAGAAGTAAACTTTCTCTGTTTTTCTTTAGTTAGTACCCACGTCTGACATTGATAACACAATTTTGGTATAAAAACTGAATTTGTGATTATTTTCTTTTTAAGCAAAACAAAATCTGTTTCTGTGTATATTTGACTTATGGATTTCCAACCAAAAAAAATGTAAATTAATATCAACTACTATCATGTGTATAATAATCAGAATACACTAAACAAATGTGAACACAATGCACATGAGTGGAAAAATCTTCTATTTAATTTCGAATAAAAATAAATTCAGCTTTTAACAGCATGTGTGAAACAATAACTGCAATAGTATAGATAATAGACAGACAGACTGATATAGGTAGGTAGATGCGTAGATAGTAGATATATGTAGGTATGTAGATATATGTAGGTAGTAATAGGTAATAGATATATGTAGGTAGGTAGGTAGATATGTAGGTAATAAATATATGTAGACAGTAGAAATATGTACGCAGTAGATATAAATAGGCAGTAGATATATGTAAACAGTAGATATATAGGTAGTAGATAAATGTAGGTAGTAGATAAATGTAGGTAGTATATATATATATATATATATATATATATATATATATATATATATATATATATATATATATATATATATATATATCTAAATAGGTAGATATATATATGTATGTAAATATGCAGGTACGTAGGTAGATGTGTAGGTAGTAGATATATGTTTGTAGGAAGATATATGTAGGTAGGTAGATATGTAGGCATTTAGATATGTAGGCAGGTAGATACATAGGTAGGTAGGTAGATATATTTATTGATAAGTAGGTAGATAGGCAATAGAAAGATATGTAGATAAACAGGTAGATACAGATATATATATAGACAAACAAATATATATATATATATATATATAGACAGACAGACAGACAGACAGACAGACAGACAGACAGACAGACAGACAGACAGACAGTCAGACAGATAGATAGATAGATAGATAGATAGATAGACATCTATACATACAAATAGTTATATAGATAAATATTAAATGATATGGGTAGAGAGATAAATAGATGTGTAGGTAGATAAGATATACATAGATAGTTACGATGATGATAAGGTAATCCCTTTACCTGTGAGCAGGTAGCTATTGACAGTTCACGACCTTGCTTAAGAAAGCACTGGTTCTTCTCAGTTGAGGGTCCAAGGTTACCCCTGAACTCTGCAAGGTACACTGTCTCAGAGTTATGGTTGTGTTAGGGGGGGGGGTGTGAGGTTTACAGATTAATGTTTAACCCTAGAAGTGAGGCATTTAAATTCAGCTGCATTCATAGATAGATAAATAAATAGATAGATAGGTAGGCAGGAAGATAGACATATAAATAAATAGATAGACAGGCAGGAAGATAGACGTATAAATAAATAGATAGACAGGCAGGCAGGAAGATAGACATATAAATAAATAGATAGACAGGCAGGAAGATAGACGTATAAATAAATAGATAGACAGGCAGGCAGGAAGATAGACATATAAATAAATGGATAGACAGGTAGGCAGGAAGATAGACATATAAATAAATGGATAGACAGGCAGGCAGGAAGATAGACATAGAAATAAAAGGATAGACAGGCAGGCAGGAAGATAGACATAGAAATAAATGGATAGACAGGCAGGCAGGAAGACAGACATAGAAATAAATGGATAGACAGGCAGGCAGGAAGATAGACATATAAATAAATGGATAGACAGGTAGGCAGGAAGATAGACATATAAATAAATGGATAGACAGGCAGGCAGGAAGATAGACATATAAATAAATGGATAGACAGGTAGGCAGGAAGATAGATATATAAATAAATGGATAGACAGGCAGGCAGGAAGATAGACATATAAATAAATAGATGGACGGGCAGGCAGGAAGATAGACATGTAAATACATAGATGGACGGGCAGGCAGGAAGATAGACATATAAATAAATAGTTAGACAGAAAGATAGACAGATAAATAAATAGATGGACAGATAGGCAGGAAGATAGACATATATACAGTCTATTGGACATCGGACAACGTAATATTATCTGGATCATGTTCCACCAAATTAAAGTACTTCCAGGCACTTGGATCACTCATCTGTTTATCCTCTTCTACCTGGACATTGTGATGACCAGCCTCTAACCTTGACTCCTCTTCTAGGCCACCAATGCGTAGAAGTCCTATGTGTCGACTTGTGTTGCCTACAGTATGCTTCCATTCAGTTCTTGTCTTGACTTTATCTACAGGCAGTAAAAAAATTAATTTATTCATGATACTGGAATACAACTGTACACCGTATGGTAATTAAATATTGACAAAAATATACAAAAGAGGTTTACGTTGAGCAAAACCCAGAATCGACGTTCTGATCAAATGTCTCTGGAGAGTTCCATAAAGAATTTCAGCAATATTTTGATCCCATCGTCCCTTCAATAACTAGTCCAGATTTCAGATACCTCCCCCCCTCCCCTGTTGAACTATGGCAAATTTGTTGTAATGAAATCTCTCCCAAATACATTTTTGGCGAAATCAGTAAAATTATGAAATTAGTAAAATTATGAAATTAGTAAAATTGTTGAAATTAATATCAAGACAACATATGACTTATTGTCTGACCAAGACCAAACTATGACTAATATTGTCTGTCCAAGACAAAATGTGACTTGTTTGTTGTCTTTCCAAGAAAATATTTCATTATTTTCTTGGTTAACAAAAGAAATAATTTTTTTAAATAACTGAACAGTTGCACACAACTCACCTGAACAAAACATGCAACAGACATCAGACCTGGAGTCTCTCTTGCACACTCGAGGACACTTCATTCTACATCTGTAACCTCTTTTCTGCATGATGGAACGAGATCAGGAAATATGAAATATCATAAGATTACACAAGCAGGCTCATTGATGGTTGGTTGGGAGGGGGTATCAACCCCCACAACCCTTTTAAAAATCATAACATAAAATATCATAACATAAAATACCATAACATAAGGAAGCCTTTCTACGTTTGCGTATGCGGTTACGTCTGTGGGTCTCACCAATAGCTCACTAGACAAACCAACCATGCAACAGAAAACCTTAGTAGATGACATGCTTTTATATTGAGGTTATCTTCTTATAGAAGCTTCATGGCATGTCATACAATCCTGTAGTCCTAATCGTCAATAACAGTTACCATGTTGTTCTGACAGGCCGACGTTGTGCTTGAACTAGTTACGGGCACGGCGTGGGTGGGCGGAACAACAAAGAAACCTGTCGCAAGGGCCAGAGTTGTGCTCTGATGTCGACGTCTGTTTCGGCGGCATTAGACTCGAAACACCATCGAGTCGGATTTCTGCTGGTACGGGGGGGGGGGGGGGGGCAGAGCACTTATGGGAATGCCCCACGAGCTGTGAAGCCAGTTTCTAATCAAGAATAACCTTTCTAAAGTCTGGTGCACTACCATTTTTTAACAATTAAAACAACGCAACAAAAACAGTTCATGATAGTAAAGGAAGTAGGCATGAAAATGAGTGAATGACATTCCTAAGGCTGAGACCTCCCTTTCTACTGAAGGAACGCGGTAGCTTAGTTAATAGTACCATTGCTTACTATCGCCCAGTTGAGCTTATCAGGTTCAAAACCACGTCTGGATCAAAGAAAAATCCGGATAGTGATTTCTCGCCTGACACAACCGCTCCTCCAGTCGGCCCAGCTGTAAATGGGTACTTGACTTATGAGTTAGTAAGGTAAATACAGGAAGGAAGGGAACTGACCAACCAACCTAATAGTTGCTGTGGTTTTATACATTTAGTACTTTTCATAGATACATAGAGACATAGATTCGAACAATGTATAAAAATAGAGAGGCATAAGTTAAAAAAAATGTAGAAACGAAAAGAGATGCATAAGTTAGAACAATCTAGAAAGATAGTGAGACATAAGGTAGAACAATGTAAAATAAATTCCACAAATTTATCAAAGTTCAATAAAATCAATGTCAACCTAAAGATAAAAAAGGTAAAAGTTGAAAAAAAACCCCCGACATAACATAAAGAAATCGGACGCCTGTTCCTACCTGGCATTCACATATTGCACATTGTCTGTTTCCGTATGGAGACGACGCAGGCTGCCATCTTTGACCTATTTTATACTGTTTATCTCCAAGTTTGCATCCTGCAACACATTCAGAGCTTCGCATGAAAATAAATAAAATACTTTAATATTATCTATAAATGTTAGAAAACGAAATGCTGATACATTCGGCTATCCATAAATGTCAGAAAGAGGAAATACTAACACATTTGATAATGCATAAATGTTCTTCGTATGGTCCTTGCCGTGTGGCGTCGGTGATGATGTCTTTCTGAAACTTTCTATTTCGTGTGCTGTCAATCATTTCTTATAGTTCATGTTGTGTGACGTTGGATAGCATTTCTTTCCACATCCTTCTATTTCGTGTGCTGTCAATCATTTAACATATCCTGCAAGACTGCAATACACTAAACCAGTTAAGGGAAGAACACTGGCCCACAGAGATGGATATCCACAGAAAGATGTATGGGAGCACTGAGGATGTTTCAAATACAGCAGTATTTATTAAGAAAACATGACTTGCTGTGTAGACATGTCAAACTGCGAACGAGAAGAAGAAGAAGAAGATGTTGTGTGACGTTGGTTAGCATTTCTTTCCACATCCTTCTATTTCGCGTGCTGTCAATCAAATTTCTTGTTATAATGTGTTCCATCTTTTTTCTCATATGACAAAAGAAATGTGGACTGTCACTTTCTGATGCGGGTAAGCAGCTCTCTTTTTGAATTCACTTCTTTCAAGATATCTCCATTATGCCTTTTATCTGTTCATGGTATTCTTAACATTCTTCTATAAAATCATATCTCTGCTGCCTTAATATAATTTTTCACTATTCTGCTGATTGTCCAAGATTCACTTCCATACATCAGAATTGGTTCTATAAAACTTTTAAGAACTCTCAGATATATTACATAGGATGGTCTTCATCTTGTGAAATGTTACCTTTACCTGGGAAATTCTACATTTTGACTTCTGTAATGCATCGTCCAAGTAAAATGGTTCGGTCACCTTATGAGAACGAACTCAAACCAAATACCAATAAGAGCATATAGCAAAAGAATATCCGGACATAAAGCCAAAGGTAGACCAAGAAAACAGTGGATAGAAAACATCAAGAGAACCTTGATCAAACATGGACTAAATACAACCACGACGACACATCTGGCCTTGGAACGACAGCTTAAGCTCCCACCCCTACGCTAAACGACAAGTATGAATACAGGCAACCATTGGGAATACGCGTAACCATCATTCATCTGGGGACAGAACAACAGATGGACGTGGAAATATGTATGCAATAACATACATTCACTATATACACAACAAACAATAAAGGATATATACAATTAGGAATTTAGAAAAGTATTGTTTAATAGGACAATTTGTTATAAAAGGATGCGCTATAGAGGGATTGAACTGTAATAATAAGAACAATAATAACAATAAGACACACACCTCGCCAGGTCGCAGTGTTGCCACGCAGAAGACATCAGTATAAAAAACCCCCATCCAAACACACCTGTCTTCAGCATTAGGACGAATGTTAAAAATCACTTCAAGATCATTCCTTGATGTTATCTATGACAGATTTTCAATGACTGCCTCTTCTTCCACACGTGACTATTTCTTTAAAAAACAGTTTTAGAAAGCGAGTCATGTCTTGTTACATGTCCGCACATGTTTACGTCTTCTCCCCATTGGCAAAAATGGTTTTTGTTAATTTACAAGTTTGCTTATTTTATGCTGGACATGTACACTTGTTCTGTGTTCTATAGAACTAATTCTTAACAAACGGCTATAGCACATGCATTCAATGGCCTGAATCCTTCTTTCCGTGTCTGCATTGAGTGTCCAAGTTTCACATCTTTATAAAAGTAGGTATAGGCCTATATTGAATACTAGCCATCTAAATAGATCGATCTTTACTGTAATACTGATCTTAACAAATCATATTCAACCAATTTACCTTTCATGGCGGCCGTCGCACAAATTTACATACCTTTGTGTGTAGCATTTCTCAAGTTTACATACCTTTGTGTGTAGCATTTCTCAAGTTTACATACCTTTGTGTGTAGCATTTCTCAAGTTTAAATACCTTTGTGTGTAGCATTTCTCAAGTTTACATACCTTTGTGTGTAGCATTTCTCAAGTTTACATACCTTTGTGTGTAGCATTTCTCAAGTTTACATACCTTTGTGTGTAGCATTTCTCAAGGTTACATACCTTTGTGTGTAGCATTTCTCAAGTTTACATACCTTTGTGTGTAGCATTTCTCAAGGTTACATACCTTTGTGTGTAGCATTTCTCAAGTTTACATACCTTTGTGTGTAGCATTTCTCAAGGTTACATACCTTTGTGTGTAGCATTTCTCAAGTTTACATACCTTTGTGTGTAGCATTTCTCAAGACAAAAACTGGACCTGAGCTGGAAGAATGTTTTATCTGACCCACTGAGAACAAGAAAAAAGTATTTTAAAATTTTCGTTAATATAAATATAAATGAGAGGTTAAAGCCTTGGTCTCACACTAGTTTGGTCTAGAGTTCGATCCCTTGTAAGGACTGAGTTTTTTTTCTGTAAGAGGGTAAATTTAACAAATCCACCCTGTACATGACGTGGCGACAGTAAGTGCATGCGGCGTTTGTCACACATCTACAAAATCCCTCCCTGCAACTCCTTAATGGGAAAAATGCAGTAATTTACAGTTTTTGTGACAGTTAATATAAATTAAATTGGATGTTAAATTAGCTCATTAGAAAATTAGCAGGTACAAACATGATGCAATACATCTCCTCCAAAGATATCAACAGACCACAATATTTCGCATTAGAACAGGCCACTGCAGACTGTTGGGTCACCTTTACCGATTAAGCATCTCATACACAGATGAATGTCCATGTGGATCCGGAACCAAGACCCCGGAACACATACTTCAGGACTGCCCAACATACAAAGAGCAGAGAAAGCAGACCTGACCAGAGGATACAGACTTGAGGCAAAAGCTATGGGGCAGCCGCTCTGACCTGGAGAAGACAGTGGACATCGTCTTGACGACAGTCCTGATGGTATTGCATGACCACAGATGCTGAACACAGAAGAAGTAGCAGGTACAGACTGACAGAGATTATAACTTCTTTATCTTCTTCAGCGTTCATTCTCAAACTCCCACTGGATCTCTCTTGTAGCAGGACAATGATCCAACTAGATTTCCAGCAGGATGTAGTTCAGAAAATGGAATTGCGTTGTGTCGCCGTTTTATTTGCGCAATGATCCGGACACATCCGTCTTCGGCGGTAGATAATAACTGAAGTAACTATTCTATAAAATTACGTACAGCTAGACTTAACTGAGACACGAGATGTTTACAACACTCTAGTGATAAAAGTTCCAATGTCGGTAACAACCCTAAACAGGAAATTGGTGGCTGGAGTAACACAGGGCAAATATCAAATGAACACAAATAGGTTTCTATAGTGTTACCAAAATATGTCATAAAACAGCATAACAACGCGACACAGTGACAGATGACGTTTCGACTAAAAAGCTTTCCCCAGGGCAAGCAAAGACTACAGTAAACCAAACTTGCATAGAAACTAGATGTTACTCACATTAGACTACAGATTAGCATGTAAATAGACGAGATTGGTATACACGAATACAATGTCACACATGTACAAATATGAACAAAATATCTTACATGTACAAAATTCATCAAAACCTCATACATGTACAAAATTCATCAAAACCTCATACATGTACAAAATTCATCAAAACCTCATACATGTACAAAATTCATCAAAACCTCATACATGTACAAAATTCATCAAAACCTCATACATGTACAAAATTCATCAAAACCTCATACATGTACAAAATTCATCAAAACCTCATACATGTACAAAATTCATCAAAACCTCATACATGTACAACACTGATTAAAAACCTCACACATGTACAAAATGACAAAAAAGCGTATACATGTACAGAATTGATAAAAAACCTCATACATGTACAAAATGGATAAAAAAATCTCGTAGCGGCCGACATGTACAAAATTTCTAAAAACCTCCTACATGTTCAAAGATGATAAAAACCTCTACATGTACAAATTTTATCTAAATCTCATACATGTACAAAATTGAACAATATATCATATATGTACACAACTTAACAAAATGTTATACATGTACAAAAGTAAACAAAATCTCGTACATGTACAAAATTTAGCAGTCTCAAACATATACACAATTGAATAAAGTCTCAAATATGTTTACAACTGAGCACTTAAAGTCCATGAGCATTACATATACACACACAACTATTTATTGTTCCAAACATTGAGAACTCAGAATATACACAAACATTTACGAGAATATATATACACGGTATGTATGTATATATATATTAAATTGTTACAATAACTTCATATATTCTCAATAAAGATAAAACTACAAATGTATTGTTCAAGTTACTGGAGTATAACTTACCAGAACATTCCTCACAACAGCCGCCGGGAGGTTTAACTTTGCGAGGACATTCCAGAACTGGACATTTCGATCTTGAACAATTCACAATACCGTCCTGGCCAGGATCAAATTTTAATAACAGGAAGAGATCAGTCGATCAAAGTTTAATAACAGGAAGAGATCAGTCGATCAAAGTTTAATAACAGGAAGAGATCAGTCGATCAAAGTTTAATAACAGGAAGAGATCAGACGATCAAAGTTTAATAACAGGAAGAGATCAGTCGATCAAAGTTTAATAACAGGAAGAGATCAGTCGATCAAAGTTTAATAACAGGAATATATCAGTCGATCAAAGTTTAATAACAGGAAGATATCAGTCGATCAAAGTTTAATAACAGGAAGATATCAGTCGATCAAAGTTTAATAACAGGAAGAGATCAGTCGATCAAAGTTTAATAACAGGAAGAGATCAGTCGATCAAAGTTTAATAACAGGAAGAGATCAGTCGATCAAAGTTTAATAGTTTAATAACAGGAAGGGATCAATTGTAATATGGAGGAAACGTGATATAATATAATATAATATAATATAATATAATATAATATAATATAATATAATATAATATAATATAATATAATATAATATAATATAATATAATATAATATAATATAATATAATATAATATAATATAATATAATATAATATAATATAATATAATATAATATAATATAATATAATATAATATAATATAATATAATATAATATAATATAATATAATATAATATAATATTATATTTCTCTATTTGTAAGGGAAAAAAAGTTTCTCTTTGCTCTTTAACGCGGCCATATTGACAGCCCTGATGAGAATGCTCTAATGTCAAGAGAAGATGATGATAATGAATTGAGACAACTACAGTACTGAAAGCTTACCTGACATCTACAGACGACACACTTTGTGATGCCGAGTGGTCGTATATTGGGATGCCATTCTTCGTCATGGGACTTAGTCTCGCCATAATAGATGCATTCTGGAACATGGAGTTAGAATTAGTATCGCTGATAACGATACATGCTGGAACATGGAGTTAGAATTAGTATCGCTGATAACGATACATGCTGAAACATGGAGTTAGAATTAGTATCGCTGATAACGATACATGCTGAAACATGGAGTTAGAATTAGTATCGCTGATAACGATACATGCTGAAACATGGAGTTAGAATTAGTATCGCTGATAACGATACATGCCGGTACATGGAGATATAATTAGTATCGCTGATAACGATACATGCTGAAACATGGAGATATAATTAGTATCGCTGATAACGATACAGAAACGGTGATTGCTATGAAGAAGTCAGAAGGAGGTTGACTATCGCATCAAAGAAGCTGATAGAAATGAAATACAAATGGCTGAGCTGCTGCAAAGCAACAAAATTAACATTTCCTAAGAGCTTGCATATTCACAGTGGCAATGTATGGATGTGGATCCTGGACAATCACCAATAAAGGGAACAATAAAATAGCATTTGAAACAAAATGTTACAGAAAATCCTCAGAATACCATGGACCAAAAAGATCACCAATGCAGCCATATTGAGAGAAATTAATGTAAAAGAAAACTGGATAAACAGCATGGTTCTTTCCAGAAAACTACAATATTTTGACCATATCAAACACAATGATAGCCTAGAGAAGTCCACAATAGATGGATGATGCCTGGGGGACGAACAAGAAGCAGACCAAGAAGAAGATGAACGAAAGACATCAAAGACCACCTGAACATTACAGTAACAGAAGCAGGAAGACTAGCTCAAGATCGACAGAAGTTTTGAAAAGCTGTGATGACTATTACATCCTGTTCAGAACATGCCACCTGATGATGATGATGGTAATAGGTCGCGAATTTGATCTATTATACAGTCCTGTTAGCACATCGAGGACTATTCCTTTAAAGTGACACATTTTACTTTATCCGTATTTTTCATTGGTCGCTTTGTGTATACTTTGTGCCGGTAGCCAATAAAAATTACGGGATAAAGTTCTATTTCAGAAGAATGATTTACAATTTAATACACAGGTATTATATTTATCGATTAGCACTGGTAGATACACGTAAATTATAATTTACACATCTCTTATATAGGTGTTGTTATTCAACTGTTGTCAGGGGCCGTATATCCTTCACCCTTGGGGGGGGGGGATTTAAACTAAGAAAGACATTAGTACGTTTCCGTGTGTAAATTTCTCCATTTGTTGAATAATTTGAGGCCTTTCTTTAAAATTGCTTGGGGGAGGGGGGTTGTTACCGACCTTTTGGTTAGGTTGCTAGTAATAAAAGTCATGTTCTGATTGGCTAAGGCGGGGGAATACACCCTCACATTATCTACGACCTTGACTGTTGCTGTTTCTTTGGGTTCCCCTAATACATCCAATCGCAGCATCATTACAATAAGCACGATTGACCTACGAGCAAGTTCGCCTGAGTTGTTGTGTGTATGTGTGTGTACTACGAGCACGGTCGCTCGAGTTGTGTGTGTGTGTATGTGTGTATACTACCATTAAGTTCGTCTGAGTAGTGTGTGTGGGTCGTAACTGATTTATCACCGATTTGTGTTCGATAGGCAAAGCTTGTAATACACCGTTTCGTTGCGAGAGACGGAGTACATATGGAGGTAACCCGAGTACAGTGAAGTCAGTCCTCTACACATTTTCTGTTCCCTTTTCAGTACACGAAGAGTTGTCTTCACCCCTGAAGGTAGGTTGCTGCCATGGGTCTACTTTAAAGTTATGTTTAGATAGCTAGAAATTACATGAGATCGATTATTGATGTATACGCGCAGTTAGGGAAGACGAGTTTCTTTCTGTTTTGACTCCAATACCTGGAAAATTTCGACTCGCAACGCTTTGCCATTTCTGGAGAAGATGCGCCCATAACCGTCTAGAACACTTTAACTTCATATAACAACACATGGAAGAACTTAGTTTTCTAGAGAAATTCTCACCTGAGTTAGTTTTATTTAAACTGTATGCCACCTTGATGGATGTCCACAGTGAGAGATACCATAGAATAGTACCAAATCGCCAGGTGAAGAGTGGCAATCTCCCATGAGCTGTATGCATGCTGCAGAATGGTAATCGTACAATTTAATAAGAATTGAATCGTATCTTGTATATCAGAGGTCAGCAATAGGTCGATCACAATCTACACGAAGATCACAATCTACACGAAGATCACAATCTACACGAAGATCACAATCTACACGAAGATCACAATCTACACGAAGATCACAATCAATCTACACGAAGATCACAATCAATCTACACGAAGATCACAATCAATCTACACGAAGATCACAATCTACACGAAGATCACAATCTATCTACACGAAGATCACAATCTACACGAAGATCACAATCTACACGAAGATCACAATCTACACGAAGATCACAATCTACACGAAGATCACAATCTACACGAAGATCACAATCTACACGAAGATCACAATCTACACGAAGATCACAATCTACACGAAGATCACAATCTACACGAAGATCACAATCTACACGAAGATCACAATCTACACGAAGATCCACATAATAGATTTAGTAGCTCACCAGCTTTATTTAGATTTATGTTTTTAAAAAATCCCCAGAATTCATGATTTCAAAAGATCTGTAAAAAAAAAGTAACTTATGACTTTTTTATAGGTACCTTCCTCTCCTCTTACCGAATACGCAAATACGACTCTGCCATATTGGAAAACAGTTTTATAAAATGACGATTTGTTTCTTTTATTACCCTTGAAATTCACTGGCTGTTGATTAACACAAGGTACAATAATAGTGACTAATGAAACTCAAGAGAAAAGTCAAATGAGTAATTTTAGAAGGTTTCGTCTTCTTCTTCCATTCTCAAACTTCTAAACATTAAAAATATTTTTATTTTTACTGTGCCTGAAAATTACATGAACGACAACACAAAAAAGCCACACGACAGGATCTAAACAAATGAACGATCGGTATTAAGACCAAACGGCTTAAGAGTTTCAAACTGCATTATATTATGATCTTCAAGAGTGTATCTAGTCGTGACCGATTGGCAGTATAGAACAGTATCTGTTTTCTAAATTAAGTTGGACATTAATCAATTCGTTACGTATTTTGATTATTGCTTGGCTTTCATTTGGTTACTATTTATATACTTAGAATCGTCTTGGTTATTTTTGGCATGCGATTCCAAGTATATCAATAATAACCAACTGAAATGTAAAAAATAATCAAAATACGCAAGAAATGGGGGTCCGACTTAATTTAGCAAACAGGTCTTCTATAACCACTGACGGTCTAGATCTAGCTATATCGTCTGTGGAGCAAGATCTTAAAACAGTGACCTGAATATCCCAGCACGACTATGAGAAGCGACGTTGAAATGTGTATTGACAGGAGTAGGTGTTCTGTAAATTATTTGCCACTGAAGAAAAGAAGCTAAAAGAATAAGCTTTCCACTAAATGAAGCAACGGGAGACATACTTTTTTATGCTAAACAATAAAATGTACATTGATAAAGAGTAAAAAATATGAAAAGAAATTAATACAATCTTTAAAAGGCTTTACGGCAAAGAAAAAAATTTGTGCGAAATGAGCGCCACAGGATAAGAAATGTTGGGAACCACTTCTGTATAGGGTATTGCTTTTGTCACATTATGTAGGAACCATCACTACCTTTAGTGATATCACAGTACAGATTTTCTAAACACAATCACATTCAACCAAGATATGTTTGTGAGAGTGACCACTCTGCCACCGAACAGACTACTCTTAACTAAACTAACACCGTAGGCCTATATTTAGCTACGCAATCTAATACAATGCTCCCTACTTTCATATACAGCAGCATTTATCAAGATAACTAGATTCAATGTGTAGCCATTGACAATTAAACATGCTAACGAGATCAAATACACGCTCATGTAATCTAATACACTCTTATCTAATATAACACACCGTAGTATTATCTAATAAGATGTAATATAATTAATCTAATCTATTACACTCCTATAATATACACTCACATCTGATCTAATTATATACTCTCTTTATACACTCTCATCTAGTCTAACACAATACATTCACATCTAATCTATTACAATCCCATATAATCGAATACACTCTCATCTAATCTATTACAATCCCATATAATCGAATACACTCTCATCTAATCTATTACAATCCCATATAATCGAATACACTCTTATCTAATCTATTACAATCCCATATAATCGAATACACTCTCATCTAATCTATTACAATCCAATATAATCGAATACACTCTCATCTAATCTATTACAATCCCATATAATCGAATATACTCTCATCTAATCTATTACAATCCCATATAATCGAATACACTCTCATCTAATCTATTACAATCCCATATAATCGAATACACTCTCATCTAATCTATTACAATCCCATATAATCGAATATACTCTCATCTAATCTATTACACTCCCATATAATCGAATACACTCTCATCTAATCTAATGCTCTCAATTAATCTAATACACTATCATATAATGGAATACACTCTCATCTAATATAATACACTATTCTCTAATCTAATACAATATCCTCTAATATAATACACAATTCTCTAATCTAATACACCCTCATCTAATATAATACACAATCCTCTAATATAATACACTATCCTCTAATCTAATACACTATCCTATAATATAATACACAATACTCTAATCTAATAGACTATCCTATAATTGAATACACTATCATCTAATATAATACACTATTCTCTAATCTAATACACTCTAATGTAAATTCCTCTAATCTTATGTTCTCTAGCTAATCTCTATTTAACTTACCTGATATTCAGAAACAAATTTATTGCGAACACAAGGAATAACTTCACTCAAACAATTTATGTTTTTGATGCTGACAGAAAATTGAAACTAAGTAAGGTGATCGTAGTTTAGCCTTTTTATAAAGTCGTCGAACCCTTGACTATACACATACTTCCTCTTTCTCTACAAACCCCGCTTCATGATTGAATCACATCAAAGGTTGTTATCAATTGTCACCAGAAAATATTATCCCATCGATATCGACTTGTTATCGCATTAACTCATTCTTCTATTTCCTGTCTCACGCGTGAATTTGTTGTCAAATGTTTGGTTCGCAAACTTTAAATTTTTCGTGACATCAGAAGAGAAAACGAAACCTCAATATCTCACATGGATGTTTACAAACGGGCGGTGAAAACAAAGCATTGCTTTAACTTACAGTCAATGTAATTTTGATCCTAGAGGCACCAGTCTAACAAAATAAAGCACAAACAATAACAATATTGACTTAGAAAATCTGTCTTAATTGAGCATATCTGTAATTGTATTTTTGTTTTGCTTGGGTCCGAGTAATAGTTGAACACCGCCGTGGTATCAGACTTTTTAACATTGTGTATGTAACTCGCTGTTGGACAGTCAGGCGACGGTGTTTGTTGAAATAAGCTCGCCGTATATTTTCACATCCCATATGAAGGTTTAAATATTGTTCCTACTTATCCAAGCGTATACAATCGTCAACAATAACCTACATTTAAACATAATTAACTAAACTTCATTCTTAACGTTTTTTAAATATTATTTTCGTGTTTTATTTTTGTCACTATTTATAACCAAAACAATACAAGTATTGGAACACATCACAAGACAAAAGATCAAGTGGTTTTTTTTACACGCTTCCAGACTACCGACAGACAGCATACCACAGATGACCATGACACATAGACATAACGGTTATAAAGCCAGAGGCAGAACATGTACAAGATGGATCACAGAAATCAAAGAAGCCACAGGAACAAGCTTACAAACAGCACACAAGAAGGCCATCTCCGGAGAACTTTTCCACCCCTGACGACGCAAGGCAAACAGGGACCACATAGTATAGATAGATAGATATATAGACTATTTATATACTTGGAGTAGCCTTGGATATTTTTGGCATTCTATTCCAAGTATATAAATAGTGACCAATGGAAAACACTAGAATAATCAAGAAAAGGAATGATTAATTCTGCGAACAGGTATGCTATACCGCCGTCGGTCTCACCTGGGTAAATGTTGTTCAGTCTGTCACAGTAGGTACTCTGGTGAAAATACAATTCCTTGATATTTCATGATTTATGTACCTATTTCATGATCCCTGTATCTATTTCATGATTTCTATATCTATTTCATGATTTCTATATATATTTCATGATTTCTATATCTATCTCATGATTTATTATCTATTTAATGATTTCTATATCTATTTCATGATTTATATATCTATCTCATGATTTATATATCTATTTCATGATTTCTATATCTATTTCATGATTTCTATATCTATTTCATGATTTATATGACTATTTCATGATTTATATATCTATCTCATGATTTATATATCCATCTCATGATTTATATATCTATTTCATGATTTATATATCTATTTCATGATTTATATATCTATTTCATTATCTCTGTATCTATTTCATAACGATCATATGTGACATCCACCTTTATAAAATTCAGTTTGAGTTATATGTTTGACTATGAGTTTATAGATGGCTAATAAGCCATACTCTGACCGGAAATTGTCCTTGCACAGTTTGGTCATGAGATGACCAATATAGATGGCTTATATATATATATATATATATATATATATATATATATATATATATATAACCGTGACTTGTAAGCTATTCTCCGCTGTTGAGCTGCTACATTTCTCCTCTATTCACGAGATCCTGCGTCTTGTCTGACTGTAGACTGCCAAGTAGCCGTACTTTGTGCATGGTGATGTTCGTCCGTCGTAATCGACGATGACCAAAACTGAACCATAATAATAACAGTAAGTAATAATAAATAATAAAGTTAAAAGTGCGTTTTTAAATGACTAACTAGTCCAATGCGCAAACAAAATGTACTTCTACAGAATTGACAACTGTAGAGGATGTCTAAGGGACGTTGAGATGTTTTTTTTTTTACCAGATGAGTACTTACATCAAACACAAGGTCTATCAGATTTACAGTGAACTCACAGACTATAGGGTATGAGCCTTAAAAAATACAGATAACAGTATACATGACAGTTTCAACCTTAAGATCTTTTTGAAGAAAATAGTAAAAAAAGTACACAGAGTAAAAATAAAGCCACTATCACAAATATATTAGACAGGAGACATTTAACAAACATTTTACGTATAGAGATGTGAGATTAAGTTTTGTAACAAATGTATTAGCCGAGGACATTCATTAGATTGTACAATGTTTTATAATATATTTCGAAAACACTGGCTTTAGAACACAAGTATCCTTACATACAATCCATTTATCAACAGGATAATATTTTTAAAATGTTTTTTTATGACTCATATTATATTCACGAAAGAAACAATCTTTTCCATTTAACATTCCCCTAAAGCTATGGTAGAAGTTATCTCCGATAGTTTTCATCATCATCAGGTGGCATATTCTTTCCAGGACGTAGTCTTCCTTATGAATCTCTTGAATTCTCCGCGGTCTTGAGCGAGTTGTTCCGCCTCTTTTAGTGACATACGCAGGCATTCTTGAATGTCTTTTGTCCAACGGTGTCTTGGGTGGCCTTTGCCCCTGTTCCCTTCTATCATTCCCCTCCAGTAACACTCTCTCCATGCCGTCGTGTCTCATAATGTGTCCAAATAAAATTAGCTTTATCTGTAATATGGTGTTCAGAAGCCAGCCTTCCTGGACGTTAATTGTTTTTAACACCTCCTGTTTTTTTCCCCTTACTGCCCATGGTATTCTCAGAACTCTTCTATAACATTTTAATTCAAATGATGTTATTCTCTTGGTCACTGTTTTATTTAGTGTCCATGCTTCACATCCATATGTCGTCACAAGAAACACACATGTTCGTAGTAAACACAACTTGGTTCTTATGTTAGTACCCTGCCATAGTTTCTTTAGCTGTTTTAATTTTGATATCCTCTTACCGAGGAAAAAGTCTTACCGAAGTGAATGTCGGCAGTTTGGGCATAAACGTGAATGTCGGCAGTCGGACATAAACGTAAATGTCGTCAGTTAGGGCATAAACGTGAATGTCGGCAGTTGGGGCATAAACGTAAATGTCGGCAGTTGGGACATAAACGTGAATGTCTGCAGTTGGGGCATAAACGTGAATGTCTGCGGTTGGGGCATAAACGTGAATGTCGGCAGTTGGCGCATAAACGTGAATGTCGGCACATGATGCGGATGAGTGTGAAAATATCTTGCTCTGTTCATTCCTTGATGTTGTCTGTTTATGCCTTTATTTGCCCTCCTCTGCTTCTTCCACTCTCGACTGTTCCCTGCAGTATTGTTTTTGACCAGGAATCATGCCTGCATACATGTCCGAACCATGCTAGTTTTCGTCGTTCCACTATTGAAAGCAATGGCCCCTGAACACCTGCATACATCTCTACTTTATTTCTTACGTACACGTTGGTCTTATGTTCCCTATAGGAAATACGTAGAATTCGTCTGTAGCATTTGCACTCAAAAGCCTGTAATCGTCTCACCATGTCCGCAGTGAGTGTCCAACTCTCACAACCATACAACACAACAGAAAGCACCAGCGACTTATACAGTTTGATTTTCACCCCAACACTGATGTTGCTTTTCCAAATCACAGTTAGCATTGACAAGGATGCTAAAGCCATCTCCAGTATTATTTTTAGGGCACATAGGGCGGATGTCATAGTTCTCCATGCCTGTCGGTCAGTTGCCAAGGTTGCAGGCCTTGTACATTTATGCCTGTTGATTTTAATTCGTTCATAAATATTCTTCTGAGCGTTGTTTTTGGTCTTCTCTTTTTTTTTCTGTCTGGTGTTCACGACTTGTCATGTAATTCATGCAATACCTCTAATATTTTATGGTAGCGTGTCCTGATATAACCTAATTGGACTTTGTTGTCTGCTGGTTGAAAGAGGCACGCCTCTCTAAAAGAGAGGCAAACTCATTAACCTACCTACCACATTTTACGACGTTTTTTGCATATTAGTTATACTTGAGGTCTTTGTTACCTCTAATATTTTATGGTAGTGTGTCCTTGAGTCTTGATTCGAAAACTGGCCTCACAGCACGTGGGGCATTCCCTTAAGTGCTCCGTATCTGTTACATCAGCCATTCGACTCGATGGTGTTTGGAGTCCAATGCCGCCGAAACAGACGTCGACATCAGGGCACAACTCTGGCCCTTGCGACAGGTTTATTTGTTGTTTCGCCCACCCACGCGGTGTCCGTAACCAGATCAAGCACAACGTTGGCCTGTTCTGAACAACATGGTAACTTTTATCGAAGGTTACGACTACTGGATTGTATAGATGACATGCCATGAAGTTTCTATAAGAAGATAACCTCAATATAAAGGCATGTCATCTACTAAAGTTTTCTGTTGCATGGGTGGTTTGTCTAGTGAGCCATTGGTGAGACCCACAGACACAACCGCATGCACATATCAGTGTGTCCTGATATAACCTAATTGGATTTTGTTGTCCGCTGGTTGAAAGAGGCACGCATCTCCAAAGGAGAGGCAAACTCATTAACCTACCTATCTTCCTACAATTTGACGAAGTATTCGAAGACATTGGACGTTCAACCCATGTTAATCGACATGGGTATTTTATCTAGAGAGAGCCCTAGAGCTCTTCAAAAATTAATGAAATGTGTGGTGGACCTTAATTAGAAATAAGCAATTATGTAAGTTAGTATCCTGTCGGGCCCAGCGTCTTGAAGCTGCGCTATTTTGTATGTGTAGACGTTAAAGAGTACAGGGGATAGTGGCTGTCCTTGTGGTAATCCCCGTGCTATAGTTCTGATCTCTGATGTCCAAGATCCCAATCTCAGAGCAACAGGTCTGCACATTAACACCATTGATATCCATCGAATTATCCACCAGTCGATGCTGAGTTCGCTTAGCAGATGTATTAGCTGGCTAAAGCTGACTCTGTTGTAAGCATCTTCTAGGTCGACCACTGTTTCATCCCTTGGCTGAAATACCTCGTAGGTGTCATAGGCGAGGATTGCCGCATTTGTGGTCGTGTCTCTCCTTGGTCTGTATGTACCTAGAGTGTCAGAAAATATGCCTCTATTGTATCAGGAATTAGGTCTCTAGAGAATAATCGATAGAAGACTGCCATTCGATTTAGAAAATAGAGGCCTATTTCCTGATACAATAGAGGCCTATTTCCTGATACAATAGAGGCCTATTTCCTGATACAATAGAGGCCTATTTCCTGATACAATAGAGGCCTATTTCCTGATACAATAGAGGCCTATTTCCTGATACAATAGAGGCCTATTTCCTGATACAATAGAGGCCTATTTCCTGATACAATAGAGGCCTATTTCCTGATACAATAGAGGCCTATTTCCTGATACAATAGAGGCCTATTTCCTGATACAATAGAGGCCTATTTCCTGATACAATAGAGGCCTATTTCCTGATACAATAGAGGCCTATTTCCTGATACAATAGAGGCCTATTTCCTGATACAATAGAGGCCTATTTCCTGATACAATAGAGGCCTATTTCCTGATACAATAGAGGCCTATTTCCTGATACAATAGAGGCCTATTTCCTGATACAATAGAGGCCTATTTCCTGATACAATAGAGGCCTATTTCCTGATACAATAGAGGCCTATTTCCTGATACAATAGAGGCCTATTTCCTGATACAATAGAGGCCTATTTCCTGATACAATAGAGGCCTATTTCCTGATACAATAGAGGCCTATTTCCTGATACAATAGAGGCCTATTTCCTGATACAATAGAGGCCTATTTCCTGATACAATAGAGGCCTATTTCCTGATACAATAGAGGCCTATTTCCTGATACAATAGAGGCCTATTTCCTGATACAATAGAGGCCTATTTCCTGATACAATAGAGGCCTATTTCCTGATACAATAGAGGCCTATTTCCTGATACAATAGAGGCCTATTTCCTGATACAATAGAGGCCTATTTCCTGATACAATAGAGGCCTATTTCCTGATACAATAGAGGCCTATTTCCTGATACAATAGAGGCCTATTTCCTGATACAATAGAGGCCTATTTCCTGATACAATAGAGGCCTATTTCCTGATGCAATAGAGGCCTATTTCCTGATACAATAGAGGCCTATTTCCTTATACAATAGAGGCCTATTTCCTGATACAATAGAGGCCTATTTCCTGATACAATAGAGGCCTATTTCCTGATACAATAGAGGCCTATTTCCTGATACAATAGAGGCCTATTTCCTAAATCGAATGTCAGTCTTCTTGCGATTATCCTCTCCAGCACCTTGCCGCAGACATTTTGTAAGGTGATGATACGATAACTCTTGATGTCGGAGGTGTCTTTGCCTGGCTCTGCCAGGGGGAGAAGGTAGCTGTGTAGCCACACTTCTGGTATGTGTCCTGTTTTCAGACTTTTATTGACATCATCAACAATTGTTTTAAGCTGGTCGTCTGCAATATCTTTCAGGACGCTGTAGCGTATTCTATCTTGCGCTGGTGTGCCATCTGATTGTTGTCTTTATGGTCTCTTTTACATTCTCCAACGAGACCAGTTCCTCATCAGCGATATCGTTTGTTACCAGAGGTGCTGTTAAAGTGGCCACTATAGTTTTACGTTCATCAATATTTTTCTGGTCTGATTGTTGGAGGTATCTGCTTGTACAGCAAGAGGACGACCTCTTGCAGGACGACCTCTTGCTGTACAAGCTAGGCAGAAACAGAAGAGACATGATTGATGAAGTCCAGCGAAATCTAGAATATTTATCGCTCTGGTGTACTAACTACAAGTCAGTTATCAATCCCACCAAGGCAAACATGGTCTGGTTTTCACTGAACAACAAAATAGTCACAGACACATTACCAGCAGTCTCCTGCATGGGCATCAACATTGACAGGGAGCAGACTATGAAATATCTAGGCATCACTTTTGATAAAAGTCTATCGTTTGCGAAACATGTGGACAATGTCATTGAAAAAGCTGGGAAGAGTGTCAGTGCAGTCAAAATCATGACATCTGCAGAGATGCCGCAGCGAACCCTTTTTCAGATGATGACAGGCAGTTGTGTTATCTGTGTTGGACTATGGTTTAGGTTTATTGACACTGTCGCAAACACAGGTGGATAGATTGGAGAGAGTTCAAAATGCAGAAACGCTTGGAAGAAGATTCCGAAGAAGATGGGGGCTAGAACGCACACCTGCTTTACTCCAGTCCTTACTGCAAAGCTATCAAATGTATTGCCCTCGAATTATACATTTGCGAAAATGTCTTTATGAAAAGAAATAACGAAGTCCAGTAATTTTGTTGGACAACCAGTACATTTTAGAATCTTATATAGAGCTTGTCTACTATCAGTGTCAAAAGCCTTAGTTAGATCTACAAGAGCCATAAAGAGTGGCTTCCCCTGTTGACGACACTTTTCCTGTAGTCGACGGAGGGTAAAGATCATGTCGGTAGTGAATCTTTTGGCTCTGAAACCACACTGTGACTCTGGCAGGACACATTCTGAAACCACACTGTGACTCTGGCAGGACACATTCTGAAACCACACTGTGACTCTGGCAGGACACATTCTGAAACCACACTGTGACTCTGGCAGGACACATTCTGAAACCACACTGTGACTCTGGCAGGACACATTCTGAAACCACACTGTGACTCTGGCAGGAGGATGCGTTCGGCAAACAGTAGAAGGATACGTGCAACAACTTTCTCGGTGATGCTGAGAAGGGAGATGCCTCTGTACTTGTTGCAGTCACCCTTGGTCTTGTAGAGAGTTATACTTTATTTTTAGTTTATACTTTACTAGAAGGAGTACCTGACGCTGCCAGGGTAGGAATTAAAAAAAGGGTACTATAACAAACAATTTTTCCAAATTTCAACAGACTTTATAATTAATAGACACAACAAAATCGGCATACTAGTTCGTCAATCCACATGTCTTTACTGTACCTTGATCATGGTTAAATATGTAGAAATGGAAACACAAGTCAGTTGATAAACTATTACCAAATATTTATTTCATAATGTTTGTACTTATAAATCAATCATTGACAGTCTAACTCAGTCACACAATCCCTTTAGGCTGAGACACTAACCTGAGAGAACTCAGATGGGTTTTAAAAAAAAATAATTAAAAAAATTCTTGTTTGGAACGTGTGTCGTCATTCTCTTTGTGATTATTTCACTTGACAATATTCGTCAGTTTATGTTTATCTTTTATAAATTTTAATATATATTTTAGGGTTATGAGAATCGTGTTTTACATAACTAACCCTAACCCTAAAAGAATTTATATTAAAATTTATAAAGGATAAACATAAACTGACAAATATTGCCAAGGGAAATAATCAGATATAGGGGTAAGCGTTCTAAATAATCAAATATGAGGGCACTCGTTCCAAACAAGATCCAATAAGAATGTGTCTTGCATGTTGAGGTGCACTTGTTTTCAACCGAAGACGTTAGCTACAATTTGTTATATCGTATATGTGATGATAATGCATAATAGAGGTCGTGGTTCACGCATGACTGTTGTTTTCCATGTTTTCTTATTTCTATAAGAATAATGGTTTGCTATTTGAGTCAGTGGGTGTCTGTACCCACGTCGATTTCGATACGATAAGAAGTAGAAATGCTAAGCATGTTTGACCGCTTTCTTAATAAATTTTGCTGTATTTGAAAGATCCCCTGTGCTCCCATACAACTTTCTGTGAATATCCGTCTCTGTCGACCAGTGTTCCTTTTATAACTGGCTTAGTGTAGTGCAGTCTTACATGATATGTTCCGTTGTCTGTGCTGCCTGCCCACATTGATACAGAGCTTAGTGCAGCGCAGTCTTACATGATATGTTCCGCTGTCTGTGCTGCCTGCCCACATTGATACAGAGCTTAGTGCAGCGCAGTCTTACATGATATGTTCCGCTGTCTGTGCTGCCTGCCCACATTGATACAGAGCTTAGTGCAGCGCAGTCTTACATGATATGTTCCGCTGTCTGTGCTGCCTGCCCACATTGATACAGAGGTGATGGAACCAGTTTTAGTTTATTTAAGTGATTGTTTAGTCTGCTGTGTTCTATCCTCATGCGGAAGATGACAACTTACTCAACTTTGTTAAAATAGTGGTAAATGTTTGTGGGTTGCTCAAAATAATATTATTAATGTGTTTGTAAGAGAATACACTTTAAAAAAAAACAACATAGTTATATTGTGAACCCCAGACTAACTTCCGTAAAGTGGGAGGAAAGAGAAATGTTTTAAAGACACACTTAAGTATTCAATGACTCATTCCCGTAGTCGTAACCTTCGGTAACAGTTACCATGTTGTTCCGACATGCCTACGTTGTGCTTGAACTAGTTATGGGCACGACGTGGGTGAGCGGAACAACAAAGAAACCAATCGCAAGGGCCAGAGTTGTGCCCTGATGTCGACGTCTGTTTAGGTGGCATTAGACACTCAACACATCATCGATTAAGATGGCTGCTAGAACAGAGGGTGGAGCACTTATGGGAATGCCCCCCACGTGCTATGAGGCCAGTTTCTAATCAAGAATCAAGAATCAATGACTCATTTCTATTTAGTCATTACATTCGTGGAAGAGGCTTCCACAAGATAAATCTGACTTGCGTTGTAGACTTAGGATCGGTGCAATTTCTCCAGAGAACATCAGGTAAATTACTGCTCAGCAAAAACGTGGTAGAAGAAAGGCAATCCAATGTCACACAGACTCTTCCCATACATTATCAGAATATTGAAGAACATTCCAGAAACGTAGAAAGTTTATTATATTTTGTTGTTGTTCGTCTGTTGGAGTCGACAATGACCAACACCTCAACTGGGATAATAATGAAGACGATGATGTCTGCGGTGTGCCAGACTGTGACTAATGAGTCATATGCAGAACTGGCTGCCACACACTGAGCATGTGCGGGAGGAGTCTGAAGGGTGAGTCTGTGGGAGGAGTCTGTGGGAGGAATCTGTGGGAGGAGTGTGGAGGAGTATGTGGGAGGAGTGTGGGAGGAATCTGTGGGAGTAGTCTGTGGGAGTATGTGGAGAAGTGTAGGAGGAGTCTGTGGGAGTGGGAGGTGCAGTGTGGGTGGGAGGAGTGTGGGAGGAGTCTGTGGGAGGTGGGAGGAGTCTGTGGGAGGAGTCTGTGGGAGGAGTGTGGGAGGAGTGTAGGAGGAGTCTGTGGGAGTATGTGGGAGGAGTCTGTGGGAGATTGAACAACTCTTGTCTTTCCTCTTGTGCAGCTTCATGTCTGAGGTTCTCTGCAGCTGCTGCACCAATCTTGATTTTGCGACGCCAATCGGATCTGTCTTGTGCAAGATTCTCTCATGAATTTGATCTTATTATATAATAATAATAAGACTCACAAATATCAGGGTCGTAGGGATGTCATACTGGAGACATCAGGGTCGTAGGGATGTCATACTGGAGACATCAGGGTCGTAGGGATGTCATACTGGAGACATCAGGGTCGTAGGGATGTCATACTGGAGACATCAGGGTCGTAGGGATGTCATACTGGAGACATCAGGATCGTAGGGATGTCATACTGGAGACATCAGGGTCGTAGGGATGTCATACTGGAGACATCAGGGTCGTAGGGATGTCATACTGGAGACCAGGATCGTAGGGATGTCATACTGGAGACATCAGGGTCGTAGGGATGTCATACTGGAGACATCAGGGTCGTAGGGATGTCATACTGGAGACATCAGGGTCGTAGGGATGTCATACTGGAGACATCAGGGTCGTAGGGATGTCATACTGGAGACATCAGGGTCGTAGGGATGTCATACTGGAGACATCAGGGTCGTAGGGATGTCATACTGGAGACATCAGGGTCGTAGGGATGTCATACTGGAGACATCAAGGTCGTAGGGATGTCATACTGGAGACCAGGATCGTAGGGATCCATCGGGATCGCAATAAATAATAATAGCAATAAATAATAATAGTAGCAATAAATAATATTAGTAGCAATACATATTAATAGTAGCAATAAATAATATTAGTAGCAATACATATTAATAGTAGCAATACATAATAATAGTAGCAATAAATAATAATAATAGTAGTCTTCTTCTTCTTCTGCGTTCGCTCTCAAACTCCTCCAGTCATACTGGAGACATCAGGGTGGTAGGGAGGTGATACTGGAGACATCAGGGTCGTAGGAATGTCATACTGGAGACACCAGGGTCGTAGGAATGTCATACTGGAGACATCAGGGTCATAGGGATGGAAATGTGAAGTCACCAGCACACAAAAAAAAACATCCAAACATCTCTATCTTTAGATATTCGGAGGAGTGTAGAAAAATAATATACAGACAATTCCTTGTTGTTATCACTCCAGTGTTTTCTTTGTCCGCTTTTTCTCCTTTCCTCCGCGATTGTTTCTTGCAAAATAATTTTAAACAGTGAACTGTCAATAATATACTATATTTGCGTGTCTGGCTCACCCTTATTTAAAAAAAAAAGATTGGTATACGCCCTAAAAAAATGGTGGGTATACTCCCTAAAAAAATGGTGGGTATACTCCCTAAAAAAATGGTGGGTATACTCCCTAGAAAAAAATGGTGGGTATACTCCCTAGAAAAATATAGTGGGTATACTCCCTAAAAAAATGGTGGGTATACTCCCTAAAAAATGGTGGGTATACTCCCTAGAAAAAAATGGTGGGTATACTCCCTAAAAAAAATGGTGAGTATACTCCCTAAAAAAAATGGTGGGTATACTCCCTAAAAAAATGCTGGGTATACTCCCTAAAAAAATGGTGGGTATACTCCCTAAAAAAATGGTGGGTATACTCCCTAGAAAAAAATGGTGGGTATACTCCCTAGAAAAAAATGGTGGGTATACTCCCTAGAAAAAAATGGTGGGTATACTCCCTAAAAAAATGGTGGATATACTCCCTAGAAAAAAAATGGTGGGTATACCCCCCTTGAAGAATATCAATATTTAATAAAATTCAATGAAAAAAAAATTGGGGAGGAGGGATGTCAGTATGCACATTTAGTGTATATGTGTTGTTTTGTTGTTTAAAAATTTAAAACAAAATTGCTTCTGACACATCACACTATTTAAAAATAAACAATGGAATGCCCGTGTGTTGCTGGGGCCCGAAAGGGGAGCAAAGAATAGCAACACTGTTTACCTTCCACGCATGTCGTAAAAGGCGACTAAGGAGGTTATGGGATAGAGTTGGATGTCCCATCCCATATAGGATCAGCGACCCACAGCCATGCTGAAGTCGGATGTGTCCGGCCGAAAGGCGCACATATCGCAGAAATGCTGTAAACTATAACACAACGCATTCCGTTCTCCGGACTACATCCTTCTAATCTGCAGGAGTTTGAGAACGAACGCAGAAGAAGAAGAAGAAATACTAGAAAATTAGAATGATGTTGAATTCCTATAAATACAACCTAAATAATAAACTAATAAGTATTATAATATTATATACAACCCCCTCTTTAAATATTTTAGAATCACTGATATATTTAAATTTTAGAAATATATTAGTAAAAATGAACACCAATGAACTGCAGAAAACTTGTTCCATGTGTTTTATTAATAAACCTAGAACTTGTTACCAAATGAAATCCTATCTAATTTATTCAATCATGAAGACTTCTGTATAGAGAACAATATTTCACCTCATCAAATTCTACAAGAAGCAGGAAAACGCTATTATAATAAATCACCGATTAAATGTTATTTATATGAAAATGACACGTATTTCCACAGCCCATAGATAGCCCCACAGCCCCTCCAGTGCTTCAGGGAACCACGTTAGCGCAGTGGTTAGCGCACTTCTTCGCATATGAGTGGTCCTGGATTCATTCCCCAGTTGAGGCGGAAATGTTTTGAAGATCGCAACGGCTCCCGGTTCGACCCAGCCTTAAATGGGTATCGGATTATTCCGGAAAGTAAAGACTGCGAGGGAGAGGAGATGGCTGTCGTCCTCGTTTGCAGAGCCTCTGAAGTGTCAAATCGCTAACATCTCACACCCCTACTCCATTAACAAATGCTATGGGTTATTTTACTTTTTAATTTTATATGAAAATGCAAAAGAGGTACCAGATCCGAAAAAATTTACATCCAAATATAAAAATATAATGATTTTTGATGACCTTTTATCAGAGAAACAAAACAAATGTGGAGGTGATTATGTTAGAGGAAGACATAATAATGTTGACTGCTTTTATCTAGTACAAAACTAATTCAAATTACCAAGACAAACAAACAGAGAAAATGCTATCATCTGTCTATTAAAACAAGATGCAAAAAAATGTAAATATTTTATATGAGGGTCATGTAAACACCGATATAAAAATAGAAGAATTTAAAAGGTTTGTGTAAAAAGTGTTGGGGAAAAAACCTTACAGTTTTATTGTTATAGATACCTCTAGTGATAAATATAATGGAAAATGTAGGTATAAGTTGGATACATTCTATTTTCCAGAAGATGGTTAACAATAACTATTTTTTTCTTTGTAAAAATGGAAGAGATTTTAAAAGAAATAATAAAAAATACTAAACAGTCTACTGAGATTATAGCACCAAGAAACAAAACAAATATTAATACTGCCATTAATCCTTTATTAGAACTAGATAAAGATAAACATTATGAGATAGCATTAGTTAATTTAGAAACTTTTTATTTTCGCAACATTAATAAAGAATAAAATATATATTTGAATATTCTAAAGATAATGGAAAATGCGGAATAAAATATTTATTCCAGTAGGTCTATCTATCTATACGCTGTGGCCCTTGTTTGCTTTGCAGCGTCAGGGGTGGAAGAGTTCTCTGGAGATGGCCTTCTTGTGCGCTGTTTGTAAGCTTGTTTGTGTGGCTTCTTTGATTTCTGTGATCCATCTTTGACATGGTCTGCCTCTGGCTTTATAACCGTTATGTCTATGTGTCATAGCCATCTGTAGCATGCTATCTGTTGGTAGTCTGGAAGCGTGTGAAAACCACTTGATCTTATGTCTTTAAATGTGTTCCAATACTGGTATTGTTTTGGTTATCTGTCTGATGTTATCGTTTCTAATTCTATCTCTTAATGACACTCCGAGTATTCTTTCGTAGACATGACATTTCTGTTGTCACTATTTTTCTTTTGTCTTGTGCTGTCATTGTCCAGGTTTCTCACTGGTAGCACAGTGATGGAATAATAATAGTCTTGTATAATGCAACTTTAGTGTCTATGTTTACATTTTTGTTCTTGAAAATACGTGTCATCTATCCTAGGATCTGGTATGTTTTATTGTATTCCAGTAGGTGCATATGCATTATAAAAATTAAACACAAAAATGCATAGTATGATTGATCCTAGCTTGTATCAGAAATATGAAACGTTAACTGTTAATCGTCACATGTGAAATGAAGTGTCTGAGAAAAGCTGCAATGGTAACCAAACTACATAGGTGTCAAGCAGTTGAGACTGGAAACCATACAAAAGGTTCGAAAAAAACCATAATTGAACATGAAAAACCATACACAATGTCGAGGGTTAGGGGTTACGCGCACGCACGCACGCACGCACACAATACACACGCACGCACGCACGCACGCACGCACACAGACACACAGACACACAGACACACACACACACACACACATACGCACGCACGCACGCTCGCGCGGGGTCCTTCGATTTTGTGCTACCCTTTTGATTGCGGTGTCGGTCAACATTAGCCTGCTCAAATTTATATTCTGTTTTTTTCTGGAAGCATGTGTGGACATCCCCCTCCTATCTACAACTTTGTCGTCAGGGTGTGTTGTTGGGCGTAATAAGCAGTTTATTATTTTTAAAACCCTATTATTACATGTTTTTGGAATATATATTTATCCACATTTGTTTGTGGAAGTTTAGTTGTTTGTGGAAGTTTAGTTGTTTGTGCAGGTTTACTCCTTTACGTGTTGCTAAGTGTAAATTTCATGATTTACATTGACCCCACCACCTTCCTCATCCATTTTACAAAAAGGGTATAAATGACAACACCAAGCATCACAAACTCCTTTAGCAGATGTTTTTGTTACACACTGCCAATAAATACACAAATCTGATTTAGGCCCTAGTAACAAAAATTGGTTGTATATCTTATTCAGGACGTAGCCATCAACCCAGCCTTTTTTGGCTGTGGTGATCTTCTAGGAATGTGGACTTTTCTAGACTAGGAATATATTCTTTTCAAAGAATATGGACTGCATATAAATATGAAAAACCATGATAATCAGCAAAGATACAGAAGTACAAGAGCTAAACATAAACATACAGGGAGAGAAACTACAACAAGTAAAACAGTATCAATATCTTGGACACATAGTCACAAATGATGGCAGATGTGAAACAGAAGTTAAAAGGATAATAGGAATGGCTAAAAGTACCTTCAATGACATGAGGAAATTATTAATATCTAAACAAATTACAAACAAGTTAAAAATGAGAAGTATAAAATGCTGCATCTATTTTATATTAATGTATGGCTCAGAAACATGGACACTAAATAAACAATTAGAAGACAGAATTGATACCTTTGAGATGTGGGTATATAGAAGAATAGGGAAAACATCATGGAATGAGAAGAAAACAAATAAAGAGGTGCTAAAACACTTAATATGAAGAAAGAATTACTAAGAGAAATAAAGATAAAAAATAAAATATTTTGGACACATTAAAAACCTTATTGAATATATTACGTGAGGGTAAAGTCAAAGTGAAGCGGGCAAGAGGTAGGCAGAGATACAAGTGGTAGAGTAACATCACAAGATGGACAGGTTACAGTCTAGCAGAGTGCACCACCAAAACAAGAAACATTGTATGTTGGAGGTCTGTTACAGCCAAACTTCGTTGCGGAGACTGCACTTGATGATGGTTTATCTTTATTGTCTTGGTAGTGTTTCATTTGTATGTTTATTAAAGTCTTTACAGCTTGATCTTAAACCATATTTGTCTGTTTTATCTTTTGCATAGCAAATTATAGGTTTATTAATAAAACACATGGAACAAGTTTTCTGCTGTTCATTGGTGTCCATTTTTATTAATATATTGTGTAAATTTTAAATATAACAGTGGTTCTAAAAATTTGAAGAGGGGGTTGTATATAATATTGTAATACTTATTAGTTTTTTATTTAGGAAGTAGGCCTAATTCTAGGAATCCCACATCATTCCTAATATTCTGGTGCGTATTTTGTTTTTACAAAAAAATAGTGTGAAGTGTCAGAGGAAATATTTTTACATTTAAAAAACAACAACAAAAAAAAACCCCACTAAATGTGCATAGAGGGCCTACTGATATACCCCCGATTTCTTTTATGATTGGAATTTTTTTAATTAAAAATGTTGACTTTTTCGGGGGTGGGGTAGGGGGGGGGGTAAACCCATCTTTTTTTCTATGGGGTATACCCACCATTCTGTTTTTAAAATGAGGGTGAACCAGACACGAAAATATAGTTTACTAATTCTGGGTCTCGTTTACACGTTCAAATTGAACAATTTTGCGCCGTGTTCATGTAAATCAGGGAAGATAACTCATTAGTGACAAATGGACATACCACAGACTTCACCATCATCATCTCAGTTGAACCCGCATGATCGTCATCGACTACGCCAGGCAAACAATAAATCTATACGGATGTAGCGCAGTAAATACTGTAATGGCTTTCTATCCATGTGATTTATGACACAATTTCCAATCAGGTGGACACATCCTCAGGTAAGTTGGTACCCGACACAATTTCCAATCAGGTGGACACATCCTCAGGTAAGTTGGTACCCGACACAATTTCCAATCAGGTGGACACATCCTCAGGTAAGTTGGTACCCGACACAATTTCCAATCAGGTGGACACATCCTCAGGTAAGTTGGTACCCGACACAATTTCCAATCAGGTGGACACATCCTCAGGTAAGTTGGTACCCGACACAATTTCCAATCAGGTGGACACATCCTCAGGTAAGTTGGTACTCGACAAAATCAAAGACAGTAAAAACATGATCATTATGTTGATCACATTCCTCCTAGCTTGTTTTTTTGTGGACATAGTAACATACGGAAATTACATTGTTTTTGTTGTTTCTTAACAATACGATATTGATATTTGATAATAATAGTAGCAATAAATAATAATAGTAGCAATAGATAAAAATAGTTTTAGCAATGTAATGGTCTTCTTCAGCGTTTATTCTCAAACTCCTGTTGGATCACTCTTATAGTAGGACAACATTCTCAAATTCCCGCTGTGTCTCTTTCATAGCTGGACAACATTCTCAAACTCCCGCTGTATCTCTTTCATAGCAGGACAACATTCTCAAACTCCCGCTGTATCTCTTTCATAGCTGGACAACATTCTCAAACTCCCGCTGTATCTCTTTCATAGCAGGACAACATTCTCAAACTCCCGCTGTATCTCTCTCATAGCTGGACAACATTCTCAAACTCCCGCTGTATCTCTCTCATAGCTGGACAACATTCTCAAACTCCCGCTGTATCTCTCTCATAGCAGGACAACATTCTCAAACTCCCGCTGTATCTCTCTCATAGCTGGACAACATTCTCAAACTCCCGCTGTATCTCTCTCATAGCAGGACAACATTCTCAAACTCCCGCTGTATCTCTCTCATAGCAGGACAACATTCTCAAACTCCCGCTGTATCTCTCTCATAGCAGGACAACATTCTCAAACTCCCGCTGTATCTCTCTCATAGCAGGACAACATTCTCAAACTCCCGCTGTATCTCTCTCATAGCAGGACAACATTCTCAAACTCCCGCTGTATCTCTCTCATAGCTGGACAACATTCTCAAACTCCCGCTGTATCTCTCTCATAGCTGGACAACATTCTCAAACTCCCGCTGTATCTCTCTCATAGCAGGACAACATTCTCAAGAAGGATAATGTTCCTTCTAGATTTCTAGCAGGATGTAGTCTAGAGAAATGTTGTTGGTGAGGTTTACAGAGTGACTCCCCAGCGGTCCTGAAAGGTTGTGCGTTTTATGACGATAATGAGTTCAGAGAATGGAAATGCGCTGTGTCGTCGTTTATTTTGCGCCAATGTTCAGACACATCCATCTTCGGCATAATGCAATGGTCAATCGGTTATATTTACACAATGCATGTTTGTACATAATAGGTTTACTCGTTCAATGTGAAACTTAGGTTATAAATTACATAAATTATGCGTACCGGGACATTATATCACACATTACAGAAATTATACGTACCGGGACATTATATCACACATTACAGAAACTATACGTACCGGGACATTATATCATACATTACATAAACTATACGTACCGGGACATTATATCACACATTACAGAAACTATACGTACCGGGACATTATATCTCACATTACAGAAACTATACGCACCGGAACATTAGATCATATATTACATAAATTATACGTACCGGGACATTACACCATACATTACAGAAACTATACGTACCGGGACATTATATCTCACATTACATAAATTATACGTACCGGGACATTATATCACACATTACAGAAACTATACGTACCGGGACATTATATCTCACATTACAGAAACTATACGTACCGGGACATTATATCTCACATTACAGAAACTATACGCACCGGAACATTAGATCATATATTACATAAATTATACGTACCGGGACATTACACCATACATTACAGAAACTATACGTACCGGGACATTATATCTCACATTACATAAACTATACGTACCGGGACATTATATCACACATTACAGAAACTATACGTACCGGGACATTATATCTCACATTACAGAAACTATACGTACCGGGATATCACATCCTTCATTACAGGTGGAGTAGATTACATCATAAATGATAGTCACCAAACTTTCAGTTGCTTACATATACCATATACCATATTATATATGTTATATATATATATATATTATATATATTCCACATTTTCAGTCGATTACATACTACATTAGACCTGTCACACATTGAGTAGATTCGATA
Source organism: Meghimatium bilineatum (assembly GCA_034231615.1). NCBI lineage: Eukaryota > Metazoa > Mollusca > Gastropoda > Stylommatophora > Philomycidae > Meghimatium > Meghimatium bilineatum. The sequence continues at coordinate 60,695,621 of CM067300.1, read as the reverse complement.
CTACATTAGACCTGTCACACATTGAGTAGATTCGATACTACATTAGACCTGTCACACATTGAGTAGATTCGATACTACATTAGACCTGTCATACATTGAGTAGATTCGATACTACATTAGACCTATTACACATCGAGTAGGACATATATTACATTAAAGCTGTTAGATATTGATATTATATTGTTTCATTACATCAACCACAATTTTAATGTTTTACTGCAGACGTTACAATTATGTGTCACGTGGTTCATTGGCTACGCGTTAGTATTTTCACTATGAAGGCGTTATGGTCGAAAAGTCGATTAATTCTGGTTTATTGACTGCAAGTTATATAACTTTATGTTAACTCAGTCTGTTTTGTGAGTATTAAAAGTTAAAGTTGAGGTTAGTTATGAACGAGTTTTATATCACAGCGATTTTACCCATATATGCACAGCAGCATAGTCAATGGATGACCAGATATCACGTGACTTGATTCGCTTAACACACTTGCTCAGTAGAGATGTTGCCATTCCTCGACCTTCCCATAGCATGAGCAATGGTGCCTTACTTCCTTATGGTTAGGTGAACTACTGGAGTAGATCTTATTTACAACCATGAACGACAAGTGGACGTGAAATCCTGGTTTTGTAAATTGTAAAACCTATTACTTAATGTTCTATCTCTGATTGTTGGAATGCCGTTTTACTACAGTCCAACTTACTATATATTGAAGAATACAGCCCAACCTGCACACCATGTAGGGGACACGGAACCGACGCTGGTTTAAATCAGCCATAATGTAAAATTAATTGCTGCACACACAGAATGATCTGACACGTCTTATCCAAACAACCGGATTGAAGTCTGAGGCAGGAGACCATGGACCGCAGAAGAAGAGGCTGCACATCCGTTGGTTTATGTAATGCTTTAAAGGTGCACATTATTATGGAACTGTTTTGTAGTCAATAAACATTCATAATTTAACGTGTAGTCATTTTATCACTCACTCAGTATGCTGTTGCCTAATTTTCAGACACTAACGCACGTACTAGCAAGTTGAAATTTTTACTTTTTCTTTCGTTCACTTGAAACATGTCTATATCTGTAATTCTGTCTCCTGAATAAAACTCACTGTCTTTTGTAGTTCATACAGTGTCCCATAGAGCTTTGATTTCAGTGTTGTTTCATCTGGCCAATATGTCTGCCCGAAGTATATGTTTGGTACTCTGTACTGCCTGTCCACATGTACACATGGCTGTGTTGCCAATCTTGAATTTTGTGTACATGTGATTGCGGAGTCTGTTGTGTCCTGTTCTGAGGCATAGAATTATAACTTGTTCTGATCTGTTCATAATGTGATAGTCATCTTGTGTTGGTGTTTGTGGCTTTCTTATGGACTTAATCATCTGTTTTTTTCTGTTGGTAGGTGATTGGTACATGTGGTTGGTCTTAGGCAGCATCTTCCTTAGCCAGTTGGTCTGCCTTTTCATTTCCTGGTATTTCACAGTGAGAGAGTATCCACTGCTTGGTTATCCTATACTGGTAAGACAATTCACTAAGTAGATTTTGCAAGTCTGTTAGTTTTCCAGACTGGAGAGCTTGAAGCACTGACCTTGCATCTGCCAGGAATACCACGGGCAGTGGGTCAGGGTTGGAGTTAAGCAGTTTTTCAGTTTTTCTCTAGACCGGTGTGGATATTCTATATATATACACCTGCACCTCCATTCCTCGATGCATTCTGTGCTGACCCATCTGTGTATACTCTGACCCACGTCTTGTGGATATTCCTCGTCCAGGAAACAGAGGATGATTGTCCTTCGCTGCACACTGTTCTGTTCGTCCTCGCCTAATACTCCTCTCACGTGGGTCTGAATGTATATTGGTATTCCATACCTTTCACTCCAAGGGGTTTGTTCTGGTACATACCTTAAGGGGATGTTAACTTCATGTAGGTCTGTAAATTGTCTACAGAGTCTTCAGCTTGGTGGATAAAGCTATATCTTTTTTTTCCACCCCATTGCTAGATTTTGGAATCTGTCCTTCATTGGATGACTTGACATACACTGACACGTTTCTGCTTGCATTAGTACCTTTGTGTCTCTGCGTTCGACAAGCACAGCTCACATCGAATACTGAGCATGTCCCATTGTGGCCAGCACATGGAAGTGATGACGGAGCTTAGTTCAGCCATCAGTGGCTTTAAACTTAGACTGGTCGGGTAGTCCCACCAAAGCAGGACCACAATCTTGCCTAAGTAAGCAGGGTGTTGACGACGGAAGCAATCAGCCAAGAGGCGCACAATTAATCAGGATGCCATGTACAAAACACAAAGGGAAAATATTTTACAATTTGGAAAAGCAGGTTCACCACCAGTGTTGAGATTAATTTACATACAATTTTGGCTTTGTCTTTATATGACTACGCGAGCTGGATTCTAACTGCAGACGTAGAGAGAGGAATCCAGAGGATTGAAAATAATTGTTATAGGTGTGTGATGGGTATCTGTTACCGAGAACATAAGAAACCATTTGTGCGTTATAGAACATATTAACGGTTCAACAAGAACCACTGTTAACAATCGTGGAACTTTGTGTAAAATCCGGGGGTACGGGCACTTGATGAGACATTCCTCGATGACAAAAAATATTCTTTGTGGTACGGTGAAGGATGGAAGAAGATGAGGTGGCCCGAAGAAGACATGGTTGGATAATATTAGGGATTGAACTGGATGTGAAGTTTCCAAACTCTTCAGGATGGTAGAGGATATAGATATGGGGACATCTTTCTACACGAAATGTCTCAATGTAACACCCTTACGACTTTGGCGAGATACGGGTTTTAATATTATTGTTATTACTGACATAATGAGCAATCACACTGTGGTCGCTGATGTCATTGTATATTTGGTGGTCTGTAACGCGGTCTTGTTTCCGTACCTGCGACACGAGACAGCCCTGATACACGAACAGCTCATCTGAGTTAATGTCACACGGAACTGTGTACTCATTCCTATATACGTCACAAAATTCAGCGCCTTGTTGATCAACGATAGAAGATCGATAAAGTCTCCAAGCTGAGCATAGACTTCTATGAAGAAATCTTTCACAAATACACACAGCAGGACTAGAATAGATTGGGGAAATTCCGATATTATATATAGAGCTATAATCGCTAGCAGCATGATAGTTGTTCGGCGAGTTTGGTTCGTTCCATTGCTGTTAGATGCCTTTTCTCCCTTCAACCTCTTCGATCTCTTGTCCGTTTCCTTCAATGTATGAAGAAGCAGTCCCCCAAAGATGGAAATGAGTGCGCAAGGGATTATTTTCCCAATAACTGGTACTATAAAGAAAGTGATTGTATGGAGTAGATTACTGTCGTTTTGGCCAAAGCTAGGCCGTGTCAGATGCCAATTGACCATCCCGGTTGTGTTAGAAAAGCACGGGACGAGACCAGTAGTCAGGCAGTTAGGTATAATTAACAGTGTTGCTCCTAGGAAAGTCACAAGAATTACAACCATAGTAGACCTGCAGTCAAGACTCTGTGCTCCCCTAGAGGTTGACCGGACGAAGAAATATCGCATTGCTGCCATAATAACTCCCAACCAGATTGACGATGTGTGAGATATTAAGGTCAAGTTCACATGAACAACCATGAATCTGTTCCAGGGCAAGCTTGTAGGTCTGAGGAAATAATTTTAATAAATTCATTAATGATTGTTATTTACGCGAAGCACATACCTTTTTTTAAATTACATTTATTCAAAGGGAAATAAACATGAAAAAGATACTTTGGTGAAACGTCTACATTTTCAGATGAATCTTAATTTTATTATCGTTTTTATCCCGTGAGCTGATAGTAGAACAATGAATCTACTAGATTTTATCACACTGAGCAGATAGTAGAACAATGAATCTACTAGATTTTATCCCACTGAGCAGTTAGTAGAACAATGAATCAACTAGATTTTATCACACTGAGCTGATAGTAGAACAATGAATCTACTAGATTTTATCACACTGAACAGATAGTAGAACAATGAATCTACTAGATTTTATCACACTGAACAGATAGTAGAACAATGAATCTACTAGATTTTATCACACTGAGCTGATAGTAGAACAATGAATCTACTAGATTTTATCCCACTGAGCAGATAGTAGAACAATGAATCTACTAGATTTTATCACACTGAACAGATAGTAGAACAATGAATCTACTAGATTTTATCACACTGAGCTGATAGTAGAACAATGAATCTACTAGATTTTATCCCACTGAGCTGATAGTAGAACAATGAATCTACTAGATTTTATCCCACTGAGCAGATAGTAGAACAATGAATCAACTCGATTTTATCACACTGAACAGATAGTAGAACAATGAATCAACAAGATTTTATCCCACTGAGCAGATAGTAGAACAATGAATCTACTAGATTTTATCACACTGAGCTGATAGTAGAACAATGAATCTACTAGATTTTATCACACTGAACAGATAGTAGAACAATGAATCTACTAGATTTTATCACACTGAGCTGATAGTAGAACAATGAATCTACTAGATTTTATCACACTGAACAGATAGTAGAACAATGAATCAACTCGATTTTATCACACTGAACAGATAGTAGAACAATGAATCAACAAGATTTTATCCCACTGAACAGATAGTAGAACAATGAATCTACTAGATTTTATCACACTGAGCTGATAGTAGAACAATGAATCTACTATATTTTATCACACTGAACAGATAGTAGAACAATGAATCTACTAGATTTTATCACACTGAGCTGATAGTAGAACAATGAATCTACTAGATTTTATCACACTGAACAGATAGTAGAACAATGAATCTACTAGATTTTATCACACTGAGCTGATAGTAGAACAATGAATCTACTAGATTTTATCACACTGAACAGATAGTAGAACAATGAATCTACTAGATTTTATCACACTGAGCTGATAGTAGAACAATGAATCTACTAGATTTTATCACACTGAACAGATAGTAGAACAATGAATCTACTAGATTTTATCACACTGAACAGATAGTAGAACAATGAATCTACTAGATTTTATCACACTGAGCTGATAGTAGAACAATGAATCTACTAGATTTTATCCCACTGAGCAGATAGTAGAACAATGAATCTACTAGATTTTATCACACTGAACAGATAGTAGAACAATGAATCTACTAGATTTTATCACACTGAGCTGATAGTAGAACAATGAATCTACTAGATTTTATCCCACTGAGCTGATAGTAGAACAATGAATCTACTAGATTTTATCCCACTGAGCAGATAGTAGAACAATGAATCAACTCGATTTTATCACACTGAACAGATAGTAGAACAATGAATCAACAAGATTTTATCCCACTGAGCAGATAGTAGAACAATGAATCTACTAGATTTTATCACACTGAACAGATAGTAGAACAATGAATCTACTAGATTTTATCACACTGAGCTGATAGTAGAACAATGAATCTACTAGATTTTATCCCACTGAACAGATAGTAGAACAATGAATCTACTAGATTTTATCACACTGAGCTGATAGTAGAACAATGAATCTACTAGATTTTATCACACTGAACAGATAGTAGAACAATGAATCTACTAGATTTTATCACACTGAGCTGATAGTAGAACAATGAATCTACTAGATTTTATCACACTGAACAGATAGTAGAACAATGAATCTACTAGATTTTATCACACTGAGCTGATAGTAGAACAATGAATCTACTAGATTTTATCACACTGAACAGATAGTAGAACAATGAATCTACTAGATTTTATCACACTGAGCTGATAGTAGAACAATGAATCTACTAGATTTTATCACACTGAACAGATAGTAGAACAATGAATCTACTAGATTTTATCACACTGAACAGATAGTAGAACAATGAATCTACTAGATTTTATCACACTGAGCTGATAGTAGAACAATGAATCTACTAGATTTTATCCCACTGAGCAGATAGTAGAACAATGAATCTACTAGATTTTATCACACTGAACAGATAGTAGAACAATGAATCTACTAGATTTTATCACACTGAGCTGATAGTAGAACAATGAATCTACTAGATTTTATCCCACTGAGCTGATAGTAGAACAATGAATCTACTAGATTTTATCCCACTGAGCAGATAGTAGAACAATGAATCAACTCGATTTTATCACACTGAACAGATAGTAGAACAATGAATCAACAAGATTTTATCCCACTGAGCAGATAGTAGAACAATGAATCTACTAGATTTTATCACACTGAGCTGATAGTAGAACAATGAATCTACTAGATTTTATCACACTGAACAGATTGTAGAACAATGAATCTACTAGATTTTATCACACTGAGCTGATAGTAGAACAATGAATCTACTAGATTTTATCACACTGAACTGATAGTAGAACAATGAATCAACTCGATTTTATCACACTGAACAGATAGTAGAACAATGAATCAACAAGATTTTATCCCACTGAACAGATAGTAGAACAATGAATCTACTAGATTTTATCACACTGAGCTGATAGTAGAACAATGAATCTACTAGATTTTATCACACTGAACAGATAGTAGAACAATGAATCTACTAGATTTTATCACACTGAGCTGATAGTAGAAAAATGAATCTACTAGATTTTATCCCACTGAACAGATAGTAGAACAATGAATCTACTAGATTTTATCACACTGAGCTGATAGTAGAACAATGAATCTACTAGATTTTATCACACTGAACAGATAGTAGAACAATGAATCTACTAGATTTTATCACACTGAGCTGATAGTAGAACAATGAATCTACTAGATTTTATCACACTGAACAGATAGTAGAACAATGAATCTACTAGATTTTATCACACTGAGCTGATAGTAGAACAATGAATCTACTAGATTTTATCACACTGAACAGATAGTAGAACAATGAATCTACTAGATTTTATCACACTGAGCTGATAGTAGAACAATGAATCTACTAGATTTTATCACACTGAGCTGATAGTAGAACAATGAATCTACTAGATTTTATCACACTGAACAGATAGTAGAACAATGAATCTACTAGATTTTATCACACTGAGCTGATAGTAGAACAATGAATCTACTAGATTTTATCACACTGAACAGATAGTAGAACAATGAATCTACTAGATTTTATCACACTGAGCTGATAGTAGAACAATGAATCTACTAGATTTTATCACACTGAACAGATAGTAGAACAATGAATCTACTAGATTTTATCACACTGAGCTGATAGTAGAACAATGAATCTACTAGATTTTATCCCACTGAACTGATAGTAGAACAATGAATCAACTAGATTGTATCCCACTGAGCTGATAGTAGAACAATGAATCTACTAGATTTTATCACACTGAACAGATAGTAGAACAATGAATCAACTAGATTTTATCCCACTGAGCTGATAGTAGAACAATGAATCTACTAGATTTTATCCCACTGAACAGATAGTAGAACAATGAATCAACTAGATTTTATCACACTGAACAGATAGTAGAACAATGAATCTACTAGTTTTTATCACACTGAGCTGATAGTAGAACAATGAATCTACTAGATTTTATCACACTGAGCTGATAGTAGAACAATGAATCTACTAGATTTTATCCCACTGAACAGATAGTAGAACAATGAATCTACTAGATTTTATCACACTGAGCTGATAGTAGAACAATGAATCTACTAGATTTTATCACACTGAACAGATAGTAGAACAATGAATCTACTAGATTTTATCACACTGAGCTGATAGTAGAACAATGAATCTACTATATTTTATCCCACTGAACAGATAGTAGAACAATGAATCTACTAGATTTTATCACACTGAGCTGATAATAGAACAATGAATCTACTAGATTTTATCACACTGAACAGATAGTAGAACAATGAATCTACTAGATTTTATCACACTGAGCTGATAGTAGAACAATGAATTTACTAGATTTTATCACACTGAACAGATAGTAGAACAATGAATCTACTAGATTTTATCACACTGAGCTGATAGTAGAACAATGAATCTACTAGATTTTATCACACTGAACAGATAGTAGAACAATGAATCTACTAGATTTTATCACACTGAACAGATAGTAGAACAAAGAATCTACTAGATTTTATCACACTGAGCTGATAGTAGAACAATGAATCTACTAGATTTTATCCCACTGAGCAGATAGTAGAACAATGAATCTACTAGATTTTATCACACTGAACAGATAGTAGAACAATGAATCTACTAAATTTTATCACACTGAGCTGATAGTAGAACAATGAATCTACTAGATTTTATCCCACTGAGCTGATAGTAGAACAATGAATCTACTAGATTTTATCCCACTGAGCAGATAGTAGAACAATGAATCAACTCGATTTTATCACACTGAACAGATAGTAGAACAATGAATCAACAAGATTTTATCCCACTGAGCAGATAGTAGAACAATGAATCTACTAGATTTTATCACACTGAACAGATAGTAGAACAATGAATCTACTAGATTTTATCACACTGAGCTGATAGTAGAACAATGAATCTACTAGATTTTATCCCACTGAACAGATAGTAGAACAATGAATCTACTAGATTTTATCACACTGAGCTGATAGTAGAACAATGAATCTACTAGATTTTATCACACTGAACAGATAGTAGAACAATGAATCTACTAGATTTTATCACACTGAGCTGATAGTAGAACAATGAATATACTAGATTTTATCACACTGAACAGATAGTAGAACAATGAATCTACTAGATTTTATCACACTGAGCTGATAGTAGAACAATGAATCTACTAGATTTTATCACACTGAACAGATAGTAGAACAATGAATCTACTAGATTTTATCACACTGAGCTGATAGTAGAACAATGAATCTACTAGATTTTATCACACTGAACAGATAGTAGAACAATGAATCTACTAGATTTTATCACACTGAACAGATACTAGAACAATGAATCTACTAGATTTTATCACACTGAGCTGATAGTAGAACAATGAATCTACTAGATTTTATCCCACTGAGCAGATAGTAGAACAATGAATCTACTAGATTTTATCACACTGAACAGATAGTAGAACAATGAATCTACTAGATTTTATCACACTGAGCTGATAGTAGAACAATGAATCTACTAGATTTTATCCCACTGAACTGATAGTAGAACAATGAATCAACTAGATTTTATCACACTGAACAGATAGTAGAACAATGAATCTACTAGATTTTATCACACTGAGCTGATAGTAGAACAATGAATCAACAAGTTTTTATCCCACTGAGCAGATAGTAGAACAATGAATCTACTAGATTTTATCACACTGAGCTGATAGTAGAACAATGAATCTACTAGATTTTATCACACTGAACAGATTGTAGAACAATGAATCTACTAGATTTTATCACACTGAGCTGATAGTAGAACAATGAATCTACTAGATTTTATCACACTGAACTGATAGTAGAACAATGAATCAACTCGATTTTATCACACTGAACAGATAGTAGAACAATGAATCAACAAGATTTTATCCCACTGAACAGATAGTAGAACAATGAATCTACTAGATTTTATCACACTGAGCTGATAGTAGAACAATGAATCTACTAGATTTTATCACACTGAACAGATAGTAGAACAATGAATCTACTAGATTTTATCACACTGAGCTGATAGTAGAAAAATGAATCTACTAGATTTTATCCCACTGAACAGATAGTAGAACAATGAATCTACTAGATTTTATCACACTGAGCTGATAGTAGAACAATGAATCTACTAGATTCTATCACACTGAACAGATAGTAGAACAATGAATCTACTAGATTTTATCACACTGAGCTGATAGTAGAGCAATGAATCTACTAGATTTTATCACACTGAACAGATAGTAGAACAATGAATCTACTAGATTTTATCACACTGAGCTGATAGTAGAACAATGAATCTACTAGATTTTATCACACTGAACAGATAGTAGAACAATGAATCTACTAGATTTTATCACACTGAGCTGATAGTAGAACAATGAATCTACTAGATTTTATCACACTGAACAGATAGTAGAACAATGAATCTACTAGATTTTATCACACTGAGCTGATAGTAGAACAATGAATCTACTAGATTTTATCACACTGAACAGATAGTAGAACAATGAATCTACTAGATTTTATCACACTGAGCTGATAGTAGAACAATGAATCTACTAGATTTTATCCCACTGAACTGATAGTAGAACAATGAATCAACTAGATTTTATCCCACTGAGCTGATAGTAGAACAATGAATCTACTAGATTTTATCACACTGAACAGATAGTAGAACAATGAATCAACTAGATTTTATCCCACTGAGCTGATAGTAGAACAATGAATCTACTAGATTTTATCCCACTGAGCTGATAGTAGAACAATGAATCTACTAGATTTTATCCCACTGAGCAGATAGTAGAACAATGAATCTACTAGATTTTATCCCACTGAACTGATAGTAGAACAATGAATCAACTAGATTTTATCCAACTGAGCAGATAGTAGTACAATGAATCTACTAGATTTTATCACACTGAACAGATAGTAGAACAATGAATCTACTAGATTTTATCACACTGATCTGATAGTAGAACAATGAATCTACTAGATTTTATCACACTGAACAGATAGTAGAACAATGAATCAACTAGATTTTATCCCACTGAGCTGATAGTAGAACAATGAATCTACTAGATTTTATCCCACTGAACAGATAGTAGAACAATGAATCAACTAGATTTTATCACACTGAACAGATAGTAGAACAATGAATCAACTAGATTTTATCACACTGAGCTGATAGTAGAACAATGAATCAACTAGATTTTATCACACTGAGCTGATAGTAGAACAATGAATCAACTAGATTTTATCACACTGAACAGATAGTAGAACAATGAATCTACTAGATTTTATCCCACTGAGCAGATAGTAGAACAATGAATCTACTAGATTTTATCCCACTGAACTGATAGTAGAACAATGAATCAACTAGATTTTATCCCACTGAACTGATAGTAGAACAATGAATCTACTAGATTTTATCACACTGAGCTGATAGTAGAACAATGAATCTACTAGATTTTATCACACTGAACAGATAGTAGAACAATGAATCAACTAGATTTTATCCCACTGAGCTGATAGTAGAACAATGAATCTACTAGATTTTATCACACTGAACAGATAGTAGAACAATGAATCTACTAGATTTTATCACACTGAACAGATAGTAGAACAATGAATCTACTAGATTTTATCACACTGAACAGATAGTAGAACAATGAATCAACTAGATTTTATCCCACTGAGCAGATAGTAGAACAATGAATCAACTAGATTTTATCACACTGAGCTGATAGTAGAACAATGAATCTACTAGATTTTATCCCACTGAACTGATAGTAGAACAATGAATCAACTAGATTTTATCCCACTGAGCTGATAGTAGAACAATGAATCTACTAGATTTTATCACACTGAACAGATAGTAGAACAATGAATCAACTAGATTTTATCCCACTGGGCAGATAGTAGAACAATGAATCTACTAGATTTTATCCCACTGGGCAGATAGTAGAACAATTAATCTACTAGATTTTATCACACTGAGCTGATAGTAGAACAATGAATCTACTAGATTTTATCACACTGAGCTGATAGTAGAACAATGAATCTACTAGATTTTATCACACTGAGCAGATAGTAGAACAATGAATCAACTAGATTTTATCACACTGAGCTGATAGTAGAACAATGAATCTACTAGATTTTATCACACTGAGCAGATAGTAGAACAATGAATCTACTAGATTTTATCACACTGAACAGATAGTAGAACAATGAATCAACTAGATTTTATCAACTGAGCAGATAGTAGAACAATGAATCTACTAGATTTTATCCCACTGAACTGATAGTAGAACAATGAATCTACTAGATTTTATCACACTGAGCTGATAGTAGAACAATGAATCTACTAGATTTTATCAACTGAGCAGATAGTAGAACAATGAATCAACTAGATTTTATCACACTGAGCTGATAGTAGAACAATGAATCTACTAGATTTTATCACACTGAACAGATAGTAGAACAATGAATCAACTAGATTTTATCAACTGAGCAGATAGTAGAACAATGAATCTACTAGATTTTATCCCACTGAACTGATAGTAGAACAATGAATCAACTAGATTTTATCACACTGAGCTGATAGTAGAACAATGAATCTACTAGATTTTATCCCACTGAACTGATAGTAGAACAATGAATCAACTCGATTTTATCACACTGAACTGATAGTAGAACAATGAATCTACTAGATTTTATCACACTGAACAGATAATAGAACAATGAATCTACTAGATTTTATCAACTGAGCAGATAGTAGAACAATGAATCTACTAGATTTTATCCCACTGAACTGATAGTAGAACAATGAATCTACTAGATTTTATCCCACTGAACTGATAGTAGAACAATGAATCAACTCGATTTTATCACACTGAGCTGATAGTAGAACAATGAATCTACTAGATTTTATCACACTGAACAGATAATAGAACAATGAATCTACTAGATTTTATCAACTGAGCAGATAGTAGAACAATGAATCTACTAGATTTTATCCCACTGAACTGATAGTAGAACAATGAATCAACTAGATTTTATCACACTGAACAGATAGTAGAACAATGAATCTACTAGATTTTATCACACTGAGCTGATAGTAGAACAATGAATCAACTAGATTTTTATCACACTTAGCAGATAGTAGAACAATTAATCTAGTACATTTTCAGCAAGATGTAGCATTGACAACGGAAGTATGCCGTGTCGCAGTTGTATTTGCGCAGATGTACCGACACATCCAATTGTGACGTTATCTTTCTTTATAAAAGTACTTGCCGTATATGTTGTCACGACAGTACCAATCGGTTGTGAAATTACTTTAAATTACCGTATATGTTGTCATGCTAGTACCAACATGTTATAAACAGTGGATAGAAAACATCAAGATAACCGTGAACAAACGTGGACACATCACAACCAAGGCGATACATCTGGCCGTGGAATGAAAACTGAGGTTCCCACCTCTACACTTAACGGAAATTGTGAATACATTCAACCATCATTCACATGGGGAATGACAATAGACTGGAGTACTACGGTAACATTTCAACATAGACTGACCCATGTAAAATAGATACATTTATCCACACAACTGAAACTAAAATACTAAGTGAATCCAGACTCTAAAATAGGTACAGTTATCCACAGAACTGAAACTAAAATACTAAGTAAATCCAGACTCTAAAATAGGTACAGTTATCCACACAACTGAAACTAACATACTAAGTAAATCCAGACTCTAATATAGGTACAGTTATCCACAGAACTGAAACTAAAATACTAAGTGAATCCAGACTGTAAAATAGGTACAGTTATCCACAGAACTGAAACTAAAATACTAAGTGAATCCAGACTCTAAAATAGGTACAGTTATCCACAGAACTGAAACTAAAATACTAAGTGAATCCAGACTCTAAAATCGGTACAGGCTGAATTAGTTACAACTGGTCTCACCTGTCTTGCCTGTTCATCAGGTAATAGAAGTAAACAAATGGGATATAGGATGACATCGTCACGATATCGGCGACGGCGATGCCAGTCAGAATACAGTTAATGCTGTTCCTCATATTTGGTTTGGTAAACACCAAGATGTTGATGATGTTGGTGATGACGCCGTAGATGCAAATGACAATGGAGACGTAGGGATGAGCCTTACTGTATGTCTCTTGTACCTGCATGAGGGAAATGAGTGTGCAATGTTACATTCTAGATCAGGTGTTCTCAAAGTGTTAGATAGCGTCATCGCCTACATGTAATACTGAGTGTGTGAGCACCGTCTATATGTAATAATGAGTGTGTGAGCACCGTCAATATGTAATACTGAGTGTGTGAGCACCTTCTATATGTAATACTGAGTGTGTGAGCACCGTCTATATGTAATACTGAGTGTGTGAGCACCGTCTATATGTAATACTGAGTGTGTGAGCAACGTCTATATGTAATACTGAGTGTGTGAGCACCGTCTATATGTAATACTGAGTGTGTGAGCACCTTCTATATGTAATACTGAGTGTGTGAGCACCGTCTATATGTAATACTGAGTGTGTGAGCACCGTCTATATGTAATACTGAGTGTGTGAGCAACGTCTATATGTAATACTGAGTGTGTGAGCACCGTCTATATGTAATACTGAGTGTGTGAGCACCGTCTATATGTAATACTGAGTGTGTGAGCACCGTCTATATGTAATACTGAGTGTGCGAGTACCGTCTATATGTAATACTGAGTGTGTGAGCACCGTCTATATGTAATAATGAGTGTGTGAGCACCGTCAATATGTAATACTGAATGCATAAGCAATATCTACATGTGCTACTAAGTGTTACTAATAAGTGATGACATCTATAACACACTGGATGACATCTATAACATACTGGATGACATCTATAACATACTTGATGACATCTATAACATACTTGATGACATATATAACACCTTGGATGTCATCTACAGTAAACAGTATGTTATCTATAACAAGATGCTGGAAGACATCTATAACAATCTGGATAAGATATATAACAAATGTGGTGCCATGTGTATATTCTATCCATCTTGCATCTTTTTTTTCTTTCAACAGGTCATTCTATCAGTCATTCTATTTTTATATTCTCTGAACAAATCATCCTATTTATCTCTCGTCTCTGATCCAGTACTTACATGAAGCAAAGTACTATACGCCGGAGTAGCATTATAGGAATAAAAGCACTGTCGCATGCCTTCAGGCGACGATTGGAGCAATGAGAACAGAAGGGTCTGGTTGTCTTGGCTTGACATGGTAGTTCTGAACGTACTGTCAGCCATTGTTGATCACGTGATCTGAAGACAGGAAATTAACAAATTTCATTGGTTAGTTATATGTCTGTCATAGTTACACATTTGTACAGGGAAAAGAAATCGCGAATAGTGTATTTAAGAGTCTGTGTCTCCAAACTGTCCATTTAGTATTCGTAACCATTACAACACGATGCTGTGACCAATTGAGGTTACGTATCGCCACCTGTGCGAGCCATTGGCAAACAAAATAAATATAACTGAGAAGTACACTTAATACTGTGTTTCTCACTTTCTTATTGACTGCCCTTCCATCTCAACTGCCCGGAAACACATCTATTGCAAACACCGTTAACGGTGACTAAATAATTGTAGATATTGGTAAATTATCGTCTAAGGAGTTGTACTTTTGTAAAGAATGACAGTCTAGCAGAGTGCACCACCAAGACAAGAGACAGGAGATGTTGGAGATACGTTGCAGTCAACCTTCGTTGTGGAGACGGCACTTGATGATGATGATGATGAAAGAATGGCATTGAGTTGCTAAGATTAGAGCTACTCATCAGTAACAGTTTATCGACAACAAGAACAACAACAACAGCAGAAGAAGAAACAGAAATTATAACAAAAACAGCAGCAGGAACAGCAACAAAATAACGCAAACAGTAACAATACCGACAACAACAGCTATAACAACAGTAGCATTAATAAAAACAATAGCAATAGCGAAAAAAACCAATAACAATGACAATAACAATAGCAATAAAATCAATGACAACAACGGCAATAACATCATCATCAGCAACAACAATGGCAATTGCAACGTTATTAATAATAACATCATCAATAATAACTAAAACGGCAACAACAAGAACAACAATAACGGTAGGAAAAAGAACAGAAGCACGAATCCAACAATAACAAGAGCAGCAGTAACAAATCAACAATAACAAGAGCAGCAGTAACAAATCAACAATAACAAGAGCAGCAGTAACAAATCAACAATAACAAGAGCAGCAGTAACAAATCAACAATAACAAGAGCAGCAGTAACAAATCAACAATAACAAGAGCAGCAGTAACAAATCAACAATAACAAGAGCAGCAGTAACAAATCAACAATAACAAGAGCAGCAGTAACAAATCAGCAATAACAAGAGCAGCAGTAACAAATCAACAATAACAAGAGCAGCAGTAACAAATCAGCAATAACAAGAGCAGCAGTAACAAATCAACAATAACAAGAGCAGCAGTAACAAATCAACAATAACAAGAGCAGCAGTAACAAATCAACAACAGAAACAAGAACAGCTACAACAAATTTAATGATAGCAGCAACAACGACAACATCAGCAATAAAGAAATCAGCATCTTCATTAACAAAAATAGAAACAAAAGATGAAGGAACAATAGCAATATACAATATTACATCATGCAAAGATCAGATAGTTACACATTGTAGAGCAATCTAATGTTACATCATGCAAAGATAAGATAGTTACACATTGTAGAGCAATCTAATGTTACATCATGCAAAGATAAGATAGTTACACATTGTAGAGCAATCTAATGTTACATCATGCAAAGATAAGATAGTTACACATTGTAGAGCAATCTAATGTTACATCATGCAAAGATAAGATAGTTACACATTGTAGAGCAATCTAATGTTACATCATGCAAAGATCAGATAGTACCTCAGTATAGACCAATCTAATGTTACATCATGCAAAGATCAGATAGTAACACAGTATAGACCAATCTAATGTTACATCATGCAAAGATCAGATAGTTACACATTGTAGAGCAATCTAATGTTACATCATGCAAAGATAAGATAGTCACACATTATAGAGCAATCTAATGAGTTCTGTGTTTTCTATAGAACAATTGTGTGTACTATGAATGGGGGGATCTCCATTGATCAGTTAGAATCCTTCTATGTAAATCTTTGCTTACTAAACTGATATTGTTAGTTCCTTGATAATTATCGATTCAAGCTATGCAATTACTTTCTATAAGTGGTATTTATAAGCGGAATGGCTAGTCTTTGAGCGAGACTGGGGGTATATATGGGAAAAACCAACTGCCCACGTCTTCAGCCCTTTCAGTCAGTGCATTAGATTTTAAAACTCAAATGACAAGAGGAGTTTTAACACTTTCTTTAGTGATGTCTGTTCCTCTGAAGCTATAAACACTTGCTTAATCTCGTCTAATTGTTATTTCAAGACGCCTGCTGTTTTATTGGAAATCTAATCGAACTTGATAAGCTTAGACAAAGGGAAATAACTACAGAAAATGTTCTTCTTTAAACAATTTTCACGAGTTATCGTTTAGAGTTTAGAACATAACCACAACCATTGAACTGTGATTCAATTTGGGATCATGAATGAATGGTATTCTGTGGGGTCGCCGGCTGAAACAGTAAACAGAACAATATTGAAGTTATAGCAGTTTTTATTTTAATACCGTATTTAAAGTATTAATTTTTTTTTACAAAATTATTACATGTACCAACTTGGGGGGGGGGGGGGGGGTAATCGTGATTTTGGTTGTCATTATTATTTATATCCTATTTATATACTATTTATATGCTATTTAAACTATTTATTTATATTTGCTATTTATATTTAGACAGCGCCCGGTTATTAAATAATAAATGTTACAGTATGTGAAAGCTTAAGACCCACCATACAGCGTCCAGTGGATATCTGTCCGTGGACCAGTACTCTTGCTTAATCTAAACGGTAACAAGGTGGTACAATACACATAGATGAAACTACAGTGTAACTTTTTATAAAATCTACTGTACAAAATCTACTTTATAAAATCTACTGTACAAAATCTACTCTATAAAATCTACTGTACAAAATCTACTCTATAAAATCTACACAAAATACATTTTGTGACGTCACTGACGGAATAGTCACAGAAAAAAACGCAGGTAATGATTATCGCAAACACAGAAAGAAACACTACTATCTGCATCGATTATCAACAACTTAAACAGGTGAAAGAATTTACTCACTTTGGAAGCAACATATCATCAAATGGGAAAAACAGGAAAAAAATCCAACACAGATGCAATATAGCATACCAGATCTTAGGACAGATGTTTCCAATTTTCAAAAACAAGGATGTGAACATAAATACTAAAACTGCACTATATCGAACTACCATCATACCATCAATGTGCTACCAATGTCAAATGTGGACACTAACGACAAAAGACAAAAGAAAACTTGTTACAACAGAAATGACCTGTCTATGTAGAATTCTCGGAGTAACAATAAGAGACAGAAACATAAATGAAAACACCAGAAGACTAACAAACACAATGTCAATCCTGGTTTAAACCAGAAGACAGCAGATTAAGTGGTTTTAACACGCTTCCAGACTACCATTAGATAGTCCCCCTCAAAAATCATTACTATACAGACACGATACATACAAAGCCAGGGGCAGACCATGCAGAATAAGGATTACAGATAGAAATAAACCAACGTAAACTAATCTATATATATATATATATATATGAGGCACACAAAAAGGCCGCAATCTCCAGAGAACGGCCACTGACGCTGCAAGGCATAATGGGATATTCTTCTTCTTTAGCGTTCATTCTCAAACTCCCGCTGAATCTCTCTTATAACAGGACAATGGTCCTACTAGATTTCCAGTAAGATGTGGTCCAGAGAATGGAAATGCGTTGTGTCGCCATTTTATTTGCGCCAATGGTCCGGCACATCCGTCTTCGGCAGGTAATGTGGTATAAAGCTAAAAGAAAAGGAAGACTGACTGAAGGCTGAGTCATTGACACAAAATGGCTAACTTAATCGTAAGTTTGCTGAACTTACCTGCGCCCGATAACGGTGTAGTACCCTAGCCATAGCCCTAAGCATAACCATAGCCCCTTTCCTAATCTTTTAACACCCTTACATTTCTACTAAATAAACATCTCCACCCACTTATGAGTAACTTATAGCATAGTAAAATAATTTCAGAGACAACGAGGAACAAAGAGTTGCATACCGCTTGTCATTTATTTCGTTTCGCTTGTCGCAAAAAAGTGTAGTCCCGTCTAACGGTATTGTACCAAACTCGTATGAGCTATGAACAAGTATCATAGTACACGTTCCCCATACGTGTTCAGCTGCCCGAATTGACCAGAAACCGAATGACTAGCGTTTTACCGCACTTATTCAGTAGTGATGGCGCAATGTCTCGATTTTCCCACAGCATGAACTCTGGTATCATACTTCATGGTGGCTGGTTGAACCACTGGAGTAATTTTTATATAAAAGCTTGAATATCAAGGGGATTCTCATCCAGAGTCTGTTGGTCGGCGGGCGTATGATTTAACATTACACTATCGCATTTTCCCGCGCTCAACTTTTTTAATGTAATGCAGTTTCGGAGAATATGTTCCGCTGTCCGTACTGCCTGTCCCCATGAACACAGAGGTGATGGAACCAACCTTTGTCTATTTAAGTGTCTGTTTAGTCTGCTGTGTCTTGTCTTGATGCGGAAGGTGATAACTTGTTCAGCCCTGCCGAGATAATGATAGTTGTGTTTTGTGTTTTCGCACAGCTTTTATGAGGGTCCTCTTTTCCTGGAAAATTATTTCTTGATCTCTTTGTTCCTGTATTGTTCAATCACATGATAGCATATCTGCCTTTTGATTTCATGGTATGCCACAGTGGGATGGTATCCACTGCAGAACTATCTTTCTTTGGATGCTTACTTGTATGACTTCCTTCAGGTCTTGCAGCTTGCTACTGTTAGGATCTTGTATATGTTCACCTTCATTAGTAAGAAACACAAGGAATTTGAAGAATATGAACAAAATTATTATGTAAAAACTACATACTACTTCAGGTTTAAAGAAATTACATGTTGAAGTAGATGTAGAAATACGATTTTTGACAAATCTACATACCACTTCAGTTTGAGGTAAAAATGTCCACGAAGGCGTTATCATTATAATGTGTCGTGACAGCAGCTTCTAAACCTAGAAATGAAAAAAAAAACACGATATAGTACAGACATTTTAAGATTCTGGTCTTAAATATTATTTTGTACACATATGATTAATTACGTTTTATTAGGTGATGTGTATCAGGTGAGGTAAATGCGTACCTGATTAAACAGGTGAGGTAAATAAGTGATATACCTGTTTGAACAGGTGAGGTAAATGTTGTTCTGCTTGAACAGGTGAGGTAAGCACGTACCTGCTTGAACAGGTGAGGTAAATACGTACCTGGTTGAACAGGTGAGGTAAATACGTACCTGCTTGGACAGGTGAGGTAAACACGTACCTGCTTCAACAGGTGAGGTAAATACGTACATGCTTGAACAGGTGAGGTAAAGACCTACCTACTTCAACAGGTGAGGTAAATAGGTAGCTGCTTCAACAGGTGAGGTAAAGACCTACCTGCTTCAACAGGTGAGGTAAATAGGTAGCTGCTTCAACAGGTGAGGTAAAGACCTACCTGCTTCAACAGGTGAGGTAAATAGGTAGCTGCTTCAACAGGTGAGGTAAAGACCTACCTGCTTCAACAGGTGAAGTAAATAGGTAGCTGCTTCAACAGGTGAGGAAAATACGTACCTGGTTGAGAAGGTGAGGTAAATACGTACCTACTTGAACAGGTGAGATAAATATGTACCTGCTTCAACAGATGAGGTAAATACGTACCTGCTTGAACAGGTGCGGTAAATGCGTACCTGCTTCAACAGGTGAGGTAAATAAGTACCTGGTTGAACAGGTGGGATATATACGTAATACATTACAATATTTACCTATTGAGATAGAAAACATCAAAAAACAATGAACACATACGGATTCAATGCAGCCAAGGCGATACATCTGGCCTTGGATAGACAACTATAGCTCCCAGTCACCACCCCTACGCTTAACGGCAAGTGTGGATATTCTTACCATCATCCACCTGGGGAGAGACAATAGGCAATAGATCAGTTGAGAGTACCTGCTCAACAGGTGGCACCAAAGAAAAAGTCGGTTGTTACCAAACAATAGAAAAATGGCCGGAATATACCTTGCAGAAAATTCAGAGTCCTTCTAAAAATGATCTTGAGGGATGGTCTCACATCATATGACGTCACTAATCTTGGCTTACCTTAAGGATTATTAGTCTCTTCCCATGCACTTTATGACGCTAGCCAATGAGAAACACGGAACAGGTCAGATAAATAAAAATAAGCGACGGAGCGTGAGATCAGCACACAGGAATATTCCTGAGAAGGGTTTGGTATATATATATATATATATATATATATATATATATATATATATATATATATATATATATATATATATATATATATATATATATATAAGACTTGTTGACTAATTGGAAAATAACCTTCTAAAATGACTCATTAGACTTTTGCCGTGATTTTAACTAGTCTCTGTATACTATGTATCGTTAGCCAATGAAAAATCACGTATCATCTTAGAAGGTTCGTCATTGAAAAAACAACCAATGTCTTTAAAGGGAATCAACCGTTAAAATTGTGAACACAAAAATGACCAAGATATACGAGTGGAATTAATATGTTGTAAAAATACAACAAAATCGTGCGATATAGGGTTAATTTGTCATTCACTTTACCTCTTCTAATTAAAACAAGGGGTTTGGAAGTCCTACTGTTAATTGTCATGATTATGTCTTCACTGACACAAGGAGATTTTTTGTTGGGTTTCGTTTAGTGGAAGTTAGAAATTGTATAGATACTTCTCATTGTCTCATTGAAGACTTAATTGAATTATTCAGTTCTCAGTATAACCACCAGACAAACTCGTCGATAAAGAGGAGAGGGATGTTTGGGGGTGTTCAATTCCCCCATCCACACCATGTTAGGAAATTAGAAAATGAGGCTAATTTTAACTTTTAGTACTGGGAATTTAGCTAACAGGCGTGTAAACCTCACAATTTTAACGATTTCCCCAAAAATACTATCACAAAAAAAAATTCACACCTTTAACAAGTTCTCAAAAAACTGTCACAAAAAATAACATGAAACAAAAAAAAAAAAAACGCCAGATAAAATTTACATTAACAAACTATAATCCCAGATAAAATTTACATTAACAAACTATACTCACAGATACAATTTCATTAATAAACTATACTCACAGATAAAATTTACAAACTATAATCCCAGATACAATTTACAAACTATAATCCCAGATAAAATTAACTAACTATAATCCCATAGACTATTCACAAACTATAATCCCAGGTATCATAAACATAACCTCTTCGTCTGTGTGTATTCTCAAACTTCTGCATTTTAGCACAACATAAATGTTCAGAGAAAGGAATGCATTGTTTCATTTTTCACAGCTTAGCTGCTATTTCTGCACCACTTCCCCCGAAAACCCCGACTACAACTTGGCCAATGGATCACTTTAACGACCTATGGAATGGAGGAACCATCTCCATCCACCAAATCTCCTTTATCGTCTCTTACAATATACATGGAAGACAGCAATATCCATATTCTTTGCTTCCCTTTAGGGCTCCGACTACATATGGGTATAAGTTTCTACGTTTCTCTATAGCGAAGCTGAGATCTTCCTAACTCACTAATACAGTCGCCCGTATGTTGCCGGGCCCGAGAGGGGAGCAAATAATAGCAACACTGTTTACCTTCCATGCATGTCGTAAAAGGCGACTAAGGAGGTTATGGGATGAAGTTGGCTGTCCCATCCCATATAGGGTCAGTGACCCAAAGCCATGCTGAAGTCGGATGTGTCAGGCCAAAATGCGAAGATATCACAGCAATGCTGTAAACCATGACACAACGCATTCCGTTCTCCGGACTACATCCTACTAATCTGCAGGAGTTTGAGAACGAACGCAAAGAAGAAGAAGAATACAGCAAAATCCCCTTACAACAAATATGTCTGAACTTACAAAATATGTATGTAATAACAGAATCTCGCTACATGCAGTGAAATTTCATTACAACAACCAGGTGCCTACCGACATAATATGTATGTAATAACAGAGATTCGCTATAACAGTACAAACAATACAGGATAAACATAATTGAGAATTTAAAATATGTTGTTAAACAGATACAAGAATGCGTTATAACGAGATTCGACTTTAATAATAAGGTCTATCGATCTTTTTTTCAAACACATCACACATTATTCCCCGTTCACAGCTTTGTGCTGCTAATATGCTAATTCCCACATCGTATTTCTTCGTCTTCAGCGGTCAAGTTCTATCAATTTCTTAGACTGGGACTCCCGATTCTATGGTAAAGTCTGTCTATTCAACTGTCCAGTTCTGGCAGAAATTTAAATATACTAAATGAATGTAAACCTTTCGTTTCTTTCTTAATCTTTGTCTGAAAATATTCTGTCGGATCTATGGCAAACTGTCTGAAAGCCGAGATAATTCTATTTGAAGGTAATAGTGAAAAAATGGAAATTCCCCTTGGTGGGTGGGTATTGGGTTAAATGGTGTTAACACGTATTTTTGACTAGGGCTTTTGTGGTCATTATCACGCCCCTCCTGTACTTTCCCAATTTCCGTAAGATGGATTGGCATAGGGAATTTTGTCTCAGATTAAGGAATTCAACGGACTAGCAAGCTTGTGCACTAACTACTGAACTGCGCGACTACCTTACGGTATTAAGACTTGCGACTGTTGTATGTTCATTCAGACAAAGGCTAATTCAGTTTGTAATTTCTACATTATAAGATCGTGGAGGGTATGGACGTTAAAATAGAACTCCAGCCTCACAATTGTGATGCTGCGAGTTCAGACCTTAGAAAGACTGAGCTTTTATATTTTGGATGATACCAGAGGTACCAACTATCATATGAACATTTCTTCTTACATACTAGAGGTACCAACTATCATATGAACATTATTTAATCTTACATACTAGAGGTACCAACTATCATATGAACATTATTTAATCTTACATACTAGAGGTACCAACTATCATATGAACATTTCTTCTTACATACTAGAGGTACCAACTATCATATGAACATACTAGAGGGTACCAACTATCATATGAACATACTAGAGGGTACCAACTATCATATGAACATACTAGAGGGTACCAACTATCATATGAACATTTCTTCTTACATACTAGAGGTACCAACTATCATATGAACATTTCTTCTTACATACTAGAGGTACCAACTATCATATGAACATTATTTAATCTTACATACTAGAGGGTACCAACTATCATATGAACATACTAGAGGGTACCAACTATCATATGAACATTTCTTCTTACATACTAGAGGTACCAACTATCATATGAACATTTCTTCTTACATACTAGAGGTACCAACTATCATATGAACATTATTTAATCTTACATACTAGAGGTACCAACTATCATATGAACATTTCTTCTTACATACTAGAGGTACAAACTATCATATGAACATTTCTTCTTACATACTAGAGGTACAAACTATCATATGAACATTTCTTCTTACATACTAGAGGTACCAACTATCATATGAACATTATTTAATCTTACATACTAGAGGTACCAACTATCATATGAACATTATTTAATCTTACATACTAGAGGTACCAACTATCATATGAACATACTAGAGGTACCAACTATCATATGAACATTTCTTCTTACATACTAGAGGTACCAACTATCATATGAACATTTCTTCTTACATACTAGAGGTACCAACTATCATATGAACATTTCTTCTTACATACTAGAGGTACCAACTATCATATGAACATTTCTTCTTACATACTAGAGGTACCAACTATCATATGAACATACTAGAGGTACCAACTATCATATGAACATTATTTAATCTTACATACTAGAGGTACCAACTATCATATGAACATTTCTTCTTACATACTAGAGGTACCAACTATCATATGAACATTATTTAATCTTACATACTAGAGGTACCAACTATCATATGAACATACTAGAGGGTACCAACTATCATATGAACATTTCTTCTTACATACTAGAGGTACCAACTATCATATGAACATTTCTTCTTACATACTAGAGGGTACCAACTATCATATGAACATTTCTTCTTACATACTAGAGGTACCAACTATCATATGAACATTTCTTCTTACATACTAGAGGTACCAACTATCATATGAACATTTCTTCTTACATACTAGAGGTACCAACTATCATATGAACATTATTTAATCTTACATACT
The DNA here is from genome assembly GCA_034231615.1 of Meghimatium bilineatum. NCBI lineage: Eukaryota > Metazoa > Mollusca > Gastropoda > Stylommatophora > Philomycidae > Meghimatium > Meghimatium bilineatum. The sequence continues at coordinate 60,670,401 of CM067300.1, read as the reverse complement.
AGAGGTACCAACTATCATATGAACATTATTTAATCTTACATACTAGAAGTACCAACTATCATATGAACATTTCTTCTTACATACTAGAGGTACCAACTATCATATGAACATACTAGATGGTACCACTTATCCTATTTAACAACAACACCAATTTTCGCCAAAGTTTGTAATATGACCTTCACCCCCTAAGCCCTTTCATTCATAAATGGCTAATAGCCCATGATTATCTCAATGATCCTTGAATTGCATGGGCTTAATAGAAATACTACTACAAATTGCTCTTCGTTTCAATCAATAACGAGTCACATAACATGCAGATCTCAAACATAATTTCCATATAAATTACCCAGATACCCTCATTTATGACATGCTAAGTGTCCTTGACTTCATTCATACCAATATATTCTATACTCTGAAGCATTTGTCAACAACAGCGACCACGTCCACAAAATTAACTCTCATGTAACAGCGCTACCGCCAGCCCGCAGACTAATTAAGTTTCTATCTAATCAGAAAGCCCTAGTGTTGGAACGCAGAAACGCATCTATCAGTAACAGATTGTCACATTTTTTAGTATTACAACAAAAAACTTCACACAGCTTTTCATTCCAATACGAAACAAACCCCCGGATATGCAAGAACACGAAAAATGTGCATTGTATCATTTGTAATTCATCACGCTGGCATTGTGTATTGTGCAGTTGTGCTGAAGATCAATCTTGATATAATGAGAGGGAGGGTATTGTCTAGGGAAGATACATAAACAAATTGGGAACAAAAATGAGTTTTTAGAAATCCTAGAAATGATGCATTTGGAAAATCGATAGAAAGTTAAGATATTCAGATTGTATACACGCCACGACGGTTTGAGAATTAGTTATTGCTATCTGATTAGTAGTCAAAATCATGGATGATAGAGTCAAACGAGAAATTATAGCAAAAATTGGAAACAGACGGTCAAATAGTGAGAGCCTAGTGAGAGTGTCGTGAGGGTCTAGTGAGGGTCTAGTGAGGGTCTAGTGAGTCTAGTGAGAGTATCGTGCATGTGATTAGAGTAAAACGAGAAATTATAGCAAAAATTGGAAACAGACGGTCAAGAGTCTAGTAAGAGTCTTGTGAGAGTCTAGTAAGAGTCTTGTGAGAGTCTAGTAAGAGTCTAGTGAGAGTCTAGTGAGAGTAGTGAGAGTCTAGTGTGAGTCTAGTGAGAGTCTAGTGAGAGTCTTGTGAGAGTCTAGTAAGAGTCTAGTGAGAGTTTAGTGAGAGTAGTGAGAGTCTAGTGAGAGTCAAGTGAGAGTCTAGTGAGAGTCTAGTGAGAGTCTAGTAAGAGTCTAGTGAGAGTCTAGTGAGAGTCTAGTAAGAGTCTAGTGAGAGTAGTGAGAGTCTAGTGAGAGTCTAGTAAGAGTCTAGTGAGAGTCTAGTGAGAGTCTAGTGAGAGTCTAGTAAGAGTCTAGTGAGAGTCTAGTGAGAGTCTAGTGAGAGTAGTGAGAGTCTAGTGAGAGTCTAGTGAGAGTCTAGTGAGAGTTTAGTGAGAGTCTAGTGAGAGTCTAGTAAGAGTCTAGTGAGAGTCTAGTAAAATTCTAGTAAGAGTCTAGTGAGAGTCTAGTGCAAGTGATAAGAAAAGCAATACTTGATTATTTAGTAACATCTGAAACGTGGTTACAGCCTGAGATATGCAGATGACATTCTTTTAGTAGAAAGTAATATATGAACTACACAGACTAAAAGATCGTGTCGATAAATCAAGTAAAGAATATGGACTGGATATGAACGTACAAAAAGCAAAAACTATGATAATCTTCAAAGTCACAGAAGAACAGGTGCTAAACATAAAAATTCACGGAGAAAAACTACGACAAGCAGAACATTATCAATGTCTCAGACACATAATCACAAATAATGGCAGATGTGTAACAGAAGGTAAAAGGAAAATAGAAATGACTAAAAGTACCTTCATTGAAATTATGAAACTATTCATATCTAAACAAATTACAAACAAGATAAAAAAATGGAAATTATAAAATGATACATCTTTTTTACATTAATGTATGGCTCAGAAACATGGATAATAATCAAACAATTAGAAGACAGAATTGATGCCTTTGAGATGTGGGTATATAGAAGAATAGGGTGAACATTATTGAAAGAGAAGAAAACAAACAAAAAGGTTATAAAACACTTAATATAAAGAAAGAATTACTAAAAGAAATAAAGATCAGACAAATAAAATATTTTGGACACATTAAGATATGACACATTGTTGAAGAATTTATTTGAAGGTAAAGTCAAAGGGAAGCGAGAAAGAGGTAGGCAGAGATACAAGTGGGAGAGTAACATCACAAGATAAATAGGTTACAGTCTAGCAGAGTGTACCACCAAAACAAAAGACAGGGGATGTTGGAGGTCTGTTGCAGCCAACCTTCATTGCGGAGACGGTATGCGACTATGATGATGAAAAGATTAAGGTCGGAAGAAACAGAGGAAGACAAAGAGAGAAGTTGCTGAAAGAGAGAAGTTGCTGACAGAGAGAAGTTGCTGAAAGAGAGAAGTTGCTGAAAGAGAGAAGTTGCTGACAGAGAGAAGTTGCTGAAAGAGAGAAGTTGCTGAAAGAGAAAAGTTGCTGAAAGAGAAAAGTTGCTGAAAGAGAGAAGTTGCTGAAAGAGAGAAGTTGCTGAAAGAGAGAAGTTGCTGAAAGAGAGAAGTTGCTGAAAGAGAAAAGTTGCTGAAAGAGAGAAGTTGCTGAAAGAGAAAAGTTGCTGAAAGAGAAAAGTTGCTGAAAGAGAGAAGTTGCTGAAAGAGAAAAGTTGCTGAAAGAGAGAAGTTGCTGAAAGAGAAAAGTTGCTGAAAGAGAGAAGTTGCTGAAAGAGAAAAGTTGCTGAAAGAGAAAAGTTGCTGAAAGAGAGAAGTTGCTGAAAGAGAAAAGTTGCTGAAAGAGAGAAGTTTCTGAAAGAGAGAAGTTGCTGAAAGGGTTGTGACAATGACACAAAAAGAAGTATCTAACTGATTAACAAGAGACAGAGAATTGAGGAGAAATATGATCGCATACGCTACTCGGCTCGGGTTATGATTGATTGAACTGATGAATAGATTCGAAACGTCGATCCTCGAAGTAAACATTACTTTATCTACAAGAATACAAAGTAAATGTTACATTACGTACAGTAATCAAGGTAGACAGGTGTACTAAAACAATGGTACAAATACAACAACGACAAATAACATCTTCGTTTTCAGTACAAAATGCTGCAGGGAATCTAGTTGGAGCATCAACCTGCTATTAAAGAGACCCAGCGGATGTTTGAGACCAAATGAAATAAACAACAACCCAACATTGTATTAAAAGTTATATGGCTAAATAGATGCCGACATTCACCCATCATTTTTCGTGCGTTCAAACTCCTGCAGATTAACAGAATGATGTCCTGCAGATTAACAGAATGATGTCCTGCAGATTAACAGAATGATGTCCTGCAGATTAACAGAATGATGTCCTGCAGATTAACAGAATGTTGTCCTGCAGATTAACAGAATGATTACCTGCATATTAACAGGTTGTTGTCCTGCAGATTAACAAGTTGTTGTCCTGCAGATTAACAGAATGATGTCCTGCAGATTAAGAGGTTGTTGTCCTGCAGATTAACAGGTTGTTGTCCTGTCGATTGGCAGGATTTTGTCCTGTAGTTTCGCAGGATGTTTAAAGGGTTTAAAAGCCGTAGAAGATTGTATCACTGTACTCGGTTTCCCATATGGACTTCGTCCCTCTCAACGAAGCGGCACGCCGCCTGCCGAGAGTACAACTCACAGCACGTAACTCCGTAGCTTCAAGTGATAATCCACAGGGATCTCCGAAAAATATCCACCTTATAAACAAGACGCCACGAGCCGGATTCGAACCCGTGACCTCGTGAACACAAGGCGAACAGCTTCACTATGACAGGGACATCCCGAGATCGCAGGATGTTATCCTGCAGAGTAGCAGGATGTTATCCGACGTACGGAATGAGTTGTGTTATGGTTTAAAAATTATTTGCAATATATGCACCTTTTGGTCTGACACGTCCGACTTAAGAATCGCCTCTGGATCACTGTGACCCTATTTGGACAGACAAAATGGGCCCAAATAACATTAGTTGCCACGAACAACATGTTTGAAAGGTAAATATTGGTGTTCATCTTTCGGGCCTTGAAAATACACAGCTGCACATTTTTGTTGAACCATCCTTTCCGTTTTTGTGTGTCTGCCCTTATCGCAACAAAGGTCTTCTTCTTCTTCTTCTTTCGTTCACTTGAAACATGTCTATATCTGTAATTCTGTCTCCTTAATAAAACTCACTGTCTTTAGTAGTTCATACAGTGTCCCATAGAGTTTTGATTCCAGTGTTGTTTCCTCTGGCCAATATGTCTGCCTCAGCGTTTCATGCTCAGAACACTCTTGGAGTATATGTTTGGCACTCTGTGCTACCTGTCCACATGTACACATGGCCGTGTTGCCAATCTTGAACTTTGTATACATGTGACTGCGGAGTCGGTTGTGTCCTGTTCTGAGACATAGAATTATAACTTGTTCTGATCTGTTCGAATCTCTGGAGGCCTATTTATTTTATTCATAAAATTGCATTTAAACCGCTGATTTCTATTGTTAATTTAGCATATAGTACATAGTATTACTGCTCGCTTTCATTTTATTTTACAAGTCTCAGCGAGAAGGATTAGTTTTGCCATTTACTAAATTTATTTTATCACTTTATTCTCATCAATCCAAGATTTTAATTGTCTTAATTAATCCACGGCACAATGATTACAGCAGATGGAAGAGGTTCAACAGAAATAAGATGCAGAATAGGACAGGCAAAAACAACATTCAGAAAAATGAAAAATATACTGTATAATATGACCTTGTCATTAGAGGTGAAGAAGAGAGTTCTGCAGTGCTATATAACTCCTATACTAACATATGGGTGCGAGTCTTGGACAATAAACAAACTGGAAAGTGGGAAATTAGAGGCAACAGAGATGTGGTTCTATAGATGAATGCTGAGAATACCATGGACTGCCAGAAAAACGAATGTAGAGATGTTGGAAGAGTCAAATGCGAAGCTGACCTTAATCAATAATATAAGAAAAAGGCAATCTTCGTTTTTTGGCCACTTCATGAGACAGGCTGGTTTGGAGAATGTCAAGGAATGTCAACTTTAAAATGTCAAGATGTGAACAATTAGACCTAGAGCCACTACTTTGTCCCGTCGACAGAGCACGTACTACACCATTGTTAATTATCAAATCAGGAGGTAAAATCTGTTAATGCTAGTAATTTTACCGAAAATGTTCAATTCCCCCTTGCGGTCACCTTATCACCCTGTCCCCCCGATAAATAAACCCATGTCCCTGGTCTACCTCTAATGTCAATATAACCGTAATGGACACAATTTAAACCAACCAATCAGGATTGAGTTTCTTTCTTCATTTACATATTCGATTATGGAATAAGGATATGATTCATGTACACGAATACGATATTTCGACGCTGACCCCCAGTCGAGAACACGGTGCATACAGACAAATTATAGTGTCTGATTCTTTTCTGATAAAAATAAAATGGACGGCGGTGTTTTAATGGGAGATTTTACCGCATTGTTATTATGTTGTTATCTTCGTCTGTGTAATGTCTTTGTCGTTAGGTACTCTAGTTTATACTCTAGTTTGCTTTAGTATAAATACTTACATTTCTATTTTGGAGTCAGACTTTGGATTCATAATGAATGAAAGTCAGACTTGGTAAACAAAATGTGCTCGAATGTATACATTTTATTTAAAATTGCAATAACGAATATGTTTAAAGCTAACATACTTTATTCTGATGGGAGCCACATTGAATTCATAAACTGAATTGCCAAGTTTCATTACACATTAAAAGCTAAAACACTTTATTTTGATGGGAGCCACATTGAATTCATAAACTGAATTGCCAGGTTTCATTACACATTAAAAGCTAAAACACTTTATTTTGATGGGAGCCACATTGAATTCATAAACTGAATTGACAGGTTTCATTACACATTAAAAGCTAAAACACTTTATTTTGATGGGAGCCACATTGAATTCATAAACTGAGTTGCCAGTTGTTACTACACATGTATGACACTCTTTGCTATTGCTGAGTGTGTATTTTTAGAGTATTGTATATGACAAAATTTACCTCTAAATCTCTTCCAAAACATAAATTCAAGAAGGAAGCCAGAGGATAAATTAAAAATTCTTGAGTCTAACGGGAATTGAACCAGTCCAATTGGTTCAATTCCCGTTAGACTCAAGAATTCAAAAACATAAAGAAAACTGAAGTGATGGTTATTTCAAAGAAACAAAATACCACACTTCATAAAATCAAAGTGAATGATATAAGTGACCCAAAGCCATGCTGAAGTCGGATGTGTCAGGCCAAAAGGCGCAGATATTGCAGCAATGCTGTAAACCATGACACAACTCATTCCGTTCTCCGAACTACATCCTGCTAATCTACAGGAGTTTGAGAACGAACGCAGAAGAAGAAAGAAGAAGTATTAAAACAGGTCCACCAATTCAAATATCTAGGTACAACAATTACAGCAGATGGAAGAAGTTCAACAGAAATAAGAAGCAGAATAGGACAGGCAAAAACAACATTCAGAAAAATGAAAAATATATTGTGTAATATGACCATGACATTAGAGGTGAGAAAGAGAGTTCTGCAGTGCTATATAACTCATATACTAACATATGGCTGCGAGTCTTGGACAATAAACAAACTGGAAAGTGGGAAATTAGAGGCAACAGAGATGTGGTTCTACAGAAGAATGTTGAGAATACCATGGCCTGTCAGAAAAACTAATTTGGAGTTGTTGAAAGAGTCAAATGTGAAACGGACTTAAAATAATAATATAAGAAAAAGACAATCTTCATTTTTTGGCCATTTCATGAGACAGGCAGGTTTAGAGAAAATAGTCACAACAGGCAAAATTGAAGGCAACAGAGACAAAGGGCGACAACGTGAGAATACAGACAGTTTGACAACTTGGCACGGCAGAGAAACAACAGCGATCTTGATAGATACTGCTGGAGACAAAGAGCTACGGCGATCCATGATCGCGTACGCCAGCTGGCATGGCACCTAATGATGATGATGATGACAAAGATTTCCATTCCACTTCAGCAGAAGCTTTATCTATCTATCTATCAATCCATCCATCCATCCATCTATCCATCTATCCGATCCATCTATATATTTTCCTTCAACTTCAACGATGAATACGGTGCATAGGGCAGAAACCAGGGCTCTCCGGTTCAAACCATTTGATGCCACTGTGCGAAATTCTTGTATGTTATTGGTTCACATCGTCTTTCTTTTTTTGATCGTTGTTCTGCAAAGAGTCTCTCTTTGTCCCCCTCTTTTTATTTTGCCATCTGGTACCCAATTTAATGGTTGTAGTGGCAGTAGGTTTTTATTCATAATAATGGTATTTTCAACATTTTTCTCAGAAACCACATCTCTGTATTTTCCAGTTCGTTTTGAAAGTTTTTGTTTACAGTCCATGCTTCACATCCATAAAAAAAATTGGTTCGATATAACATCTCAGCACCCGAATTCGGGTCTGCATTGATAGTCTTCCATTGTACAAAATGGTTCTCATTTTTTGGAAGTTTGATTTGGTTTGTGCTGTTCTGTTCTTTATCTCACTTGAGCATCTACCTTCTGATGTTAACAGGGTGCCAAGATATTTCACTTTATCAACTTGTGCTAATTTTGTGTTATTAATTATTATGTTGCATCTTAGTGGTGCATGTATCTTCGAGACAACCATTATTTCTGTTTTCTTGTTTAAACTGAGGCCTTTTTTTTTCATTTTCTTTCACTACTTTACCCAACAGGGCTTGTAGTTCTTGTTCGCTTCCTGCAATCAATACTGTGTCACTAGCATATCTCAAGTTATTTATATTGCATACTCCCACTGTTATTCCTTTTCCTATTCCACCTGTTTTGATTATATCGTCATCATCATCAGGTGCCATGCCGGCTGACGTAGGCAGTCATGGCTCTCCACAGCTCTCTGTCCACAGTATTATGTATCAAGGTCGTTGTTGTTTCCTTGCTGTGTCAGGTTGTCAACCTGTCTAATATTTTCTCACGTTGTCGCCCTCTGTCTCTGTTGCCTTCAATTTTGCCTGTTGTGACTATGTTCTCCAAACCTGCCTGCCTAATGAAGTGGCCGAAAAAAGAAGATTGCCTTTTTCTTATTTTGTTGATTAAGGTCCGTTTCGCATTTGACTCTTTCAACACCTCTACATTAGTTTTTCTGGCAGTCCATGGTATTCTCAGCATTCTTCTGTAGAACCACATCTCTGTTGCCTCTAATTTACCACTTTTCAGTTTTGTTTATTGTCCAAGACTCGCATCCATATGTTAGTATATGGGTTATATTGTACTGCAGAACTCTCTTTCTCACCTCTAATGACAAGGTCATATTACACAATATATTTTTAATTTTTCTGAATGTTGTTTTTGCCTGCCCTATTCTGCATCTTATTTCTGTTGAACTTCTTCCATCTGCTGTTATAATTGTACCTAGATATTTGAATTGGTGAACCTGTTTTAATACTATATCATTCACTTGATCTTGCAAGGTGTGTTATTTTGTTTCATTTAAATAGCCATTACTTCTGTTTCCTTGATATTTAGAAAGAGGCCTTTCTCTTTACTTTCTGTGACTTCTACATTAATTAAATCTTGAAGGTCTTCCTCACTTTTTGCAATAAGAACAGCGTCATCAGCATATCTCAAATTAATTATATTATGTCCTCCCACTGATATTCCTGGTTATACCTTCATTCATTCATTCATTTTCCATTGCGCTGAAGTTAGCGCATAGGGCAGAGGTCAAATCTCTCCAATTCTGTCTCTCCAAAGCTATTCTATACAGTTCTTGAATAGTATGAATACTGTTTGTTTTACTTTCTCTAAGTATTGTTCTCCTGAGTTTTTCTTTTGGTCTACTCCTAGCTCTTTTACGGTTATATCTTACAATAGCTAAAATGATAAACATTCAATTTCTTGGCGATTACACAAGAATTCACATGAAAAAAAAAATATCCACCGACCGTATTCACGCTAGCTCAAATGACAACACAATAAATTTCTAACGTGTGAATTAACACAAATTTCAATGACAAAAAGATACATTTTCTTACAAATTCATAATAATTACCCTGATAAAACCATTTCCTGTTGTATTCTCGAAACATCGCTGTCTGAGTCTGGCTCCTGTTATTTCCGGACGTTTCTTTGCCAACTTAATTTGTATTAATTTGTTTTTTTTCAAATAAAATTTCTCACAACTGTATGTTCAGAGTTTTCACATCACGTGATGGCTTTATTTCTCATAATTTATTTTTATAAAACCAAATTGCTTACGTCTAATGAAATCGTAATCTTCTTTGATTTGAGAATCAAGGCGATTATTGAAAATACGATTACTTCGCGTCGGTTACTACTACGGGAGGTTTATTTAGTTATTCCGATTCACGGGAATTGTTTCGTTTGTGCCATATAGTTTGTTTTACTTGGTTGTTCTAAAAACTTTCTTTGATAACCGGAAAACAAACCCTCAGCGGTATGTAATAATTATTTAAGAGGCTTCACACTCAGAATGAGTTAGTTAGTAGTTGGATCATGGTCTCGCCGAAGTCGGATGTGTCGGAACATTTTCGCAAATAAAACAGACACAACACATTTCCATTCTCTGGACTACATTCTGCTGGAAATCTAGTAGGACAATGGTCCTTCTACAAGGGAGATCCAACGGGAGTTTGAGAATGAACGTTGAAGAAGAAAAAGAAGGATTATCGTCATTGCACTCCGGATAAGTCCATAGGTGCTCAGATCTCTCCTTGAGTTTATCCGCCATTACACGTTGACTGACGGTCCCAGTACGCCGTTGATTAAAAATCATTCTTTCTCGGCCACGAAAACGTTCCTTTCTTGCGACACGACATTTCAGACCAAGCTCCTTTATTCTAGTTATGGAACATGAATGAGTGAATGTGTCTGAACAGAAGGGTATCTTCCATCATTTTGTACTCAATCATATAAAAGCCTATAGCAATTTGATGCTATCGATTATTTGACCACTTTTGCCCAAACTGTACATATGATTGCATTGATTTTATGTGACCATATAAAGAAGGTAGAATTATATACTGATATTCGCGGGAACGTTGAGGTTGTATTTGTGAAGACATGTTTTTATGCTAGATTTCAGGGATGGCACGCCCCATCTTAGTTTCCAGACTCTGTTTGCTGGAATAAACCCATATCTCTACTTCAAGGAGTTGACCTCCACGGGGAACAGCGTTGATAAAAAGAAACACGTGCAAACAAGGGTGCAAAAATCATAATTGAAAAAGCAAGATGAAACTTTATAACGTTGATAAATATATATATATAAAGCCATTGAATTTAAACAAAACCACAACGAATTGTAATAATTTCACCTGCTACTTTAAATCGGTGCCATGGACTGGCTAAGAAACATGGTGCGTCTCCCATTATCTATAGCGAATAAAATATGTTATAACGGAATAGGTACACCGTTTGAGAGATAAAGAGTAACATTATTAAGGTGAGTTACGAAGCAACGTCATATCACACGGTTTCCCATAAGTGCTCAGCTGCCTAGTCAGTGGTTGACCAAAAACATAAGCGTTCAGCTGCCTAGTCAGTACTTGACCAAAAACACAAGTGTTCAGCTGCCAAGTCAGTGCTTAACCAGAAACATGAGTGATCAGCTACCTAGTTAGTGGTAGACCAGAAACATAAGTGTTCAGCTGTCTAGTCAGTGGTTGATCAGAAACATAAGTGTTCAGCTGTCTAGTCAGTGGTTGATCAGAAACATAAGTGTTCAGCTGTCTAGTCAGTGGTTGATCAGAAACATAAGTGTTCAGCTGCCTAGTCAGTGGTTGACCAAAAACATAAGCGTTCAGCTGCCTAGTCAGTAATTGACCAAAAACACAAGTGTTCAGCTGCCAAGTCAGTGCTTAACCAGAAACATGAGTGATCAGCTACCTAGTTAGTGGTAGACCAGAAACATAAGTGTTCAGCTGTCTAGTCAGTGGTTGATCAGAAACATAAGTGTTCAGCTGTCTAGTCAGTGGTTGATCAGAAACATAAGTGTTCAGCTGTCTAGTCAGTGATTGATCAGAAACATAAGTGTTCAGCTGTCTAATCAGTGGTTGATCAGAAACATAAGTGTTCAGCTGTCTAGTCAGTGGTTGATCAGAAACTTTCTGACTAGCGTTGCCTACCATACTTGCTCAGTAGAGATGGAGACATTCCTCGATCTTCACAGAGCATCATGCCTGGTACCCTACTTCCTGTGACTGGGTTAACCATGGGGGTAATTTGTATTGTAAATGACGAATAGCCTGTAAACTCGAAACCATGTCTACTAGACGGCGGTCAAGTAACCCACTGCTCCCTGATCACGATGAGATAGGAATAGCTGTGGGTTACTTTAACACGTACTAAGGAAAAATAACTCTTAGCAAACAACAATCAAGAACTAACATTTCACAAGCTCATATAAGAGAACGAGATAACAGCTATTCAATAGGCGTAAGGTAAAACTATACCAATTTCCATGTCTACATAATAAGCTTGTGGGATGCTAGGAGTTAATGTAAAAGGCAAGGGCAAATGAATAGATCGATATAGAATTGCCCCTTTTTCTGTGTCTGATAAATGAGATAGCGACTGTAATGATACGCCTACTTTACATTTGACAGAAATTGTGGGCTGGAATGAATATCAGGAGTGTATTTCGAGCACGTCCGTCATCCAAGCAAGTTTATGTTTTATGTTTTGAGGTTGTGGTATTTGACAAGTAACACGCAATTGTCATAAAATCCATAGCTCTGGAACTATTTACGTAGAATTATTGTAATACACAATATTTATAAAAGGCATCTGGCCCTGTAAGAATTAGATTAGGAATATTATAGAGATTATTTTTTCCATTGTTCAGATGTGCAGGAAATGAGATGGTAGACCACTGCAGTGTGGTGCAAGGCCAGTGCAATGTGGTGCTAGATCAGCGCAGTGCAGCGCACTGTCAGGCCACACGGGACGTTAGAAATGCATTCAAATGGAATATTTTATAGAAAATCCTTATCTATCTATGTTCCTTCAGCCGCGACCATCTGCAGTGTGGAATATTTCTGTTGTGCGTATAATTAATTAGCACTAGATTCGTTATATTTTTGATTATTGTTTTTTTTTTCCAGTGGTCACTATTGAAATGCGTGAGGAAAGCTGCCGGGGTCACCAGGCTTTATAGATTGCGAAATGAATATAGCAGGGAAAGAATATGTATAATATCTTGTAGAGATTACATAGAGAGAGAACAGATCAAGTTGTTTGGCCACATTATGAGAATGCATCACGAAAAGTTGCCCGTACAAGCATATAACCAAATGAGATCATGGTACAACGCCAGAGGAAGATCACGGAAAAGATGGATAGAAAACGTCAGGGACATCCTGTACAGACACGGTCATAGCACGACCGAGGCCACACATCTGGCTTTAGAACGCAAGATCGAGCTCCAATCACCCTTACGCTTAACGACAAGAGTGGATCACAAACCACCTGGGGAAAGAGAATAGACACTATTTATATACTTTATGTTATATCTGGTACGTATGCCGGATCCTCGCCTGGCATAGATACTTCTCTCTATGGTGAGTTGCAGAAGAGCATATGTTCTGAAGGTAGCCGAAAGAAGTGCTACAAGGACTCGTTAAAGACCTCACTGTACGCCTTTAAAATAGACCAAGATACATGGGAACTATGGTTTATTTGAAGAATGTTAGGCATTCCTTGGACAGCAAAGATTAATAATGAAAAAATGTCTTAGAAGGATACATGTGAAAAGATGCAATCGTGAAAACAGGAAAGATAGAAGGGGAAAAGATCAAGGGGAAGACCCAGAGAAAAGATATTGAACAGTTTGACTAAATGGCTTCGATTGACAACTACAACAGAGATGATGACATATATGAGAGATCGATGTACATGGAGAAATATGATCGCCAACGCCATTCGGCACGGCACTTGATGATGATGACATGGGAAGAATTTACACAAAATAGTACTACAAGGGGATCTATAGTCAGAAAAGGGACAGCATCTAGTGAATAAAGTAGTGTAGCAACTCAACAGCGAGAGTAGCTAGAGAGCCATGGGTAGTTCAAAAAAACCGTCTATAGTGGTCATTCCATGTTCGAACTGTCCAATGATATTTGCAGATCAAATATAGCTTATTAGTCATTCACATACTGATAACACAGAACATAAAACAGGATATAACACAGAACATAACACAGAATATAACACAGAACATAACACAGAATATAACACAGGACATAACACAGGACATAACACAGAACATAACACAGAACATAAAACAAACAAAAAACAACATAAAACAAAACATAACACAGGACATAACACAGGACATAACACAGAATATAACACAGAATATAACACAGAACATAACACAGAACATAACACAGAACATAACACAGAACATAACACAGAACATAACACAGGACATAACACAGAACATAACACAGAACATAAAACAAACAAAAAACAACATAAAACAAAACATAACACAGGACATAACACAGGACATAACACAAGACATAGCACAGGACATAGCACAGGACATAACACAGGACATAACACAGGACATAACACAGGACATAACACAGGACATAGCACAGGACATAACACAGGACATAACACAGGACATAGCACAGGACATAACACAGAACATAACACAGAACATAACACAGAACATAACACAGAACATAACACAGAACATAAAACAAAACATAACACAGAACATAACACAGGTCATAACACAGGACATAACACAGAACATAACACAAGACATAACACAGAACATAACACAGAACATAACACAGAACATAAAACAAAACATAACACAGAACATAACACAAAACATAAAACAAAACATAACACAGAACATAACACAGGACATAACACAGAACATAACACAGAACATAAAACAAAACATAACACAGAACATAACACAGGTCATAACACAGGACATAACACAGAACATAAAACAAAACATAACACAGAACATAACACAGAACATAAAACAAAACATAACACAGAACATAACACAGGACATAACACAGAACATAACACAGAACATAAAACAAAACATAACACAGAACATAACACAAAACATAAAACAAAACATAACACAGAACATAACACAGGACATAACACAGAACATAACACAGAACATAACACAGAACATAACGCAGGTCATAACACAGGTCATAACACAGGACATAACACAGGTCATAACACAGGTCATAACACAGGACATAACACAGGTCATAAAACAGGACATAACACAGGACATAACACAGAACATAACACAGAACATAACACAGAACATAACACAGGTCATAACACAGGTCATAACACAGGACATAACACAGAACATAACACAGAACATAACACAGAACATAAAACAAACAAAAAACAACATAAAACAAAACATAACACAGGACATAACACAGGACATAACACAGGACATAACACAGGACATAACACAGGTCATAACACAGAACATAACACAGAACATAAAACAAAACATAACACAGAAGATAACACAAAACATAAAACAAAACATAACACAGAACATAACACAGGACATAACACAGAACATAACACAGAACATAAAACAAAACATAACACAGAACATAACACAAAACATAAAACAAAACATAACACAGAACATAACACAGGACATAACACAGAACATAACACAGAACATAACACAGAACATAACACAGGTCATAACACAGGTCATAACACAGGACATAACACAGGTCATAACACAGAACATAACACAGGTCATAACACAGGACATAACACAGAACATAACACAGAACATAACACAGAACATAGCACAGAACATAACACAGGTCATAACACAGGTCATAACACAGAACATAACACAGGTCATAACACAGAACATAACACAGGACATAACACAGAACATAACACAGGACATAACACAGAACATAACACAAGACATAACACAGAACATAACACAGAACATAACACAGAACATAAAACAAAACATAACACAGAACATAACACAAAACATAAAACAAAACATAACACAGAACATAACACAGAACATAACACAGGTCATAAAACAGGACATACCATAGAACATAACTGTAACTGAATTTTCGAAAGTGAATGTAACAAATGGTTATCATCATCATGTGATGGACGAACAATATGTTTTCATTTACATACTCGGAGTCGCCTTGTTTGTTTTTCTCATTCCGCTCTAAGTATATGGAAAAAAAACAATCGTCACAGCACTGGGGACATTCCCATATTTGTTCTTCTTGCTGTTCCGTCAGCCAACCAAACGTGTATAAGCTCAGTGTCCCATTCAGTGTTTGTTCAATGAAGACATGAGCCTATCGCTGACGGAACAGATCTCGACCACAGAACACGTACTTCGTCGCTCCGGCGACTGCTTCTTCTGTCTTTCTTGAGTGCTGCCAATGGTGCTGTCAGCCAACTCTGGTTATAAACTACCGACGTGCTCGTAATAATTGTATTAATTTAATTTCATCACTTTTCACAGCACTTTTCAGCCAGAATTTTAGCTTAAATGCAACTTCCGCACATCAAGACATAGTAGCTTTAACAATGGCTACCACAACGGGTTTTAATACAAGAAAATGAAATGACAATTGTCACGACTCCACAGAAATGTGAAACACGACTTGTCAAACCGCCATCTTGAACCGGAAGACATCTGACGGGAGAATAATGAACAGTGGGTGCTGACGTACAAGCTTCACTTCTAGCAGGATGTGATGTTTCTGGGATACTGTCACACATTGCTGCCTCCTTTCGTAGACTAAGCATACATCCCTAACCCCCCTCCCCTCACACACACACAGACAACCACGCCTTTGAAGCAGCTAATCTATGCGTTTTGAGTTTCAACTCGGTTACTCAACTAAGTTGAAACTATGTCTGTGTTAGAACTATGTCTGTGTTAGAACTATGTCTGTGTTAGAACTATGTCTGTGTTAGAACTATGTCTGTGTTAGAACTATGTCTGTGTTAGAACTATGTCTGTGTTAGAATTATGTCTATGTTAGAACTATGTCTGTGTTAGAACTATGTCTGTGTTAGAACTATGTCTGTGTTAGAACTATGTCTGTGTTAGAACTATGTCTGTGTTAGAACTATGTGTTAGAACTATGTCTGTGTTAGAACTATGTCTGTGTTAGAACTATGTCTGTGTTAGAAATATGTGTTAGAACAATGTCTGTGCTAGAACTATGTCTGTGTTAGAACTATGTCTGTGTTAGAACTATGTCTGTGTTAGAACTATGTCTGTGTTAGAACTATGTCTGTGTTAGAACTGTGTCTGTGTTAGAACTACGTCTGTGTTAGAACTATGTCTGTGTTAGAACTATGTCTGTGTTAGAACTGTGTCTGTGTTAGAACTATGTCTGTGTTAGAACTATGTCTGTGTTAGAACTATGTCTGTGTTAGAACTATGTCTGTGTTAGAACTATGTCTGTGTTAGAACTATGTCTGTGTTAGAACTGTGTCTGTGTTAGAACTATGTCTGTGTTAGAACTATGTGTTAGAACTATGTCTGTGTTAGAACTATGTCTGTGTTAGAACTATGTCTGTGTTAGAACTATGTCTGTGTTAGAACTATGTCTGTGTTAGAACTATGTCTGTGTTAGAACTATGTCTGTGTTAGAACTATGTCTGTGTTAGAACTATGTGTTAGAACTATGTCTGTGTTAGAACTATGTCTGTGTTAGAACTATGTCTGTGTTAGAACTATGTCTGTGTTAGAACTATGTCTGTGTTAGAACTATGTCTGTGTTAGAACTATGTCTGTGTTAGAACTATGTCTGTGTTAGAACTGTGTCTGTGTTAGAACTATGTCTGTGTTAGAACTATGTGTTAGAACTATGTCTGTGTTAGAACTATGTGTTAGAACTATGTCTGTGTTAGAACTATGTCTGTGTTAGAACTATGTCTGTGTTAGAACTATGTCTGTGTTAGAACTATGTCTGTGTTAGAACTATGTCTGTGTTAGAACTATGTCTGTGTTAGAACTATGTCTGTGTTAGAACTATGTCTGTGTTAGAACTATGTCTGTGTTAGAACTATGTCTGTGTTAGAACTATGTCTGTGTTAGAACTATGTCTGTGTTAGAACTATGTCTGTGTTAGAACTATGTCTGTGTTAGAACTATGTCTATGTTAGAACTATGTCTGTGTTAGAACTATGTCTGTGTTAGAACTATGTCTGTGTTAGAACTATGTCTGTGTTAGAACTATGTCTGTGTTAGAACTATGTCTGTGTTAGAACTGTGTCTGTGTTAGAACTATGTCTGTGTTAGAACTATGTGTTAGAACTATGTCTGTGTTAGAACTATGTCTGTGTTAGAACTATGTGTTAGAACTATGTCTGTGTTAGAACTATGTCTGTGTTAGAACTATGTCTGTGTTAGAACTATGTCTGTGTTAGAACTATGTCTGTGTTAGAACTATGTCTGTGTTAGAACTATGTCTGTGTTAGAACTATGTCTGTGTTAGAACTATGTCTGTGTTAGAACTGTGTCTGTGTTAGAACTATGTCTGTGTTAGAACTATGTGTTAGAACTATGTCTGTGTTAGAACTATGTCTGTGTTAGAACTATGTGTTAGAACTATGTCTGTGTTAGAACTATGTCTGTGTTAGAACTATGTCTGTGTTAGAACTATGTCTGTGTTAGAACTATGTCTGTGTTAGAACTATGTCTGTGTTAGAACTATGTCTGTGTTAGAACTATGTCTGTGTTAGAACTATGTCTGTGTTAGAACTGTGTCTGTGTTAGAACTATGTCTGTGTTAGAACTATGTGTTAGAACTATGTCTGTGTTAGAACTATGTCTGTGTTAGAACTATGTGTTAGAACTATGTCTGTGTTAGAACTATGTCTGTGTTAGAACTATGTCTGTGTTAGAACTATGTCTGTGTTAGAACTATGTCTGTGTTAGAACTATGTCTGTGTTAGAACTACGTCTGTGTTAGAACTATGTCTGTGTTAGAACTATGTCTGTGTTAGAACTATGTCTGTGTTAGAACTATGTCTGTGTTAGAACTATGTCTGTGTTAGAAAGGCTATTGTTAAGCATTACCTGCTTATCTGTTTTGTATAATACATGAATTATTTCATCATCATCATTACTGTGGAGTGCATTTCCTTGTGGTTAGAACATCGTTCTCAGACCCTTGTGGTTCCGGGTTCAGTTCACATTTGGGACAGGATTTTTTTTCTTTCGTAGATACAATCAAAATTCTTCCTGTACATGCCGCGGCGTCTGCTATAACGAAGTGGCCTTTATTTCCACAGCCCATAGGAATCCCCCCTACAGTTCTTCACAGGAAAACATGCAGTAAAGAACGTCAAACATGCAGTAACGAAAGTTAAACATGCAGTAACGAAAGTTAAACATGCAGTAACGAAAGTTAAACACGCAGTAACGAAAGTTAAACATGCAGTAATGAAAGTTAAACATGCAGTAACGAAGGTTAAACATGCAGTAACGAAGGTTAAACATGCAGTAATGAAAGTTAAACATACAGCAACGAAAGTTAAACATGCAGTAATGAAAGTTAAACATGCAGTAACGAAAGTTAAACATGGAGTAACGAAAGTTAAACACGCAGTAACGAAGGTTAAACATGCAGTAACGAAAGTATCATTATTTAAGCGTTTGCTAAGACATGTATTTTCAGATAAACTTAATTTATTTAATTCATCGTCCACCATCATCAAGAGCCAGGGGTAGACCAAAAGAAACACTCAGAAGAACAATACTTAGAGAAATGAAAACAAACAATATTAATAATATTCAAGAACTGCACAGAATAGCTTTGAGCAAACAGAATTGGAGAGATCTGAACTCTGCCCTATGCGCTAACTTCAGCGCTAAAGGAAAATGAATGAATTGCTCCTGGTTAACAAACATCCCTACGGTCGAAACGTTCTGGACTGATCTCTGCGTATAGAAGGAGAAAGCGTTATTCATTTAAGATATATTCTACAGCCAAAAGTATTTGCCTTGTCGAAGTGTCCATCTGTGTTATTGGGTTTTTTTTAGACATTAATCTGAAATGTAATAACGTCAAAATGTAGAGGAAATTACTTCTTGGTAAGATTTAATGCTTCTTTATTGGTTGTTGTGTGCATTCATCCGTGAACATTTATTTATGATTTGTAGAAAGTTAATTCAATCTAACAAACTAGAAACTTCCCAGCAATAAAATGCCGTTTTAATGGCATTGGGTCACGAATGTGCTTGCGTCTGTGGGTCTCACCAATGGCCAACTAGACATACCACCCCTTCAACAGAAAACCTTAGTGGATCTTCTTCTGCGTTCGTTCTCAAACACCTGCAGATTAGCAGGATGTAGTCCGGAGAACGGAATGATTTGTGTCATGGTTAACAGCATTGCTGCGATATCTACGTCTTTCGGCCTGACATATCCGACTTCAGCATGGATTTGGGTCAATGACCCTATATGGCATGGGACAGCCAACTCCATCCCATAACCTCCTTAGTCGCCTTTTACGACATGCGTGGAAGGTATACAGTGTTGCTATTATTGGGGTTATCTTCTTAAAGAAGCTTCAAGGCACGTCATCTATACAATTATGCTTTTATTTTGTTGTTGAAATTTGTTTCATGTTTACCTGAATATATATGTATGCACCCTCTGTGGTTGGGAGGGAGCCAGAGATGTACTGTGCAGCACTGGGGAGGAGGAAACTGACAGCACTGTTTTTGCTATGGCTGAAACCCATCATAGAGGCACAGTGACTCAGGACGTAACAATCCTTTTGACTTGAACATTTGGTTGCATGCATGGAGCAATAGAGAAGTTCGGCATAACCAGTAGTCAATTGGTGGCGGGGAATGAGCACAGTGAACCCTATCTTGGCTACAGTGGCTAAGAGCAGTGCTTATGTTGAAACCTACCTTCCTGGAGGTGTGATAGTTATTCTCTGGCTCTGTCCCGGGGTGGGCCGAAAACTCAGAGACTTCCCAGCAATATAATTCATTTAATGGCATTGGGTCAAAGGGCATGAGCCCATGGAATACTGGATAGGTAACCAACCAACGAACCAATAAACGAGAAACAGCATAATATATCGCATATCTGTTGTCGAGCCCGAAGGGGAGCAAAGAACAGCAATACTGTTATCTTCTATGAATGTCGTAAGAGGCGACTAAGGAGGTCTTTGGGGGAGGTGGGGTTGAAGTTAGCTGTATAGTAGAAACAGTTGAATATACATATTATTACAAGAATACCTAGACAGTTGATTAGACATTTTTATTAGAATACAAGAATACCTAGACAGCTGATTAGACATTTTATTAGAATACCCAGACATTTGACATGAAAGATTACTGCAAGAATACCTAGACAGTTGATTAGACAATTTATTAGAATACCCAGACATTTGACAAGAAGTATTATTACAAGAATACCTCGACAATTGAATAGAAAGAGTATTGCAAATAATCCAGACAGTTGATTAGAAATATCACTACAATAATACCCAGACAGTTGATTAGAAATATTACTACAATAATACCCAGACAGTTGACTCGAAATATTACTACAATAATACCCAGACATTTGATTAGAAATATTACTACAAGAATACCCAGACATTTGACTAGAAATATTACTACAAGAATACCCAGACAGTTGACTAGAAATATTACTACAATAATACCCAGACATTTGACTAGAAATATTACTACGAGATATTACTACAAGAATACCCAGACATTTGACTAGAAATATTACTACAAGAATACCCAGACATTTGAGTACATGACTACCTAGGAAGTTGACTAAAAAAATAATGAGAGGACACATAAAAAAAACTGACGCATAAAATGGTTTAGAAAGATAACAAGCAAATAATATGATTTAATATTCAGCGTAAAACTATTCAGAAAAAAATAATTGTTAGTCAAAAATTGTTGTCTTCATTAAAACTTGTATTAGTTCTAGTAATCTCACTGAAAAAATATATTGTGTAATATGACATTGTCATTAGAGGTGAGAAAGAGAGTTCTGCAGTGCTATATAACTCCTATTTGTGAAGTAACCTATAGCATTTATTAATGCCGTAGTGGTGCGTGATGTTAGCGATCTCACATTTAAGAGGCTCTGCTAATGAGGGCGGTAGTCATCTCCTCTCCCTCGCAATCTTAATCAGGATTAATCCGGTACCCATTTAAAGCTGGGTCGACCTGGAAGCCGTTGCGATCTGAAAACAGTGCGCTATCCAATGCGCTAACGCGGCTCCCATGATTTGATATAACAAATATACTAACATATAGATGCGAGCCTTGGACAATAAAGAAACGTGAATGTGGGAATAGAGATGTGGTTCTACAGAAGAATGCTGAGAATACTATGGATTGCCAGAAAAACTAACGTAGAGGTGTTGAAAGAGTCAAATGCGAAACTGAGTTTAATCAATAATATAAGAAAAAGACAATCTTCATTTTTTTTGGCCACGTTATGAGAAAGAAAGATTTGGAGAACGTAGTCACAACAGGCAAGATTGAAGGGAACAGACAAAGGGCGACAACGTGAGAAAATATTAGACAGATTGACAACCTGGCACATCAGGGAAACAGCAGCGAGCTTGATACATAATACTGGAGATAGAGAACTGTGGAGAGCCATGATCGTCTACGCAGTCGGCATGGCACCTGATGGTGATGAGTAATCTCAAGTTTTTTGGAAGTCGGTTCATTTCTAAATGTGCACTAAAAGCTTGAAGATAACGCTGTCTACTGTTACCTCCTTCTTCAGCAATCGATAGTCTCCCATTACGATTATTTTTTTCGTCAAATCTTGCAGACTCTAAGTTCAAACACGGATCTCTAGATTCAAGGTAATTTTCAGGGATCTGCAACGTCATGGCAAGAGGTGGGTATCAGCAATTTGTTCGTTTTGTACAATTTTTATGATTTGGTTGGTAAGGGTGATATGGTCTTGCAGAAGGTATTCTTGTGTTTGTTGATAAACAATTACAGGTCAAACCGATTCCACAGAGGAAGAAACCCGGAGATTTATACAACGGTGACAGCTCAGTATTATTGACACATTTTATGGAGATGTGTCAGCCACAAGCTCGTTGAATGGAGAAAGAATATATAAGATTAATTCGATGGACTCCAATCTTTGAGATACATTCAATAGAGATAGTTTAATCTCTGAGATACATTTAATGGGGATAGTTTTGTCTGAGATTCATTCAGTATATATAGTTTAGTCTGAGATCCATTCAATGGAGATAATTCAATTTCTGAGTTTCTTTCAATGGAATTCAATCTCTGAGATCCATTCAATAATAATAGTTGGATCTCTGAATTTCATTCGATGGAAATTACTCGATCTCTCAGACCCATTCGATGGAAATTACTCGATCTCTCAGACCCATTCGATGGAAATTACTCGATCTCTCAGACCCATTCGATGGAAATTACTCGATCTCTCAGACCCATTCGATGGAAATTACTCGATCTCTCAGACCCATTCGATGGAAATTACTCGATCTCTCAGACCCATTCGATGGAAATTACTCGATCTCTCAGACCCATTCGATGGAAATTACTCGATCTCTCAGACACATTCGATGGAAATTACTCGATCTCTCAGACCCATTCGATGGAAATTACTCGATCTCTCAGACCCATTCGATGGAAATTACTCGATCTCTCAGACCCATTCGATGGAAATTACTCGATCTCTCAGACCCATTCGATGGAAATTACTCGATCTCTCAGACCCATTCGATGGAAATTACTCGATCTCTCAGACCCATTCGATGGAAATTACTCGATCTCTCAGACCCATTCGATGGAAATTACTCGATCTCTCAGACCCATTCGATGGAAATTACTCGATCTCTCAGACCCATTCGATGGAAATTACTCGATCTCTCAGACCCATTCGATGGAAATTACTCGATCTCTCAGACCCATTCGATGGAAATTACTCGATCTCTCAGACCCATTCGATGGAAATTACTCGATCTCTCAGACCCATTCGATGGAAATTACTCGATCTCTCAGACCCATTCGATGGAAATAGCTCATAGTCTCTGAAAATAATTCAATGGAGATAGTTCAATAATGAGATCTATTCGATGAAGATAGTTTCTCTAAAATAAATTCGATTGCAATAGCTCAGACTAAGGTTTATTGGATGGAACCAGCTCACTCTCAGAGATTCCTTGAATCAGTCGATAGTTTATCGATAAAAACAGCTCATTCCCTGAGATTATTTCAATCAGTCAATAGAACATCGATAAAAACAGCTCATTCCCTGAGATTATGTCAATCAGTCAATAGTTTATCGATAGAAACAGCTCAGTCACTAATTATTTCAATCCGTCAATAGAATATCGATAGAAACGGCTCATTCCCTGAAATTATTTTAATCAGTCAATAGTCCGTCGATAGATACAGTCCAGTCTGATTTCTTCATTCATTTAATAGTCCGTCGATAGAGACAGCTGTCTCTGAGATTCAATAAGTCAATAGTTCATCATTCTTATCCAAATCTTGCCAGTTTACAGTTTATAAATGCCGATCTACGCATGCGGTTGCGTCTGTCAATGGCCCACTAGACAAATCACCCATGCAACAGAAAACCTTACTGGATGACGTGCCGTTATATTGAGGTTTTCTTCTTAGAGAAGCTTCATGGCATGTCATCTATACAGTTATGCTTTTATTTTGTTGTTGAAATGTGTTTCATGTTTACCTGAATACATATGTATGCATCCTCTGTGGTTGGGAGGGAGCCAGAGATGTACTGTGCAGCACTGGGGAGGAGGAAACTTACAGCACTGTTTTTTCCTATGCCTGAAACCCATCATAGAGGCACAGTGACTCAGGACGTGACAATCCTTTAGACTTGAACATTTCGTTGCATGCCTGGAGCAATAGAGAAGTTCGGCATAACCAGTAGTCAATTGGTGGCGGGGAATGAGCACAGTGAACCCTATCTTGGCTACAGTAGCTAGGAGCAGTGCATAGGTTGAAACCTAACTTCCTAGAGGTGTGATAGTTATTCTCTGGCTCTGTCCCTGGGTGAGCCGAAAATCTACAGACTTCCGAGCAATATAATGCCATTTAATGGCATTAGGCCAAAGGGCATGAGCCCATGGACCGCTGGATCAGCAACCAACCAACCAACCAACCAACCAACCAACCAACCAACCAACCAACCAACCAACCAACCAACCAACCAACCAACCAACCAACCAGCCATAAATACCGATATACTGATCTGTGGAACAAATCGAAGACAGGCGCCATGTATGTATAAATGCCGATATAATGATCTATGGAACAAACCGAATATAAATGAATACCATTTTATCATCTTCTTGAAACGGTTATGAAGATAAAAACCGATTTGTTTATGGAAGCTTGCAAATCATTGACAGAAAAACTCGACAATTTGCGGACATTCAAACCAGATTGTCATACGATGAAGTGTTTATGATTAGGTGAATTTTTTAGAGCTTGAATATGTTTAGTTTGCAGATAGGGTATGACATAAATCTCAGACCCTTCATTCGTCATCTCCTCATAAATATGACACGAGTCGTAATAAAAATACACTTAATATGAACAAGAAATTGATAAAATATGACAAATTTATTAGATTTTGTGGATTTTTGTCGTCTGCGCTGATTTCATTTCTTTTAATGTCACAGGCAGTTATTTGCAATTAATAATCAATAGCGAAATGCATCTGAAGCGGGGGAAGGCCAGATAGAAGGTGAACTGGAGGGGTTCACGGAAATTGGTTTCCATTTTTATTCGTATATATTGTTTGCTCCCCAGAAATATATAATTTGGAGGAAATGTGTCATTGCCATGTGTGTGCATGTGCGTGCATGTGTATGTATGTGCATGCATGTGTGTGCATGTGGGTGCATGTGTGTGCATGTGTGTGCATGTGTATGTATGTGCGTGTGTGTTTATATCTTACGTATTATAGAATATATAATTTGGAGCATGTATGTCACTGATATGTGTGAGTGTTTATATTTTAAGTATTCTTGTTCATGTTTTAATTGTATCTTTTTCTGCATTCTCTCGGTTTATTCTTTTTATCTGCTGTCTCTCTGTTCAGCTTTCCATCTCCTATCTTCACGTTTTTATCTGTCTGTTTGTTCAGCTTTCCATCTGCTGTCTTCAGATTTTTTGATTTTTGTTTTGGTTCAGCTTTTTATCTTCTGTCTTCAAACTTTTTATCTATCTTTTTTGTTCAGCGTTGCATCTTCTGTTGTCTGGGTTTTATGTCTATTTGTTCAGCGTTGCATCTTCTGTCGTCTGGGCTATATGTCTTTTTTTTTCATCGTTGCATCTTCTGTTGTCTGGGTTTTAGCTGTCTATTTGTTAAGCTTTGCATCTTCTGTCGTCTGGGTTTTATCTGTCTTTTTGTTCAGTATTGCATCTTCTGTCGTCTGGGTTTTAGTTGTCTGTTAAACTTTGCATCTTCTGTCGTCAGGTTTTTTCCTACCGTTACTCTGTTTAGCTGCATTTCTTCTCTATTGAACCAGGTAACACCAACACGTCTCGCAACATTTAGTGCTAATTAAAAAATATATGCAGAAACAACATATTTTAGCGATAAGATTTAGCGATAAGATTTAGCGATAAGATTTAGCGATAAGATTTAGCGATTTTGGCATGAATTATTTCTCTGATTATTAATGACTCATCAATTGATCAAACAGAAGAGGGAATTCCATGAAGAATAACGTGGTCAATGTTCTCAGTGTTGTAATTTCTGCATGCGGTGTCGTCTGTGGGTTTCACCAATGGCCCACTTGACAAACCACCCATGCAAAAGAAAACCTTAGTGAATGACATGCCGTTTAATTGAGACAATTATGGAAACTTTGTAGCATGTCATCTATACAATTGAAATCGGATGTGCTAGGCCTACAAGGCGCATAACGGTGGCACAACGTAATCACGCTCCCGGCGGAAATCGCACGGATATCTGTGATGGTTACAATGGAGCGAACGCAAAACAAACAAACAAACATCTATACAATTATAGACCCTCTCTGAGTAGAAGTCTCCTTCAATAGGCATTTCACTAAGTCGAAAGTTGGTCTTCTGGTTATGAAAGAAAGCTAAGAAAAACCATCCCACTACACATAGGAAGTAAGAGCTAATTGCTAGCAATTCCTGGGGTTCTCAAACTAAAACACACAAACTAACAATTTCTGCACAGTACGGAAGTTACTTTTCTAAATGGAAGACCTACCAACATAATTCAATCAAGCTTTTTGAATTATGTTTTCTATTATTTCCGTGAATTTCGTTGGTGGACGTAGGCACGCGACATACAAGCGACACAAAGTATGTAAATAGAGGCCAACGAAAACCAAAGCAATAATCATAAACATCACGTACGAAGGCTGCTTCTGCTTTGTTTTGGCCCTGCTATCAGGTCTTATTTGGTGGTTGGATCACGGTACAGACCACATCTTACTGTTTTCTATTCATATGAACTAATTCGAGAAAAAAAAGAAGAACTAATCTATACTAGTTGAGGGCAATATACGAAATTGTGGTCAACTCCGGCCTGCCAAGCTTTCTTTTCACTATTTCAGTTATCAGGGACTTGCAATTGTTCTAGAACAATTATCCATTCAAAATAATATAAGAGAAATAGGAATCTAGAATCTCAACTGATGGTGGTGATGATTGTGGTTGTGGTGATGGTTGTTGTGGTAGTAGCGATGGTGATAACGATGATTATTAAACCCCGAGGAAGTGCAGGAGTGTCACTCTTTTTGTATGCCAAGCGGTGGAATTTTACCTTCACATTCCACCCCCTGGCATAAATAAATGTGACACATTACTTTTAAATTCTTTTAAATTCAGCTGGTGGGAATTGAACCAGGTCCGTTATAGCAGCACCGAATCGCGTTGAACCACAAGTAGACACGCGTTGGGAGCTGCGTTAGCGAAGTCGTTAGCGCACTGGCTTCGCATATGAGGGGTTCTTGGTTCATTCCCTAGTTGAGGCGGAAATGTTTCTCAGAAAGCAACGGCTCCCGGGTCGACCCAGCCTTAAATGGGTACCGGATTAATCAAGGAAGTAAAGACTGCGAGGGAGAGGAGATGGCTACCGCCCTCATTTGCAGAGCCTCTGAAATGTGAGATCGTTAACATCTCACACCCCTACTGCATTAATAAATGTTATGCATGTCACTGGAAGATGCAGGGAAACTTGCTCAAGACCGCGGAGAATTCAAGAGATCAATAGGAAAGACTGCGTTCTGGAAAGAATATGCCACTTGATGATGATGATGGGTTACTTTACTTTACTTTGTACAAGTAGACAGGTTTTCCGTACTTGATCAACCCCACCCCCAAAAAAAGATGTGATCTCGTCAAGACATTCAACCTGTGTACTCAAGTCACCGAAAACGGACCAATCGAAACAAGGACTATTACAACATCAACGAACATCCCGTACATGTATAAGTATCCTCAGGAACACATAGAACATTCATATTCCTACTACACGGACCTAAAGGCCTTCTTGTGAACATAAGTAACATAGAGACAGAACAATATTGCTTCAAATAATATCGTATACAAGAAACTGTATAAAATAAGCAATTAAAAAAAATCTTAGCAAACACAAAAAAGAAACCAAAAAAAAACAAAAAAGGAATTTTGACCCCAAAAAATATATATTCATTGACACCGCATACTTCCTATATAATTTTTCTCAGAATCTGGCACAAAAATCACTTCAGGCTTTTCAATACGGTTGTTATACCCGGATGTACGTCAGACATTAGTAACCGGTAATGACCTACTTATATTTTGCCGGCAACTAATCGAATAAGAGGGAGGATTAAGTAAAACATGACATCAGGGGATCAGTGGGCAATGGAACACAACGTTGAACGCTCTGACAGATTGGCATAAAAATTCCGTAAAAAAAGTAATTACCTTTATAAACATGAATCCATGATCTAGGGTAGATTATTCAGACGTGGGTGAAAATTAGAATTGGGGTATAAGGGAATATATATCAATGTTCCTTCAGCGCTGGTTATTATATGGAGATTAGAAGCTTGTGCTCTAATGTAGTGGTTCTAAGTTTGTGCTGTATGGTCACTCGGCAAGCCACTTGGATTTAGAAATTGGAGGAGGGGGGGGGTCAGACTAGTCCAGGGAGGGGCAAAGGAAAGTGTATACTTGAACAATTAACAACAAGAATTCTAGCAACTTGTTTACAATGCATTGACGAATAATAAAGAAAGTTGTGACCATTTTATAAGGCAATTGGGGGGGGGGGGGGCAGCGTTAGAATATTTATCCTTACAAGGGGTGGGGGGGTGGGGCCCAGGTCACACAAAGTTAATCACTGCTCTAGAGTTTGAGCGACGTGACTCTTCTGTCTATAGCTGGTTGTTTCTACCCATGGTTATTTCTTGCTGGTTATTGCTACCCATTGTTCTTTCTTGTTTTTTATTTTTACGGGGTGCGGGGTATTTGACAAAAGTTGACAAGGAGGGTGGTGTTATTGGTAAATGTTTAACGTAAAAACAAAATAATTTCTTTAGGCACCTATTAAATTGTCAATATTAGAAAAAATTTTCTATACAGGGTAAACAAATCCAGAAAAAACACCACATTTGGCTTTCGGTCACACTTTTACATCACAACAACAACAATTGTTTTAGGAGAATGGGTTAATTTTATTGACATTAGTAAGCATGGTGAGCGGGGACAGGGGGGGGGCGGGAGTGCTGTATACTTGACAAGCTGTTGACAAGGGGGAGATGTGGTCAGAAATTGCCACAGAAAATGTTGTAATATATGGACAGTCCATATTACCACATACATTGTTGATGTAATTAACGTATGGACAGCCCATATTACCACAGACATTGTTGATGTAATTAACGTATGGGCAGCCCATATTACCACAGACATTGTTGATGTAATTAACGTATGGACAGTCTATATTACCACAGAAACATTCGATATTCCTTATTGTTATAGAACCATATCGTTGTAGATTATCTGAAATATGTCTACGTAACTCTGACGACCAGGATACCGAGTTCGTTCCCCGCCACAGGCATTTGTGCATCCGGACCGTTCAGAAAGCAATGGCAAACTACCGAGCGTATTTATATTGCCTAGAAAATCACCACAGCCAACAAATTCTGGGTTGATAGCTACGTCCTGTAAAGGATATGCTACAAAAAAAAACAAAAAAACTGTGACTAAAATATTTGAATGATTGAAATTGCATACCCAACAATAATGGTATGTTTGAGTCGCATATACTGCGCACCTATGGGACGTAGTCTGTAACAGTAAATGGGTTATTGACCCTGAACAGAGTTCGTGCATCGCAGACTAAACCCGTCAACGTAAATTAAAGATGGGCAGCTTTGAAATAACAGGGTACCACAGTCGCAAAAGTAAATTACATAAATACTAAAAAATTGAAATAGAGCCGAGGGACAGGATAGCGATAAAGGTCGGTGAGTAACTACATGATAAGTGATAACTTAAAATGTGATTGACGGATCAGTAATCACATACGATTCATGTTTTTGAAATACGTTGCTAAGAGATAACAGGCGTGTCCTTTTCCAAATATAGGTCCTGTCGGCTAGTCTAACATAGCGTCATTAAACTTGTATGATATGATTGATACGTGATTTTCATTGGTTGTGTTAGGTATACTTTGTGTCGTTAACAAATAAAAAGTAGAATCAGCCAAAGTGAGTGACGCTGTGTGGAACTAGCCCTCATGACCTGTGTCTGTTTGTCTGTCTGTCTGTCTATCTATGGCATTTTCTCTTATTTTGTCATTAGACGTCGGAATATTGGATGACGACCCGTTTTGGGGCTTGATTGATGACTGCAGGTTATCGCCAGCGCACATCCGACAATTCCGTAGAGGTTGAAACCCCGGTCTCAATAAGTCTATCAGAGTGTACCTGTTGACAGGTCCAGTTCCAGGCTGAATTATTAGTCTCATCAAATATTTATCAAAATCAAAAACACAATGAAATACAACGAAACACAAGACGTATATTTAAAAGCGCAAAAAAAACAAACAAAATAATTGTCAACAGATATACCACCACAACAACAATAAATCAAAATAAACAATACCAAGATAGAGTGTGTGGATACATTCAAATACTTAGGAGCAAATATCAACTGTGATGGAGACTGCAGGCAAAGATAAGGAAGAGATTGGCAATGGCATATTGTAAAATAACATGGTTGAAAAGTATATGGAAAAGCAACAGAATAGAAACGAAACTGCTAATGCTACGAACTACTATTTTTCTGGTTGCAACATACGACTGTGAAAAATGGACCCTAAATAAAACAGCGGCAAAGAAGATCAACGTCTTCGAGCTGAAATGCTACAGAAGGATACTTAGAAAGTCATGAAATGAAAAAAAAAAGAGAAACTCAGATATTATAAATACATTGAAGATTCCAGAGTGTTGGTTACTAAACACAATAACAAAAAGGAAACTACACCTGTTCGGTCATATAAAGAGATACAACTGTTTAGAAAGACAAATAATGGAAGGCAGAATACCTGATTTGAAAAGAAAAGGCAGACCAAGCAGACGATGGACTGACGACATTAAAGATAACTTGAATATGTCGTTAGATGTCACATAGCCCAAAACAGAGAAGGGTTCTGTGAGTTCATTGGGAAGACAACGTTCTGGAGAGAATACGTCACATGATAATACTTATTGTGTTTCTCCTTACAGGCTGTTTTCTGACTATGGCACATTTAGTCGCTTGATATGCAGTAAAGTTTTTATGTCTCAGAATGTTGGTAACTTCTTCCATCTACCTTCCTCTTCCTCTTCTTGTTTCCATGTTCATGTTGTATGATCTTGCTGCTGGTCAATAAAGATTTATTATCATTAAGTGGACAAACAATTTCAATCTTCCCCCCCCCCCAACATCCTTCTTCTGCGTTCGTTCTCAAACTCCTGCAGATTAGCAGGATGTAGTCCGGAGAACGGAATGCGGTGTGTCATGGTTTACAGCACTGCTGCGATATCTGCGCCTTTCGGCCTGACACATCCGACTTCAGCATGGCTTTGGGTCACTGACCCTATATGGGATGGGACAACCAACTCCATCCCATAACCTCCTTAGTCGTCTTTTACGACATGCGTGGAAGGTAAATAGTGTTGCTATTCTTTGCTCCCCTTTCGGGCCCCGTCAACACACGGGCGTTCCCAACATTGACTACAGACATTGTTCCAACAGTTCTTGTAATCTCTTCATTTCTCACATGATCTCTTCTTGTTCCAACAGTTCTTGTAATCTCTTCATTTCTCACATGATCTCTTCTTGTTCCAACAGTTCTTGTAATCTGCTCATTTCTCACATGATCTCTTCTTGTTCCAACAGTTCTTGTAATCTCCTCATTTCTCACATGATCGCTTCTTGTTCCAACAGTTCTTGTAATCTCCTCATTTCTCACATGATCTCTTCTTGTTCCAACAGTTCTTGTAATCTCCTCATTTCTCACATGATCTCTTCTTGTTCTGATTGCTGCTGTTCATAGCATTTTACTTGTAGTGAGCTTTCTTTTTTGTTAGTGTCAACGTTTACAAGAAAATTGAAAAAAATGTTGAACCTGCAGTTTTACTTACAACTTCTCAGTAAACCACTTTTTTAAATACTTTTTATTCAAGAGTTGTTTACACTATTGTTCGGATTCATGACGGCTTGGTACCGATTTCAAAACCCGCTGCAGAAATTTGTATATCCGGACCGTTCAGAAATCAATGAATAACTGCTGACATTATTTATGTTTGTAGAATATCACTGCAGAAAAATAACGCTAGGTTGATGGTTCCGTTCTGATCATAGGATGTAATACCAAACATAGGTGTTATTTTAATAAAAATAATGTAGAAATCTTACTGCAGTGTCCCTCTTCTTAAATTTATGACATATTCGTTCTAAAGATTTCGGACAGGTCTCCTTCAAATCGCATAGATGCCGTGGACGTGATTACTCTACAGGAACTAAGCTTGATGGCAGCAATCAATGTGATAGGTTTTCGTGTTTTCTCTAGATGCGGAAACAACTTGGAAAGATTGATATTAATTTCAAATAGTATGAAGGTATTATTGATCGATATGCAGGAATTGTATCAGAAATGAATTGCTAATTCATGCAGTCAGAGTATAAAAGCCGATGTCACTTTTAAATTTAAAAAAAATATATAAGAGTGCAATGACAAAGGCAAGCAGAAACTGTAAAATGTCAAAGTGTGTTGGCAAACGGGAATATGCGTTATTTAGCGGAACGGTTTGAATGCTTGATGTAGGACAAGAGACAATGTTAAGAAACGAGAAGACATTGAATAGTGGTTCTAATCTTATTGTTACGCATGCGCTTGCGTATGTGGGTCTCACCAATGTCACACAAGACAAACCACTCATGCAGCAGAAAACCTGGTAGATGACATGTCGTTATATTGAGGTTATCTTCTTGTAGAAGCTTCATGACACGTCATCTATGCAATTATGCTTCTCATGATTTTATTTTGCTGTTGAAATGTTTTTTTTTTAATGGTTTGTTATTTTTATATATGTATGCACCCTCTGTGGCTGGGAGGGAGTCAGAGATGTACTGCGCAGCACTGGGGAGGAGAAAACTGACAGCATTGATTTTTTTTTCTATAGGTGAGGTCCATCATAGAGGCACAGTGACTCAGGACGTGACAATCCTTTTGATGTCAACATTTGGTTGCATGCCTGGAGCAATAGAGAAGTTTGGCATAACAAGTAGTCAATTGGTGGCGGGGAATGGACACAGTGAACCCTATCTTGGCTGCAGTGGCTCGGAGCAGTGCATAGGTTGAAACTTCCCGTCCTGGTGGGGTAGTAGTTATTTTCTGACTCTGGCCCGGGGGGTGGCAGAAAATCCACAGATATCCCATCAATATCATGTTATATTAATGGCAGTGGATCAATGAGCATGAGTTCAGGAACCGCTGGATCAGCAACCAACCAACCAACCAACGAACCAACCAACCAACCAACCAACCAACCAACCAATCTTACTGTTATCAATACTCCTTATTTTGAAGTAAATGTATTTTCGTGGCCCCTTTTAGGTTTATAGGTGGTGCTGTTTTGAAACTCATAAGTTTTTGTTTGCTGCATGTATTGTAATTGTTTATGTTACATAATTTCCATTTTCATTGTCACTGCACGTGTTTTCAGGAAGCTTTTCATAGGCAGGGGGAATAAAGGCCGCTTGGTCACAGCAGTAGCCACGACGTGTATAAGAATCATTTTAAATATTTGATTTTACCTATCACAGATTTAAAATACAAACTAGTTTCAACTATGGTTTTTATTAAAAAAATTAGCGCTTTAACTTTTCGGCCACACGCTAAACTTTAAACATTAACGTTTTAACTTTTCGACCACACGCTAAACTTTAAAAATTAACGTTTTAACTTTTCGAACACATGCTGAACTGTTAAAGGAGAAACATTACAATTAAATATTCTTTTCTTCGGCCTGTTCTGACATGTCTATGGCTACCCAATTGTTCAATCTTTCCTAGTTTTTCTATCTCCTAGCCATACTATGTTTTGACAAGTGAATCAAACACATGTGTTACATCAGGGCATCATTCTATTCCCATGACTGCATACTAAGTGACTCACTGAATATAATTCAGAAAGTCAAAACGGGTGATGTACGTAGATGTATGTATGCAAGTGGAGTCTTTAGAGAGAGCTAAATGCTGGCATCACTACGAAAACTCACTCTTTTCTTTGTTCTTAGACACGCGGGCATGAAGGAAACGAATGGGCCGACCAAATAGCTAGCCTCGCCACCACAACAGATGGTCAGCCTATGGACTGAGCAGACATACTCATTGCTCTTCGTGAATCCTCACGATCAGAGGATTTTGAGGTGAATGAGCATGAGTCAATATCGAGAATACGTGAATTAGGAGTAAGGATGGGATTTTTTAAAAAGCAGTGAACCAACATAGAACCGGAACCATAAGCCGTTATATTCTGAGAGATTTACTGAAGCGGAATTCTGAGCACCTATGGACGTGTCTAGTTTGCGAAGAGCATAATGAACAGACCTAATACCTAATACTTAACAATATGAATTTTTCAAATTAGTCCAGTCATGACTGTCTCAAAAAAAAACCTCACAATAGAATTAATTAGGACCACATTTGTTTCTTTTTTTTACTGTTGTTGTGATTTCTGCTGGTCACTATTTACATACTTGGAATCGCATGCCAAAAATAGCCAAGGTGACTCCAATTATACAAATAGTGCCCAACAATAGTCACAAACGTAATGAATGGGGTCCTAATTAATTCTGTTGGAAGGTCTTCTATACAACCGACTGACTCAATCCAGCATCGGATACTTAGAAAGGTGATTGTCTACAGTGGTCATCCGTGACTTTTGACGGTATATAAGACCTGTCAGCTAAAACGTAAACATAAACTAGTTTTCGATGTAGTGAAATCTATTGGTTGGCTATTTTTGGCATGCGACTTCAAGTATGTAAACAGCGATCAATCAAAGTCCCAACATTAATCAAAAACGTAACGAACGGGGTGCAAATTAATTCAGCTAGAAGGCTTTTAGTACTCAGTCGATAGGCACGGTTCATCACATGCCAGAATTGTCCAAGGACATTTGCAGACAGAATAAGGCTTGATAGCCATCTACGAACTCATAACAATGGACATAATTCAAACTGAATTTCAAAAGTGGATGTAAAAAATTGTCATGATCACTTGCAATGGACTAAAAACAACAACAACATTGATATGTGATCCTAGTAGTGGATGACATAGATTCGGTTGGCAACAACAGACAGAGAACGGTGATTTTCAACCGTTTCTTAACCTGATATCCCCTTCTCGGACAAATTTTTCTCGGTGGCTCCTGCTACCTTTAGAAGAATTATCTCTAAATTTCTTTACAAGTTATCAAAACTTTTCTGTGATATATTTTATAGTTCTTCTTCTCCAGTTTACATTCTCAAACTCCCACTGGATCTCTCTTGTAGCAGGACAACATTCTCAAACTCCCACTGGATCTCTCTTGTAGCAGGACAACATTCTCAAACTCCCACTGGATCTCTCTTGTAGCAGGACAACATTCTCAAACTCCCACTGGATCTCTCTTGTAGCAGGACAATATTCTCAAACTCCCACTGGATCTCTCTTGTAGCAGGACAATGGTCCTATTAGATTTCATTCTCAAACTCCCACTGGATATCTCTTGCAGCAGGACAATGGTCCTATTAGATTTCATTCTCAAACTCCCACTGGATCTCTCTTGTAGCAGGACAATAGTCCTACTAGATTTCATTCTCAAACTCCCACTGGATATCTCTTGTAGCAGGACAATAGTCCTACTAGATTTCATTCTCAAACTCCCACTGGATATCTCTTGTAACAGGACAATAGTCCTACTAGATTTCATTCTCAAACTCCCACTGGATCTCTCTTGTAGCAGGACAATGGTCCTACTAGATTTCCAGTAGAATGTAGTACGAATATTGGAGATGCATTGTGTCATCGTTTTACTTGCGCAAATGGACCGACAAATCAGTCTTCGGTGTGATTTACCTATCAAATAGCTTCTTTTTGTGTTCTCCCTGTAGGGAAATGTGCCGACTCTTTCCCAAATTAAAATCTTTCTTTATGACCGACAGAGAAAACTCCTCCAAATTCCGTGACACATGACTCAAGTTGAGAGCCAGTGAACTTCGAGGAATTTCGATAAAAGTAGATTTTTCATGCAACAAAACACAAGCCAAGTTCTAAGAATTCTGACATGACAGATGAGGCCACAGACTTGAACTCTTTCTTCTTATACACACAGAAAAAAAACAGAACAAGATTTTTTTTAAAAGGGATAAAATGTGCAGGAACTTCTTTACTTTTTTGTTGGTGGATGAAGAAATTTGAAGCCTGTGGCGTACTCCTGTCACCACGACCTACCTTCTTCCCGCAAAGTTAATTGTTCATTACTGCTATGATTTTTATATTGTGGTTCGTATTTTTTTTAAATGACAAAAAAAGTTAGAAAAGATCCAATATATAAAAACATTTGCAGTCAAGTGAAATTTACTTTGCGTTTAGAAAGTCGGTGGTTGTGACAGGAGTACATGAACTACGATGTAAATTATTTTGATCATCAATAGGTGTGATATATCTAAACTGACTAATATTAGCGGTTGAAAGAGGCGTTCTTCACAATTAGAGGTATGGGAAGTTGGAGTTTGAAGTCTCAATGGTAAAAAATCCCACATAGCATAACAGAAATCTGAAGTGGAGACTATGAAAACATTTATACTGTTTCATTTATTTTCAAGTACACAATTTATATATGCAAAATATGGGGTCAAAG
This sequence comes from Meghimatium bilineatum, assembly GCA_034231615.1. Taxonomy (NCBI): domain Eukaryota; kingdom Metazoa; phylum Mollusca; class Gastropoda; order Stylommatophora; family Philomycidae; genus Meghimatium; species Meghimatium bilineatum. Next base: position 60,633,711 of record CM067300.1, on the reverse strand, counting down.
TTCCTAATACTTTTACAAATTTTCCCACTTTTTTCATTTTTTTTCCACGTGCCTGATGTTAAATAACGACCTATAAAAAGGTGACATTAGAGCAACTTGTCATTGACGAAAAGGTGACATTAGAGCAACTTGTCATTGACGAAAAGGTGACATTAGAGCAACTTGTCATTGACGAAAAGGTGACATTAGATCAACTTGTCATTGACGAAAAGGTGACATTAGATCAACTTGTCATTGACGAAAAGGTGACATTAGATCAACTTGTCATTGACGAAAAGGTGACATTAGAGCAACTTGTCATTGACGAAAAGGTGACATTAGATCAACTTGTCATTGACGAAAAGGTGACATTAGAGCAACTTGTCATTGACGAAAAGGTGACATTAGATCAACTTGTCATTGACGAAAAGGTGACATTAGAGCAACTTGTCATTGACGAAAAGGTGACATTAGAGCAACTTGTCATTGACGAAAAGTTTGATTTTTGAATAGAGTGTTCACTAGCAAATTACTTATGTAGTATAAATGTCTGCCAATATTAAAACAGCTAAAGAAACTATGGCACGGTACTAACATAAGAACAAGGTTGTGTTTACTACGAAAATGTTCGTTTCTTGTGGCGACATATGGATGTGAAGCATGGACACTAAATAAAACAATGGCCAAAAGAATAACATTTGAATTAAAGTGATATAGAAGAATAGAACTACATAAGATAGAAACAATTATAACCACATTTGGTAGAAACACTTATAACCAAATTAGATAGAAACACTTATAACCACATTTGGTAGAAACACTTATAACCACATTGGGTAGAAACACTTATAACCACATTTGGTAGAAACACTTATAACCACATTAGATAGAAGCATTTGTATCCATATTCAATAGAAGCACTTGTAACCACATTAGATAGATGCACTTATAACCACATTAGATAGAAGCACTTATAACCACATTAGATAGATGCACTTATAACCACATTAGATAGAAACAGTTATAACCACATGATAGAATCACTTGTAACCACATTAGATAGATGCACTTATAACCACATTAGATAGAAGCACTTGTAACCATATTCGAAATAATGAATGAAAACATACAAATAGGGAAGACAGTCTATAAACTGCTGAATAATTTGTATATATATTAAAAAAACAGTGGCAGGCATCAGACAGGAAGTATGTGGGGACGCTTAGATCAATCGAAGACACGCCTCGGTGCGGAGACAGCTCGTAATCTGAATTTCATTTTTGATGTGAAAGAAATCAGTCTGTGTATGTGACAGATAAACAGTCACTCAGACAGACAAACAATCATGCAGTGCGAAAAGGGAAATAGATTAATCTTCCAGGAAATGACGTATTAGGCGGGCATATAGCTTTTGAAAAATAAAGGTGGGAAAAAAATGAGGAATAACTGACGAGTGACCTGTTTCTAGAAATGTCTAGCTGTGGACCTCCCTTGTGGAGTGATGCGATCAATTACTGTTTTCAAAATTCGAGTTTTGGAATGACAAATTATTTCAAATTGCCTTGGAAAATCTCTTGTTACGGTTACTTTACCATGAAGCATTTCTAGTTACAGGGATGCCAAATTGTGCAGATTTCCTTGAAGTTGGGAGCATGTTCTATTCTGGTCGTTGTCATCAATCAAGCCAATTGTAGCTCTAGTGATTCTCTGGGCAAAATTAATACGTTCAGTAGTTTGCCATTGTTTTATGAATGGTGCAGATGTACAAATATTTACGGTAGGGGATTTAACCTGCTACATTGGCTGTCTGAGGCGTGCTCTGTCCCTCTCCTCCATACACAATACTGTCTGATATAGGTTTAACCGTAATAGACTCCGGCCTTAGAGATTTAACTATTCTTCTTCTTGAACCACATATTCTACACATACATTCTATCTCTTCTTCTGAACCAAGTATTCTACACATACATTCAATTTCTTTCTCTGGCAGGGCTCAGAAACATGGACAATGAACAAACAACTAGAAGACAGAATTGATGCCTTTGAGATGTGGATACATATATATCAGGGAGCCGCGTAGGCGCAGCTGTTAGCGCACTGGCTTCCCATATGAGTGGTACTGGGTTCATTCCCCAGTTGAGGCGGAAATGTTTTTCAGATCATAACGGCTCCCTGGTCGGCCCAGCCTTAAATGAGTACCGGATTAATCCTAAAAGTAAAGACTTCGATGGAGAAGAGATAGCTACCGCCCTCATATAGCACAGCAACTAAAATATGAGATCGCTAACATCTCACACCCCTACATCAGTTAATAAATGCTATGGTCAACTTTACTTTACATTATATCGAATAATAGGGAGGCCTTCATGGCAAGAGAGGAAAACAAACAAAAAGGTTATAATAATGTTTAATATGAACACAGAATTAATAAAGCAAATAAAGATCAAACAAATAAAGTATTTTCGACATAATAAAAGAGATAATTATAAAACATTAGAGACATTATTAAAAAATAAAATTTCTCTCACAGCTGTGGAGAAAGAAGTGCAGGATTTAATCAGTGAGAATACCAAAGAAGGGGATGTGATTATATACACTGATGGAGCTGTGATTAGACATGTTCGCAGTGCTTGGGCCTTCACAGCTCAGTGCGCAGGTAAAACGCTCAGGGAGAAGAGTGGTGCCTTTGCGGTCACTACGAGTAGCATGACTATGGAGACTATGGCGGTGACCAGGGCATTTGAATGGGTATGCACACAGAAGGTAACGCAGGTCTACATCTTGAGTAACTCTATGAGTATGATTAGGAAGGTACAAGTGGGTCTCGTTCGCGAACAGTGGATTGAGACATTGAGAAAAGCGAGGCTGAAAGTGGTTACATTTATTTTCTTGCCGGGACATGTGGGTGTTCGAGACAATGAAAGAGCGGATCAACTGGCGTCATTTGCGATTGTGGCGCAAGGCGATGGGACAATGGATAGAGCTTACGTTTTGAACTTATTAAGAGATATAGCACGCGAGATTGAGACTAGTGTGGATGATGATTCCCTTTCAATGATCAGGATTAAAGATCAGGGTGTGAAATGCGGTGTTGCTAGAAGTGAACAATTTAGTGGGTGCAGAAGAATGATGGTTAACCAGCAGAGGACCGGTACTGTCAGCAGTAGTGTAATGGCAGATACACTAAAGGAGAGATCGGATCAACTATGGACGTTTCCAGTTTGCAGTGATGATGATGCGACGACTAACCAACTAACTACATCACATCAGACCACATCACATCAGACCACATCACATCAGACCACATCACGTTAGAACACATCACATTAGACCACATCACGTTAGACCACATCACATTAGACCACATCACATCAGGCCATCTCTCATTAGACCATCTCTCATTAGACCAGATCACATTAGACCACATCGCATCAGGCCATCTCTCATTAGACCATTTCTCACTAGACCATCTCTTATTAGACCATATCACATTAGAGCACCTCTACTTCTCCTTAGACCATCTCTCATTAGACCATATTAGACTACATCTCATTAGACCACCTCTCATTAGACCACATCACATCAGACCAGATCACATTAGATCACATCACATTATACCACATCACATCAGACCATTTCTCACTAGACCACCTCTCATTAGACCACATCAGATCAGACCACCTCTCATTAGATCACATCACATCAGACCATCTCTCTTTAGACCACATCCCATTAGAACACATCACATTAGACCACATCACATTAGACCACATCACATTAGACCACATCACAATAACCATATCACATTAGACCATCTCTCATTAGACCACATCACACCGGACCACATCTCATCAACATAAACACCTTCGTGTAATTATATATTTACTATTTTATTAAATGTGTTAGAATCATATACCATATTCTAGAATTCTCAATCTGAAAATGTCGATAAAACTGGCACTGTCGTTGCTAGTAAACAATCTCCTGATTAATGTATTGTAACAGAGAACAAAGATTATTGTTTCCAACATAACAAGTCCTGTTGCCAGTTTGTTCTCCAAAACGAATGAAAACTGTTATTAATTTGATGTGATGTATTGCACAGTTTTGGTCGCCCCTACTTTCATTGATCTTGACATACTAATTAGCCAGACTTGGACTGGATAAATGTTCCAATATGTCTGGACAATAGACTACAGTTCTCGATTTGTCATTCTAGTCTGTTTCCTGTACGCGATAAAATTAATATGTCTTCAAACCAGACTGCGGACCCATTAATATTCACTACTTGAGTCGTAAGCAATGACCAATTTCAGTGATGATGTTTAATCTATGTATGAGGTGTTCGTATGATTGTGTCAAGAGTTGTCTAAGAAAACTGGCAGGGGTTGTGTAATAAATGTAATTTCTTTGTATAACATCAAGAGAAATGAATAAAAGAATAGCAACAGGGTTGAAACGTCAGTAAAGGATATTTGATGTAAGACGTAGAAATGGAATGTCTGTACAGGCTATATGTCTGTAATGTCTCTTTTTGAATCCTTTTGAGTATGCAGCATTGCACAGTGGTGCAGTGGATAGTCGCATCATGTACATACGTTCATTAAAAGGGTTTAAACCCAACATTCAATCTGTTGTGTCCTGTACTCATGCGAAGTAGCTTTATCTCTACCGATCTAGTTTACCACATTTGATGTGCCATTTGTTGCCAAATCCATTTCTTTGTTTTCCGTTGTTTCATGTCGAAAACAGCATTAACCCTTATTCCCCCTTCAATTTTTTTAATGGCTATATAATTTTTCAGACGTACGTCTGCTTTTATAAAAACCGTTTAAATCTTCATTCGTTTAATGGATTTTAAATAAGCTTACGCCAAGACTGGAGAACAGTTAGAAAACAAAATTTTTCAAGCAAACATACTCCTCGTAAGTCCTTTTACAAATATAAACCCTTTGATCCAGTCAGGCATAGCGTTACTAATCCTGGCTGATGTGATTAATCCTTGTATTTTCATTATCTGTTATGTAATATGTGTATCACCAACCAATGAAACTTCGAATCAACCAGGATGGGTATAGCTCACACGACCTATATTTGCTGAAGGATTTGTTTTACTTAATATTCAAGTGTCCCGCAGAAAAATATCATTGATTCTTCCTGATTATTTGGTTCGAAATAAAAGGAGTAACTTTATACATTAACTTATTTGATTTTTAAAATATATTTTTGTGAAATGTTTTTTAAAGGGACTTATAAGACGTAGAAGACTGACTACTTTGTTAACGGGTTTCCCCCCCCCCCCCCCCACACATACTCCCTTCCCTCTCACAGCAATAGCAAACTATCTAACGAAAGTATTGCTCATGTACACTATTCTACTACATTTATTCTGAAATCCTGCCGGTCTTCAGACTATAGCACTGTTCCCGCTAAACTACTTTTTTTTGTCTATTGTGTTTCCCCAGGTGGTTTCTTATCCACTCTTGCCGTTAAGCGTAGAGGTGTTTGGAGCTCGAACTTGCGTTCTAAAGCCAGATGTGTGGCTTCGTCTGTGATATGACCGTGTTTGTTCAGGATGTCCCTGACGTTTTTTCCCATCTGTTCCGTAGTATTCTTCTGGCTTTGTACCCTTGTCTCATTTGGTTATATCCTTGTACGGGCAATTTGTCGTGATGCAATCTCATGACGTGACCAAACCACTTGATCTGCTGTCTTTCTAAAATTCTGTGCAAGGTATCATACCTATTCTTTTCCTGATGTCTTCATTTCCTAATCTATCGAGCCTGGTGACCCCTTCGGCTTTCCCCAAGCATTTCATCTCACATACACTACGTTACCGCGCAGAAATAAATAGTAATTTGCTAGACATATTTATATTGCCTAGGAAATCACTATATCCAAAAAATCTTAAAGGAATTCTAGCTCAGGGTGGCAAAGAACAGAGCCGCTGCGTTCTTTCCATACATATCGTAGAAGACGACGAAGGAAAGTTCTGGGATGGGCTGACAACCTGTCACATGTGGAAAACGTCATTGTCACTGCATGTCTCGTCAAGATTTCTTATAATTTACTTCTGTCAAACAGTTCTCGTGAATGATGGAGAGATGCAACAAGCGAATCTTTCTCTTCTGTGAGACTTATTCCTGAATCGAAAACTCTATAGGGAGTGTTGGTTTAAATCTGGTTAGACTAATTCTAGCTCCTGTGAGACTACAGCCGTTGATCGCTCAGCTTGGCACGCCCAGATTTATGCTGGCATCACGGAATTCCAAAAAGAAAGAACATTGTAGGCAATGGACAAGTAACGGAAGCGGAAGTGCAAATCCGAAAACTCTTCTGCCCTAAACTCTCTGCACTCCTGCATGCACCTCAATAGAACTTTCCTGGCACGAATCGGACTCATCGGGCATCTACGACCTCACAAACCAAATTTTACAATCACAAATGTTTTGTTATTTTTCTACTTGTTTATCACATTTATTGTTTTACATGCCATGGTCATCTTCGTAAGCGAAGGAGGATCATCATCATCATCATCATCATCATCATCTTCATCATCAAGTGTTGTTAGTCGTCATCGTAAAGGAATGAAGATTTTGTTAAGTTTAAAAAAAATATTTGAATGGAGACAGTATGATGCCCCGCCATTTTTCTTACAACCTGCTTCTGGAAGACACGGAAAACCTGTTCTCGAGCATTAACATTTCTGTCGATACGGGTTCACGCTTATTCTTGCACGCGGAGTAGCCATCTTGCACTATGCTACCTTCACATGTATTCAATAGGCCAGCTTATTTTCTCCAAAATTTTATTCACTATTCTCATCTTTGCAAGATTCTTCTTCTTCTTCTTCAGGGTTCATTCTCAAACTCCCACTAGATCTCTCTTGCATCCAGATCACGATCCTACTAGATTTCCAGCAGGATGTAGTTCAGAGAATGGAAATGCGTTGTGTCACAGTTTTATTTGCGCCAATGTCCCGATACATCCGTCTTCGGCGGGTGCAATATTCAAACTTGACGACCCGGTAGTACAGGTCTGTCGTTGTCTTACATTCTGCTGCTTCAGTTTTTTGATGGAGACAAAAGATGTTATTCAGATACATTCTTTGTCTTGTGCGATCAATATTCATTAAATATTGTTTATCTTATGTAATCAATTCTCATTCCATCTCCATCAACTCTTTCCGTGCACTATCCATAACACTTCGAAATAAATGTTGACAGAACAGGAACCCCCTAAAGGAGAGTTTAATCTAAATAACTGATTGAGGTCCTCGCTCAGGGCATTCAGTCTGTCAGTGCCCTACTTGTATCTAAACCTCAATAAAGGAATTCTCTCTGGCGATTTTGTTAACCGTTCGCTTTGTGCACAAAGCGATCACAGTTCGTTTCCCGCTCGCTACATATTACTTATAAAGGCGAATGTTTTGGAGATTCATGAGATATATCGCTTGAAACTACGGAGTTACGTGCTATGAGTGGTACTCTTGGGAAGCTGCAAGTCCGTGGCGTAGTGGTTAAGGCGATCTATTTGTACTCAATATGGAAAATATTTTATATACACTCTGTACTGACTATAGAAAATATGTTATATACACTTTGTACCACAACTTTTCGTACTGAACTAACCAAACTCGCACTATAACCCAGTCTGGAGTGACACACAGATTGGATTGATACCCAGTCTGCAGTGATACCCAGCCTGGAGTGATACCCAGTCTAGAGTGATACCCAGTCTGGAGTGATACCCAGTCTAGAGTGATAGCCAGTCTGAAGTGATACCTAGTGTGGGGGGTGATACCCAGTCGACAATCACACATGCGCGCTTGAGATGTACACGTTTCTGTACTATTGTGTTGTGGAATAATGTATACATATATTTAACATATTTTATACATGTATTTAATATATATCTTAAACAATATATAACCCTCTGATATAACCTAAATTGAGCCATGTACGTGGTTGAAAACGACGTGATCCGTCATAATGAAGATTTAATCCCAGGCGCCGGATTTAGACTTGATAGGGCCCTACGCTATTTGAGATATTGGGCCCTAAGCTATTTGAGATATGGGGCCCTAAGCTATTTGAGATATGGGGCCCTTTAACGATTAAGAATATATAGATAGTAAAATAAAAACAATTTTGGGGCCCCCAAAGTGTTGGGGCCATAAGCTATAGCTAGTTTATAAGTATGTCCGGAACTGTTAATGCCTAACTTTGAATTTAAAGGGAAAACTATACTACATATAAGATATATTCAGGTCCCAAAAATGTTATTTCTAGTCTTTGATTTCTAACCCCCCCCCCAATCTCCATCCCTCTCCTAACACTGTAACACTGTAGATGGATAGTTTAAATCAATCTTGATGACCGTGCTGATGAAGCAGCGTTGCCATACTCTTCAGAACCATGAAGCAGTGTTGCCATACTCTTCAGAACCATGAAGCAGCGTTATCATACTATTCAGAACCATGAAGCAGTGTTGCCATATCTCCAGAAATATGAAGTATCGTTGCCATACTCGCCAGAACATAGCCAATTTTCTTTTTGAACAATGGTATGTTTGACAGACTATTTCTTTTTTTTCAAACATTAAATAATGCAGATATATTGTTTATATGTGTACGTGTTCGTAGATAGTAGAGAAATTTATTATAAATTTTGTGTGTGTGTGTGTGTGTGTTCATCATCATCATCATCATCATCAGGTGCCATGCCGGGTGACGTAAGCGATCATGGCTCCCCACAGCTATCTGTCTCCAGAATTATGTAACAAGATCGCTGTTGTTTCCCTGCCATGCCAGATTGTCAAACTGTCTAATATTTTCTCACGTTGTTGCCCTCTGTCTCTGTTGCCTTCAATCTTGCCTGTTGTGACTATGTTCTCTATACCTGTCTGTCTCATGAAGTGGACAAAAAAAAAAGAATATTGTCTTTTTCTTATATTGTTGATTAAGGTCCGTTTCGCATTTGACTCCTTCAACACCTCTAAATTAGTTTTTCTGGCCGTCCATGGTATTCTCAGCCTTCTCCTGTAGAATCACATCTCTATTGCCTCGAATTTCCCACATCGTGTGTTAATCTCTAGCAAAATTTACTACAAATATTGTGTGTGTGTGTGTGTTTATATCTAGCAAAATGTACTACAAATATTCTGTGTGTGTGTGTGTTTATATCTAGCAAAATGTACTACAAATATTGTGTGTGTATGTGTGTATGTTCCTCGATAGCAAAATTTCCTAATTAAAAAATAAAAAAACCCAAGGATATTTAAGTAATATAAACGATCTTTCTGCACGTTAACACTGCGCTACAATGTGAAACTATCGCATGCTTAAAACATGAGGCCATCATTGACAATTGCTACCTTACACAACAGTTGCGACTGTCTATTCTATTATGCTTACACGCACAAAAGACATTCAGAAATTGCATAAAATGTTCCAACTCTGTCCCATCGTGTCCCAATGGGACAGGGTACATATCGACTAGTCATTAGAGATCCCTTGCTTCGTGAAGGGTGTTCAATGTGCTGTAGTTTACAAATGAGCTCTGAATAGAGGGATGTTGCGACTGAAGAAACTAGTACTATTGCTGAATAGAGGGATCTTGCTACTGAGGAAACTAGTACTATTGCTGAATAGAGGGATCTTGCGACTGAGGAAACTAGTACTATTGCTGAATAGAGGGATGTTGCGACTGAAGAAACTCGTACTATCGTACTAAATGCGAGAAAGCTAACAAAAGCGAAGTTTTTTCCCCCGTTCAGCAGACTAAAATTGGTAGCCTATCCTATTCAGGAGGTAGCATTCAACCCATCATTTTGTTGCTTATGTGATTTTCTAGGAAAAATAAATACTTCAGTAGGTCGCCGTTGCTTTCTAAACGGTCCGGATGCACACATTCCTGTGGCGGGGATCGAACTAGGTACATTGGTCGTCACAGACTAGCACTTACCACACCACCACAGAACACGATCACTTCAGCAGACTGTTAACAAACAATTGAAGAAAAATAATTTACTGTTACTGGGAAGGAAATGACAGGTTAGATTTGCCGCGTTAATCTTGTTAAAGCCATGAAGCTCTCAATATTTCTCATAAGGAAATTTTATTAGCGACTTTGTCCATATTTGTATTCTCCTGCAATTTGTTTGTTGGCGCTTGTAAATACTTCAAGATGGTCGTACACGACGTCAGAGAACGGGGATTGATGTAGAACCGAGTCCGTCTGTGGTAAGAAGACCCCTGTACAGAATTAATTAGGCCTTCATTCGTTACGATTTTTGGTTATTGTTGCTTTTTTCGTATGTCACTATTTATATACTTAGAGTTGTATGCCAAAAGTAGCCATGGGCAGACCAACGAAATTCACGGAACTAATCAAAATCGGCTTTCAGTTCATGCTTACATTTTCTGTACACAGGGCTTTATACTGGTGACGGGTATGGTAGAACGGTATGGCAGACGCCATAATAGAACGATGATTGATACGATTCCTATTTTTTCTGCCTACGTTCTCAAACTCCTGATGGTGAGCTGGACGTAGACCAGAGAACAGAATACATTGTGGCATGCAGTGGCGTAGACAAGCTGGACGTAGACCAGAGAACAGAATACATTGTGACATGCAGTGGCGTAGATAAGTTTACAGTAAGGAGGATACAAATGTGATATTTTCTTCCAAAATCTTTTAAAGGAGGGGTTCCCATCTGTTGGCTACATTCTTTTAAAGGAGGGGTTCCCATCTGTTGGCTACATTCTTTTAAAGGAGGGGTTCCCATCTGTTGGCTACATTCTTTTAAAGGAAGGGTTCCCATCTGTTGGCTACATTCTTTTAAAGGAGGGGTTCCCATCTGTTGGCTACATTCTTTTAAAGGAGGGGTTTTACCCATCTGTTGGCTACATTCTTTTAAAGGAGGGGTTTTACCCATCTGTTGGCTACATTCTTTTAAAGGAGGGGTTTTACCCATCTGTTGGCTACATTCTTTTAAAGGAGGGGGTTTTACCCATCTGTTGGCTACATTCTTTTAAAGGAGGGGTTTTACCCATCTGTTGGCTACATTCTTTTAAAGGAGGGGTTTTACCCATCTGTTGGCTACATTCTTTTAAAGGAGGGGTTTTACCCATCTGTTGGCTACATTCTTTTAAAGGAGGGGTTCCCATCTGTTGGCTACATTCTTTTCAAGGAGGGGTTCCCATCTGTTGGCTACATTCTTTCTTTCTTACTTCTCTCTTTATATCCCTTCATGCAGTGCAGCTTCATGTGTAGGAGAGTTCTCTGGAGATAGCTTTTTTGTGTGTTTCATATATGTATGTTTTCGTTGACTATTTTATTTCTGTAATCCATCGTTTGCAAGGTCTGCCCCTAGTTTTGTATCCATCGTGTCTGTATAGTAATGCTTTTCGAGGGAAACTGTCTGATGGTATTCTGGAAGAGTGTCAAAACCATTTAATCTGTTGTCTTCTGATGTAATCCAGGATTGGCATTGGGTGTTATTCTCCTCATGTTTTTACTTGTTATTTTTATCTCTTATTGTTACTCCGTGGATTCTACGAAGACAAGTCATTTCTGTTGTGATTTATGATGCGGAGAATATAGAGTTAGAAGATTTGAGGAGAATTTAGAGTTAGAAGATTTGAGGAGAATTTAGAGTTAGAAGATTTGAGGAGAATATAGAGTTAGAAGATTTGAGATGAGTCAGACTGGACAATGAACGTTGCAATTATACTCACCAAATTGGAGACCAGCAAGATTGTATTTTTAAATTGATAGCTTGGACATTCTAATCCAGGGAAATACCGAGGCAGAGCGATATAATCCACAACTGTGAGAAAAAAAATAAACTTGTAATATTATTATAAAATAACAGAATATATGTGTGTTCAGGAACTTTAACAAATAAATAAGAAGATGATGCAGTAGCCCCTTTAGTTATCAGCAGGTCGGTCTCGACACATGATGATGATGAAGTAAACCCTTTAGCTATGAGCAGGTCAGTCTCGACACATGATGATGATGAAGTAATCCCTTTAGTTATCAGCAGGTCAGTCTCGACACATGATGATGATGAAGTAATCCATGTAGTCGTGAGCAGGTAGCTCTTGACAGCCCTTCGCCCTTCTGACAAAAGCACAGTTCTTCAAGGTGAGTAACAGAGGTGACATCAGAACTAGAATCTGTTTTTTGTCTCAAAGAGAAGGTTGAGTTTGTGGGAGGTTTTATGAGGTTCATGTTTAATCTTCGAAGGGAGGCTCTCGAATGCACTGGTATTTCAGTAACATAGCGATCTGCCCATGAGCACAGCATACACCCCCCCTTTATGTGACGTTATGTATAGTGCATCTAGAAGCTCTTGCACATGAAAAAAAAACATCACATTTTATCTAAATAAAAATTACAATATTGAACTGACTTCTATAAAAAAAAAATATGTATGAAATAAACGAGAAATTGGTAGGGTATTCTATTCAAGTTGTAGTCATCAATCAAGCAGTTTTTAGCAGTAGTGACTTTCTAGGCATTTTCTAATAAAAGTTCAGTAGTTTGCTATTGTTTTTTGAACAATTCGGATGCACAATTACATGCAGCGAGATTTGAATTCAGTATCTTGGCCGTCCCAGACGGGCGCTGTTACGCTACCACAGATCTGTACTGTATGAAATAGATTTTACTAAAAAGGTGCATTTGTAAATTTTCATTAGAATAATTTGTGCAGAAAAAATAAATCGTTTATCTATCGTGTGATCATATTACATCTTGCAACTATGAACATATTAGATCGTGCAACTATGAGCATATTAGATCGTGCAACTATGAACATATTAGATTGCGCAACTATGAACATATTAGATCTTGCAACTATGAACATATTAGATTGCGCAACTATGAACATATTAGATCTTGCAACTATGAACATATTAGATTGCGCAACTATGAACATATTAGATCGTGCAACTATGAACATATTAGATCATGCAACTATGAACATATTAGATCTTGCAACTATGAACATATTAGATCATGCAACTATGAACATATTAGATTGCGCAACTATAAACATATTAGATCTTGCAACTATAAACATATTAGATCGTGCAACTATGAACATATTAGATCTTGCAATTATGATCACATTACTTTAGCATACAATAAACCGGATTACGGCATCAATTTACATGTTTTGGGAATGTGTACTGTTACATTAAATATCTCGAGAGAAAACTTGAGAAATAAATACTAACTCTGACAGTATGATAATATTTCTCAATGATTATGTGACAAACTTCGAACACAATCAATCAATCAATAAAACCCATAACCCTTCAGGGTCGTAGGGGTACCACATTGGAAGCTTCAGCACACAGAGTCCTCCAGCGAATTCTATCCTCAGCGATGCGGATGAGTGTGGAAATATCTAGCCCTGTCCATTCCTTGATGTTGTCTGTCCATGTCTTTATTTGTCCTCCTCTGCTTCTTCCACGCTCGACAGTTCCCTGCAGTATTGTTCGAACACAATACATGGCCGAAAACACAAAATATATGTTGAAATGCATCTTAGAATTTATTGTAATTATAATAAACTTGTATTATTTCGTCCAAAAGAAAATCACGGTCCCTGAAGTTTTTTTCATAACATTTAAAACGCAAAGAGAAGAATAATAGACAACTTTAATATAAGTAGGTAGAAGGGAAGAATATACAGGGTTATAAAATCGGTGAATTTGAAAATTAAACAAATGAAGGTTTTTCTGGAGTGCGCGATGATAAATCATTATATCTTGAAGTCCGTTAAGAAACGGAGCGAATAGAGTTTATCAATGTGTTCATCATTTCTAATATTTTTCTTCCCTATTTTCTTCTTCAAGAGAAAGGAAACATTCATTCATTCATTCATTTTCCTTTTGCGCTGAAGTTAGCGCATAGGGCAGAGGTCAGATCTCTCCAATTCTGTCCATTCAAAGATATTCTGTGCAGTTCTTGAATAGTATGAATATTGGTTGTTTTACTTTATCTAGGTATTATTCTTCTGAGTGTTTCTTTTGGTCTACCCCTTGCTCTTTTGCCTGTAGGTATCCATTCAAGAGATTGGTTGAGTATTCTGTTGGTGTCTGAGCGTAGGACATGTCCGATGTAGGACCAAAGGCGTTTTTTAATAACATCTGTGATGAAATTTTGATGTGCCTCTTCTCTGATTTTATCATTCCATTTGAATTCACTCCAATGGGTGTTAGTTATCCTACGAAGACATTTGTTCTCGAAACTCAGTAATTTCTTTTCTAAAGATAAAGAGCTTTTCCAGCTCTCACATCCATACGATAGCACCGGAATAACGCAGGAATTAAATTAGCGCGAAAAGAAACAGGTGCTGTCAAAAAAAAATACAATTAACACACAAACGTAAAATTATGATCATATGTGTCCTAAATGTGGCTTGGACTATGACAAATTTTAACTTCTTAGTCATCAACGTTCACATCAGAGAGATGTAATAACACAAGTCTGAAGCTGTTGTCATCATCTCCTGCGATTGACGGTCACACACATCAGAGAGATGTAATAACACAAGTCTGAATCTGTTGTCATCATCGCCTGCGATTGACGGTCACACACATCAGAGAGATGTAATAACACAAGTCTGAAGCTGTTGTCATCATCGCCTGCGATTGACGGTCACACACATCAGAGAGATGCAATAACACAAGTCTGAAGCTGTTGTCTTCATCGCCTGCGATTGACGGTCACACACATCAGAGAGATGCAATAACACAAGTCTGAAGCTGTTGTCTTCATCGCCTGCGATTGACGGTCACACACATCAGAGAGATGCAATAACACAAGTCTGAAGCTGTTGTCTTCATCGCCTGCGATTGACGGTCACACACATCAGAGAGATGCAATAACACAAGTCTGAAGCTGTTGTCATCATCGCCTGCGATTGACGGTCACACACATCAGAGAGATGTAATAACACAAGTCTGAAGCTGTTGTCATCATCGCCTGCGATTGACGGTCACACACATCAGAGAGATGTAATAATACAAGTCTGAAGCTGTTGTCATCATCGCCTGCGATTGACGGTCACACACATCAGAGAGATGCAATAACACAAGTCTGAAGCTGTTGTCATCATCGCCTGCGATTGACGGTCACACACATCAGAGAGATGTAATAACACAAGTCTGAAGCTGTTGTCATCATCGCCTGCGATTGACGGTCACACACATCAGAGAGATGTAATAACACAAGTCTGAAGCTGTTGTCATCATCGCCTGCGATTGACGGTCACACACATCAGAGAGATGTAATAACACAAGTCTGAAGCTGTTGTCATCATCGCCTGCGATTGACGGTCACACACATCAGAGAGATGTAATAACACAAGTCTGAAGCTGTTGTCATCATCGCCAGCTATTGACGGTCACACACATCAGAGAGATGCAATAACACAAGTCTGAAGCTGTTGTTATCAACGCCTGCGATATACAACTATTACACCTAATAAGGTTAATGTTGTCCTTGATCTAATTTGTCGCCACATTACTGAAACTGCGCAAACATCTTTATCATTCTCATTTCTCTTACTTCATCTGCTATTTACAAAACATAAAACGAATTATTCCACCTCAATTCTTGTATTACTAATCCCTCATCTGTTTGATTTCCCTTGTCCTGATGATTTTCACGAGCAATGAATTAGCACTCGCCCATCTCAATACCTCGGGATTTGTGATTCTAGATGTTTCTATTCCCACGACATTCCGCGTTCTTCTCACAAATATATATATACACAAGTCCAATGCTTGTTTTATATATATATATATATATATATATATATATATATATATATATATATATATATATATATATATATATATATATATATATATATATATATATATATATATAATGCCATTTCAAAAAAAAATGTAGGCACATTAACATATTACACGTGATCACAAATTCGCTTCCACTAAAAATATTGGGAAGCACTTAGAGATTTCGTAATGAAATCTTTGCGAATTTCTTATTTTTTTATTGTTTAAACTTCATAGAAATATAAGCAACAGAGTTATATTGCATCATTATTGAGATTTGGGGATGGTGAGGTGTCATTTGTTTTATAAGATAAATAATTATCATAAAGTGCCGTCTCCGCAACGAAGGTTGTATGCAATGTACCTCCAACATCCCCTGTCTTTTGTTTTGTTTGTGTACTCTGCTGGACTGTAATCTGTCCATATTGTGATGATACTCCCCCACTTGTATCTCTGTCTACCTCTTGCTCGCTTCCCTTTGACTTTACCCTCAAGTAAGGTCTTCAATAAGGTCTTCAATATGGACGTTCATCTTCAATGACGTATGTGCATTGATATAAGAAAACATAGGTGTAGATGGGGAAACATCAGAAACATTTAATATGGAAAGAGGAGTCAGGCAAGGATGTGTCATTTCCCGAAACGTCTTTTAATGTGTCCAAAATATTGTATTTGTATGATCTTTATTTCTCTTAATAATTCTTTCTTCATATTAAGTGTCTTTAGAACATCTTTGTTTGTTTTCTTCTCTTTCCATGATGTTCTCCCTATAAGATACACAGAAGGATCCAACTCCCCTCTGCAGTAAGTCTTAGAAAAGTAATTATCCACATAAATAAAAATCCATAACAGTTAAAATCCATAAAAGCTTATATCCGTAAAAGATTATATCAATAAAAATGTATCTCCATTTAAATTTAAATCCATAAATTTTATATCCGAAAACGTTGATAGCCATAAACGGGAATATCCATAAAGAATTACACAATTGAAACGTCTTAACACTTCTCACTATAAAATTGCAACATCTAATTCAATTCTTCCTATGAAATAGTAAACTCTAATTCAGTTCTCACTATAAAATTGCAACATCTAATTCAATTCTTCCTATGAAATAGTAAAGTCTAATTCAGTTCTCACTATAAAATTGCAACATCTAATTCAATTCTTCCTATGAAATAGTAAAATCTAATTCAGTTCTCACTATAAAATTGCAACATCTAATTCAATTCTTCCTATGAAATAGTAAAGTCTAATTCAGTTGTCACTATAAAATTGTAACATCTAATTCAATTCTCCCTAGGAAATAGTAAAATCTAATTCAGTTCTCTCTATAAAATTGTAACATCTAATTCAGTTCTCACTATATAATTGTAACATCTAATTCAATTCTCCCTACAAAAGTGAAATATCTAATTCATTTCTCACTATAAAATTATAACATTTCATTAATTTCTCCC
>CM067300.1:60333946-60611446 GCA_034231615.1 Meghimatium bilineatum | reverse complement strand
CCTGACAGCTGCTATTGCCAAATGCGTGATTTGGGAACGTTCTTCGTCCGGTGAAGTAGACGATAACCATTCAGCTCAACAAGGATGATGATGAAGATGATGTTGTCTTCTGTGTATCCGACTGTGGCTAATGAGTCATATACATTCTTGGAATTGTCTACCACACTCGGAATTTGTGTGGGAGGGGTTTGTGAGACATTGAGCAGCTCTTGCCTTATTTTCAGGCGCATTTTTGTTGCGCAGCTTGATGTTCTAGGTTCTCTGCAGCTGCAGCATCAGTCTTGATTCAGCGACGCCAGTCGGATCTGTCTTGTGCAATATCTATTGATTCAGCGACGTCAGTCGGATCTGTTCTGTGCAAGATTTGGGTTTAATGATAAGCGTAGTATGTAGATAACACATAATAAATATTTCAAATGTACCGCTGAAACAACATTGAACCAGAACCATCAGGCGTTATACTCTGAGAGATCTGCCGAAGCGAAGATCTGTGTATCTATGGACATGTCCAGTGTGGGAAGACTATAACATACCATACACCCATGATGAGATCCGCACCTTGGAAATATATTAAAGAGTGTATTTACTAAATGTATTTATTGTAAAACAAAACGAACTCCCAGTAATGTTTATATTTATCACCGACTGCTACGCTGACGTTGCAAATCCTATTTAATGTATTTGTATATATAAAAAGCCGTGGCATGATTTAGTCATTCTTCATGTAATTCCTATCTCGAACTTAAAAAACAACAACAACTGAGCAGCTGCCTTGTGTTTCTTTCATCATTTATTGGGCCAAGATCAAACAGGAAAACAGGCAATAAAATAAAAAATGAAAGCGATTAATGAAGTTGATAAGATTATCGATCAAGGACAAAGTAAAATTTTGATTTTCTTTTGGTATGGAAACTAAATCTATTTCATAGATTTAGCTATGAAATTTTACAGTCTTATCGCTCGTAAATCTTAATCTACAACCAGATGTCTCTCAGAAGAGAAATCTAGCAAGTTACTGTAAACAATTGGATAGTTGAGTAACTATTATTTATTGGGATTTCGTTCGCAGAGTGATATGCACATTTGATGTTATATTATTCAGTAACATATGCTACATCTGAAGCAATATTGTTTACTTTTATTTATTATTTATGTTTACAAATAGATTTATTTGATCGTTACAGCATTGAGATTTTCTAGCATGTTAAGGTAACGGCGGGTCCTATGGTAGCAACCTTCCATCGGGGGTGAAATTAACACTTCATGTACTAAGCCACAGCAGCTGTTAGATGAGGTGGCCAGTTCCTTTCCTAGCTGTCTTTACCTCCCCTAACTCACACATCTTATTGTACTCGTTACCAATGAGGAACTCATTTTACAGCTGAGTACACTGGAGGAGTGGAAAGTGTTTGTGTCAAGAGAGAAATTACAACCCAGGTTTATTTTTGTCCGGACAGGGTTTGGAACCTGGCACGCCGTAATCCTGTGATAGCAAGCAAACTCACTATCCAGACCACAGCGTTCCTATGTTCTAGCATGTACTAATGTTAAATGTGTGTTGGTCTTGAGAATTTTACATACCTCTTACGCGTGTGTTGACCAGTTCATGTTATAGTAGATTGAGAATATGTACGTTGAAAATCTTGACTAAAATCGCATCTTTTTTGAAGGATGCTGTATGGTCAAAGACATAAAAGGTGTTGACTTAAGTTGTGAGGCGAGTAGTGATCATCCGAGCGGACCTGGTTCAACTCCCGTTTGCTGTACTATTATTTTTCTTTAAAAAAACACCACCGATTCTTCTATATTATTGAGAATATTGTAATATATTGAGATATCTATATGTTATCACTGGAAAGTTTACAATCAGTTCCCCAAAGCCCGTGTTTTGCCGGGACCCGAAAGGGGAGCAAAGAATAGCAATACTGTTAACTTTCCATGCATGTCGACTAAGGAGGTTATGGATGGAGTTGGCTGTCCCATCCCATATAGGGTAAGTGACCCAAAGCCATGACGAAGTCGGGCCGAAAGGCGCAGATATCGCAGTAATGCTGTAAACCATGACACAACGCATTTCGTTCTCCTGACTACATCCTGCTGATCTGCAGGAGTTTGAGAACGAACGCAGAAGAAGTTCCCCAAAATATTTGGAATTGGTTTCGAGACACAACACTTGGTAAGATATACGGCAAAGATCCACATATTTCTGAACTCGAAGACCACTTACATGGAAACAGGAACACAGAGACTGATCGCTTCGAATGTTTCCATTATCCATTACATATTACAGGACGCATGTGTACATAGGTGGATCAACAAAAACAGGACGCATGTGTACATAGGTGGATCAACAAAAACAGGACGCATGTGTACATAGGTGGATCAGCAAAAATAAGCTGCAGCAAAAGGGCGACAGTGTAAAATACATCATGTTTCTATATCCACCACGTACAAGTAAACCCTTATCACGCGGATAAATTCACACATCTCAGGGAAGAGACAAGTGTTATACTAAAACAAAACCTTATCACGCGGATAAATTCACACATTTCAGGGGACAAGTGTTATACTAAAACAAAACCTTATCACGCGGATAAATTCACACATTTCAGGGAAGAGACAAGTGTTATACTAAAACAAAACCTTATCACGTGGATAAATTCACACATTTCAGGGAAGAGACAAGTGTTATACTAAAACAAAACCTTATCACGTGGATAAATTCACACATTTCAGGGAAGAGACAAGTGTTATACTAAAACAAAACCTTATCACGCGGATAAATTCACACATCTGAGGACAGAGACAAGTGTTATACTAAAACAAAACCTTATCACGTGGATAAATTCATACATCTCAGGGGACAAGTGTTATACTAAAACTAAACCTTATCACGTGGATAAATTCATACATCTCAGGGGACAAGTGTTATACTAAAACAAAACCTTATCACGTGGATAAATTCATACATCTCAGGGGACAAGTGTTATACTAAAACAAAACCTTATCACGTGGATAAATTCATACATCTCAGGGGACAAGTGTTATACTAAAACAAAACCTTATCACGTGGATAAATTCATACATCTCAGGGGACAAGTGTTATACTAAAACAAAACCTTATCACGCGGATAAATTCACACATCTGAGGGCAGAGACAAGTGTTATACTAACACAAAACCTTATCACGTGGATAAATTCATACATCTGAGGGCAGAGACAAGTGTTATACTAACACAAAACCTTATCACGTGGATAAATTCACACATTTCAGGGAAGAGACAAGTGTTATACTAAAACAAAACCTTATCACGCGGATAAATTCACACATCTGAGGACAGAGACAAGTGTTATACTAAAACAAAACTTTATCACGTGGATAAATTCATACATCTCAGGGGACAAGTGTTATACTAAAACAAAACCTTATCACGTGGATAAATTCATACATCTCAGGGGACAAGTGTTATACTAAAACAAAACCTTATCACGTGGATAAATTCATACATCTCAGGGGACAAGTGTTATACTAAAACAAAACCTTATCACGTGGATAAATTCATACATCTCAGGGGACAAGTGTTATACTAAAACAAAACCTTATCACGTGGATAAATTCATACATCTCAGGGGACAAGTGTTATACTAAAACAAAACCTTATCACGCGGATAAATTCACACATCTGAGGGCAGAGACAAGTGTTATACTAACACAAAACCTTATCACGTGGATAAATTCATACATCTGAGGGCAGAGACAAGTGTTATACTAACACAAAACCTTATCACGTGGATAAATTCACACATTTCAGGGAAGAGACAAGTGTTATACTAAAACAAAACCTTATCACGTGGATAAATTCATACATCTCAGGGGACAAGTGTTATACTAAAACAAAACCTTATCACGCGGATAAATTCACACATCTGAGGACAGAGACAAGTGTTATACTAACACAAAACCTTATCACGTGGATAAATTCATACATCTGAGGGCAGAGACAAGTGTTATACTAACACAAAACCTTATCACGTGGATAAATTCACACATTTCAGGGAAGAGACAAGTGTTATACTAAAACAAAACCGTATCATCATCATCAGGTGACATATTCTTTCCAGAACGTAGTCTTTCCTATGGATCTCGTGATTTCTCCGTGGTCCAACACGAATTATTCACCACATACATGGAACATTTCTTGGCACTATACTCCTGTAGTGTGCCGTTGCTTTCTTATCAACCCTTACCGCGCGGTTACATTCCTACATCTCATGGCAGAGACAACTGCCGTACTCACAAGCAGTTCAAATATTCAACAATCGAGAGTTAATACCCCCCAAAAATCGCAATCTTCAGTGATTTAACATATAAGCAAGGCAAACTCATTCACATCAGACAGAACATTCACACCAGACATACGATTCAGAACATCAGACAAACGATTCAGAACATCAGACAAACGATTCAGAACATCAGACAAAACATTCACAACATCAGACAAAACATTCACAACATCAGACAAAACATTCACACCAGACATACGATTCAGAACATCAGACAAACGATTCAGAACATCAGACAAACGATTCAGAACATCAGACAAACGATTCAGAACATCAGACAAAACATTCACAACATCAGACAAAACATTCACAACATCAGACAAAACATTCACAACATCAGACAAACGATTCAGAACATCAGACAAACGATTCAGAATATCAGACAAAACATTCAGAATATCAGACAAAACATTCACATGTGAAGATAAAGGTTTAGATCAAAGATTTTCAAAAGACAATCTTCCAAAATCTTAGAATGACTGGAGAATGAGCGTAAAATGAACTGACCACCTTCTAATAAAAACAATAGTGTAAACTAAACAGTGATGTTGTTACCATTGCGTGGCGGGATGTCGTTGTGACTGGATTACCAGAACTACGACCTCCAGTATTGTTTTGATGATTATAAAGCTGTTAGGGGTGCAAAGGGAACGCATTGCTCTAGGCGGACCCAGGGTTAGCAGATAACCAAGATCCCAAATGTACCTCCACGCGGTGCACCCTGGAAACAGAAATACAGCAGCTCGAGCTGATTCTGGCCAAATCATTTGGGGATCGTGTCCGAGAATGTGGAGGTAGCAGATGGAAAGAGATTTGACTGCACAAGAGACAGACAATATCTCCGACACCACCAGCATCACCACATATAGCGACACTGTCGACATACAGTGAAGCTAGTCAGTCCAGTCCGAACATTGGAGGGGCGGCCAATGTAAAATGCACGTAAAGGTAGATGCATGGCGAGAGACAAATAGATTTCATACCGAGTACAATGAAACAATGAAAGGGCAGAACAGCGCTTGAGGGCAGCGTGAACTGCAAATAGAAAGTGAAAAGTCCCTAGGAAAGGGGAACTACAAGCTCCGTCAGCTCGAGACGAGTTTCTAGTTACCTGTGTTCCTTACAGGCAGAGACCCAGACCCATTCATTGGCGTTTGGTAAAGCAAGAAGACCTATTCCAACTCTAATGTCGAGCCTTCCTAAACCGAAAATATGCTCGCGAAGAGAAAGGGTTCTGTACCCGATGGGCTTAGGCAAGAAAGGGACAACGATGATAGCCCTGGCCCAACTCTACTGTCAGGTTTTCCTACACCGGAAATACACTTGAAGAGAGAAAGGGTTCAGTACCTGATGGGCTCAGGCGCTTTTGGGACAAGGACGCTCAGCTCGAGAACGCCTTGCTCTCAAACGCGTGGTGTGAGACTCGAACTTGGACAAGGGGTACACGATGTCGGTGAATGACACCTCGGCTAAGAGGGCGAAAGAGCCAGGGTCCAACTCCTCTGTTCAGTTCTTCCCCTAAGGAACAAGGCTCACGGATGAGAAACGGTTCAGTACCCAATGGGCACAGGCACAGCACGCCCAATTACACGAGGCAAGTTCATAGACAGTGGAACACCTCGTGCGAGTCAGACGAGAGCAAAAATCGTCTGGGCGAAGAGTCGCCACTACGCGTGCCTGGAGACATATATAGAGGTTGTCACAGGCTAAGGGTAGCCCACCCGAATTGTCAAGGCATGCCGAAATCGGATGTGCTAGGCCTACAAGGCGCATAACGGTGGCACAACGAAATCACGCTCCCGGCGGAAATCGCACGGATATCCGTAATGGTTACAATGGAGCGAACGCAAAACAAACAAACAAACATAAAGCTGTGATATAAACAACTTGGACTAACGTCCACGGTTAAAAGCAGCGTGCATTATAATAAGAGGTGTATTTTACCTAATTAGGCAGTAATGTGTTACGAAAGTTAACATTTTACCTAGTTAGGCGCAGTGATGTGTTACGAAAGTTAACGTTTTACCTAGTTAGTCAGTGATGTGTTACGAAAGTTAACGTTTTACCTAGTTAGGCGCAGTGATGTGTTACAAAAGTTAACATTTTACCTAGTTAGGCGCAGTGATGTGTTACGAAAGTTAATTGTCTATCTCTAGGTGGATCATGGTCAGTATATCCACACTTGCCGTTAAGAGTACGGGTGGTGAATGAGAGCTTTTGCTGTATATCCAAATACAGATGCATCGACTTGGCTGCGTTGAATCCGTAATTTGTTCAGTGTTGTCTTGATGTTATCTATCCATCTTGTTCTAGGTCTTCCTCTGGTCTTGTACCCGGAACATTTTATTTTATGTGTTGTGTTGGTAGTTGGTTATGGTTCATTCTCATAAAGTGTCAAAACCATTTTATTTGTTGTTTCTCGATGTATTCTGTGCATGGTCTTATACCGATTCTTCTCCTGATTTTATTTTGTCTAGTTTGGTCACTGTTGCGGGTTTTCTCAGACATTTCATCTCACATGTTGTAAGTTTTATCTGCTGGGCTGCTGTCAGTGCCCATGTCTGGGATTGTTAACATAGTTTTGGCATAAAAATACTGTTTATTATCTGTCTCTTGACTTCCATCTCGATCTTTGGATTGAGCAGTAATGGTGATAGCTGGTATATCTCTATGTTTGCTTTCTGTCATCTTGTATCGATCTCTCGATCTCTCTAATTTTCCGTTGCATGTGAATATAGTTCTCAGATATTTAAATTCAGAAGTGTGTTTCACTTTAGTTTTCTCTATTATTATGTTCAGTGGATTGAGTGACTTGTTGATTTTCGTTACTTCTGTTGTCTGCGTACATGTTGTCGTGAGTGAATTAATATGATTTTTTAACTGCTGTTACTTACGTAGACGAGACATCAGCAAATAGCAACTTGCTGATTGTGTTATTTAATTCCTCATCAGATACATCTCATAATACTGTATTGTTTTATTTCTGGTTTTGAAATTCATTTGTTTTTCTGTCCATGTACATGTCAAAAATAATAGGCGAGAGCACACATCCTTGTCTTACCCTTGATTTTGTTTCGAAAGATAAAGTCATTCTTTGTGTAGTTCTTACTGAGCTTTGGCAGTTCTGGTAAAGTGCTTTTATATTTGCTAATAACTGAACTCTGATTCCGTAGTTGTATAGTGTTTTATGCACATTAAAGGCGTTGAACTTACATCGGATATGTTCTCAGAATGAACAGCCTAAGAATTCCCCAGCAGTCACTATATTGGGTGCCACCTGGAGTAAGAAGAAGAGGGAGACCTAGAGAAACTCTACGAAGAACCATTAATAGAGAAGGCATGTCAATGAACCTAAACAACACGCAACAATTGAAAGACCTGGCAACACAAAGACAGAAATGGAAAGCTATGGTTTCTGCCCTATGCGCCACCTATGGCCCTGGAGGAACATAACATAACATAATATGCACATTAAAAGGCATGGCACCTTATTGAAGACCTTACTTGAGGGTAAAGTGATAGGGAAGCGAGCAAAAGATAAACAGTGATACAAGTGGGAGAGTAACATCACAAGATTGACAGGTTGCAGTCTAACAGAGTGTACCACCAAAACAAGAGACAGAGGATGTTGGAGATCTGTTGCAGCGAACATTCGTTGCTGAGACGGCACTTGATGATGAGTATTTCCATGAAGCATTTTTATTGAAAGTTATACGAAAGTTAATATTCATAATAAAATATGTATGCTTATATAAGTAACATAAATAATGAATAATAAAGATAATAGACAAATCAACGTTTCGGTCTAATGACAAAACCTTCGTCATAAACAACTACAATAACTGAATAAAAACGATCCGCAGGTGCAACTCAGTAACACACCACTTCTTCAACTCTAAGGGATTTTAGTTATAGATGAATAACCACTTGCAATATGCCTAGGCAAATGCTGCACACCTGTACTGCGCCACGAGTCAGTACTAGGGGACTCGTCAGCACAGTGCAGTAGGTGTGTGTGTTCGTCCATCACTAGTGACGATGGCCATTTTTTACATCCACTTTTGAAAATTCAGTTAGAATTATGACCATGCGGAATAGTTCATAGATGGCTATGAGCCCTATTCGAGCTGCAAATGTTCTTGGACAGTTCAGACATGGAATGACTACTGTATGCGGATTTTGGTCTAACCGTGACGTACTAGCTACTCTCCGCTGTTTGGGCTGCAGTATTTCTCTTTCTTTAACAAGATGATGCACTTTTTGACTGTAGAGCGCCATGTAGATCTATTTTGTGCAAGTTCTTCCAATGTGTCTTGGTTTATTTCAAACACTTTCAGTGAGGTCTTTAACGAGTCCACGTAGCGCTTCTTTTGGCTACCTTGATATCATTTGAACTTCTCCAGCTCACCATAAAGAAGTATCTTTGGTAGACGATAGTCTGGCATACGTACCAAATGAGCTGCCCAACACTTAAAGAGAGGTTGAATCCGTAACCCCTCCACTCCATACCCCAGTTACGAACTGTCGTCAGCACAAATTTTAAAAAAAACACACACATTAAATATTAAGAGAGAAATGCAGTCAAAGAGCGCGGTAGAATAACTAAGAGTGAGCGTGCTTACCGGGAAACAGCACGTCAGGTTCGAAACAACGGACGGACACAAACAAATACCGGGTCGTGGTTTCTTGACGTACACGACCGCTATTCCATTAGACCCAGCTTTAAATGGGTACCTGACGAATATTTTAGGATAGGTAAACACATCTAGGTAGGGAACTGGCCACCTCATCTAATAATTGCTGCAGCTCAGTACATAAAGAGTTAATCTTCATCCCCGACGGCAGGTTGGTGCCATGGAATCTAACTTTACCGTATATCATTATGGATGGGACATGCAGAAACACCTCTTACACCTGTGTCCTCTTACACTTGTGTCCTCTTACACTTGTGTCCTCTTACACTTGTGTCCTCTTACACTTGTGCCCTCTTACACCTGTGTCCTCTTACACTTGTGTCCTCTTACACTTGTGTCCTCTTACACATGTGTCCTCGTACACATATGTCCTCTTACACTTGTGTCCTCTTACACATGTGTCCTCTTACACTTGTGTCCTCGTACACATATGTCCTCTTACACTTGTCTCTTCAACTGATTCTTTTGTTAAAGAGATACGGATTTATACTCAGTAGGACATGGACAATTATATGGATGACATTGTAATCCTAGTCAGGCAGTGGAGAACGTGGTACAATGGGACAGTGAAGCATAAAAAAACACACTAGCTCTATGATAACACCACAGAATATGATGTCGTTACATACGGATGCGAGGCTTGGATGACAAAATAAACTAATATATATATATATATATATATATATAAACTATTTATATATTTATATATATATATATATATATATAAGATTTATCTAATTTTGATTCTTGGTTGTTGTGGTCTTTGTCTTTATTGATATTGTTCCATCATTTACGTTATCTTTATGTTCGTTTCCTTTCCATCTATATTAACGTTTTTTTTATGTACTTCCTGTTCCTGTTCTTCCGGTATCTCACGTTCATATTTCGGTTGGACACGTTTATGTGTTGTGATAATTTCTATCAATCGTCTATTGATGTTTTGTGCGTTTCTTGATAAAGACCTTTCGGTTGAAACGTTATGTCATGTATATTGTTATTTATAGGATTTTGCTTGTTTTCCGTTGTGTGCATTATTTCACGCGAGCTTCCGATCGTGACAGTGTGTTAGTCGTCGTGCGCCTGTTTGCTACGTAAGCACTATTATCATACAGTTTTACTAGCAGTATTACTTTTTACTGATTCTAATTTCAATAATAGAGTCAGTAAATATACACTCATCGTTACACTTTAGTCATTTCATCAACAATTGATACCCCCCCCCCCCCCCCACACACCTCCATCGTCATCCAACCCGTGGTAGTATTGACAACACTCGACTTATTGTTGCACTAAACTGTTAAAACGCCAATGCACTGTACAAGTGATGAATCACATTATTGCTATATTATGTCAAATATCGTTCGCACTGATAACTAGACATTTATCGACAAATTTAGACATTAGAAGGGAAATAACGCTCTAACATAAACTTGTCAGACCGGGGTGTCATAGTACTGCATATGGAAGTTACTTCCCTTTCGTTCTGGGTCTGACAGTCGATCATTACTTTCTGATTTAACAGACAACAGCATTTATATACTACAGATTTACAATAACGTAAATAGATTTACGCTGTATTATGTTGGCGTACAGATATTACTAAAGTAAATAGATTTACACTGTATTATGTTGGCGTACAGATATTACTAAAGTAAATAGACTTACACTGTATTATGTTGGCGTACATATATTACTAAAGTAAATATATTTACACTGTATTATGTTGGCGTACAGATGTTACTAAAGTAAATAGATTTACGTTATATTAGAACTTTGTTACAGAGCTAAAGACAGTGTGCGGTCCTATCCGATCAATAAGTTTTAAGATTGTGTTAAAGGTGATGCAGGTATTGTGAAAGTACCAACCCAAAGTGCTAAATTATGGCAACCGCCAAACCTGTTCTTCGCAATTTGCTTCTAAATCGGTCCAAGATACATTTCTCTTTGTCATTCTTCTTCTTCTTCTTTCTGTCCTCATGTACCTTTCGGTGTTGAGGGGAGAGTGAGTGTACGGTCATTTGCCCTTCTATTTACCTCCTCTGCTGTTATATTTCCGAGTGTCTCTAATACACTATCTATCCACCTTTTACGAGGGCGTCCAATAGGTCTCCTGTTTTCGTATCGTTTGTTAAGTGTTTTTGGATAATACTTTGCTCTTTCTGTCTGGTTATGTGGCCCTACCATTTAACTTGTTGTTTCTGTATGTATTCTATTGTTGGCTTGATCCCTAATTGTTTCCTTAGTGCTTCATTCCTGATTTTGTCTCTCAAGCTAACTCCAATCATACGTCTCACACATTTCATTTCAGTGGTGTTAATCTTATGTATTGTTCTAGAATCTAATGTCCAAGTTTGACACTGATAACACAATGTTGGTAAGAAAATGGTGTTGAAAAGCGCTTTCTTTGTTTCTTTGTCATTGGTTTTAGCATTTGCTGCAGCAGGAATTTACAAGTTTACCGTTGAAGTGCCCAGAAAGAAGAGATATGAAGAATTCCTAAAGACCTATGATGCCGATGCAGCTTATCAGAGAATGAAAGCTGCTAGAGTTTTTCAGTATTATAGAGGAGAGGACGATGAGTAGAGGATCTGACACCCATCATAGATGTACAAGTAATTGAAAAATAGACAAACCAGACCACATTGCATGGCTGAAAACAAGACGGAAAACAGTAGATTTTTGGTTGTAGGTTGAATGCTTTATAATTAATAAGTGTGAAATAAAATTTGACATTTGACTTCATAAAAAAAAAATTAAAAATAAATTATTTAAAAATTTTAAACAATTGTTAACATAATTGTTATTTATCTGTCTATCTGTCTGTCTGTCCGTTGGACGGATGCAAGGCTGTATTTCACACCCAAACGTTTCCATCCGTGATAATTGGCAATATAAGATTTGCTGATTAATTGGAAAACAGCCTTTTAAAAATGATCGTACTTACTGCTGTAAAACTGAAATCGAACAGACGAAACTTGGAACAGGGTAATAAAGTGTCGCTGATATTCTGGTAATCAAAATTAGAAAAGCTTTATTATCGTGTTACAAGTTTCGCTATTTACAGATATGACTCATTCGAATTTGTCCGTGATTTTTATTGGCCACTCGGTGAATACTTTTATTGACTGCCAATGAGAAACACGGAATAAGTCAAACTGGTCATCGTAGAAGGATGTTTTCATGTCTTAGATTGTCGATGGTTTCGCTCCAGCACACAGCCGTAACTACTAGCAGAATCTAAACAAGACTTCATGTGTTATGTTTGGGATTATTGCCGTGAATTTTGTTGGTCGGCATTAGCAGACAACACAATTATATGTATATATATATATCGTAGCCAATGAAAAGCACAATAATCAAAATCATCAGATATGAAGGATAGTTTTGATTGTGTTCATAGGTTTCTATTAGAGACTGCCATTCTGATGTCATTGTGGGTGAATACGTATTTTCACTGATGCAGCACCGAGAGGTTTGAGCACCGAGAGGTTTGAGCACCGAGAGGTTTGAGCACCGAGAGGTTTCAGCACCGAGAGGTTTGAGCACTGAGAGGTTTGAGCACCGAGAGGTTTGAGCACTGAGAGGTTTGAGCACCGAGAGGTTTGAACACCGAGAGGTTTGAGCACCGGGAGGTTTGAACACCGAAGGTTTGAGCACCAAGAGGTTTGACCACCGAGAGGTTTGAGACTTCTATAAATGAACGGTCTCATTAAATTAAAAATGTCATCTACTAGTTGTCTGAATGCTGATTGATATGGTGGTCCTCTTGTCAGATATTCAGACCTTCTGTATGCGGGCGCGTGTTCTTAGATTTAAAATTAAATAAGTAATACAATTAACAATTGAATATTTTCCCCCAACACACCGAATAATCGTGTATATACATTTGGATACATTTATATATACTTAGTGTTTATAATAATTTTAAATCAATTATGTTTCTATTTCACGATTGTGTCTGTATCCCAGCAAGCACCGCACGTACATTTTCTCCTGTCTATTGTCCGCAAGAAAATCGTATACGATCATTATCTGACTCAGCGTGCTTAATGATGTTTTAATATATGCTATTTTGGAATAACTTTTCTTTTGAGGCTGATTAAAATGCATGGGAAGATCAGGAAGGCACGATACAATTTATTGTGTGGGTATTAGGATCATGACGTGTTTAATACCGCAAAAATTTCTGTTGCAAATATTTTATACAGACAGTGTAATCACAATTACAAATCATCATCATCATGTGATATATTCTTGATTCTTCTTCTTCTTGTTTCTTGATTAGAAACTGGCTTCACAGCACGCGGGACATTCCCATAAGTGCTCCGCCCTCCGCTCCAGCAGCCATCCCAATGTATATAGACTCATAGTTCCGGTCAGGTGTTGATTGTGTGATCTTCGGGACTTTCGAAACAATTTACTTTTCCTTCACTCACCTCTAGATACTCCCCATTTATAACAGTCTCTGTATGTGTACGTTCTCAACCTCATTGACATCATCTGCATCGTGAAATGAATTTATTACTGCCTTTATTAAGTCTGCTTTATCTCTTCTCAGCAATGTGCCGTCTATCGCCGCATTGCTTGCCAATAAGTCGGCTCTATCGTTTCCTTTGACCCCAGCATGACCACAGCAATATATCCATGTAATGCTTTAGACAACTGAGTTGTTCAATAAGTCCCACCATTCTTTTCTTAGCATGTGATATATTCTTTCCAGAACGTGGTCGTCCTTATGGATTCTCTGAACACTCCGCGATTCTAGACAAACTGACCTGCTGCACTAGGGACATGTCTGATCATGTCTCAATTTGTCATGAATTGCTACTGTCGTTATTTATAAATTAAAAAATTCACCCTATACATGACGTGACGACAGTAAGAGCATGTGGACTTTATCACAAAATCCCTCCCTGCAATTCCTTAACGGAAAACATGCATTATTTGACAGTTGTTATTTATGGATAGTCCCAATGAGACCATATTCCTGTATGCATCGCTTTTATGCAAACTCATCAGAAATTTAATTTCCACATACACTTCAGTATGGTAGGCCTTGTAGTCCATTTCTGATCGCCGTGAAGTTTAATTTGTGTCTCAGGGTTGGTATGTGATGTTTAATTTGTGTCTCAGGGTTGGTATGTGATGTTTAATTTCTGTCTCAGGGTTGATATCTCATGTTTAATTTGTGTCTCAGGGTTGGTATCTGATGTTTAATTTGTGTCTCAGGGTTGGTATCTCATGTTTAATTTGTGTCTCAGGGTTGGTATCTCATGTTTAATTTGTGTCTCAGGGTTGGTATATCATGTTTAATTTGTGTCTCAGGGTTGGTATCTGATGTTTAATTTGTCTCTCAGGGTTGGTATTTCATGTTTAATTTGTGTCTCAGGGTTGATATTTCATGTTTTAATTTATGTCTCAGGGTTGGTATGTGATGTTTAATTTGTGTCTCAGGGTTGGTATCTCATGTTTAATTTGTGTCTCAGGGTTGGTATATCATGTTTTATTTATCTCCCATGGGTGTATATGATGGTTAATTTATCTCTCAGGGTTGATATCTCATGTTTAACTTGTCTCTCAGGGTTGATATCTCATGTTTAACTTGTCTCTCAGGGTTGATATCTCATGTTTAACTTGACTCTCAGGGTTGATATCGTACCACACTCGAGATCTTGCAATACATGTACAAATTAAGTGTTTCAATGTGCATGCATAATTTATGCAAACGCTTTTGGTATCATATCCTATTCAGGACGTAGCAAGCAACCCATAATGTGTATGCTGTATTGATTTAATATTCAATCAACCCAGATTTTGTATGCTGTATTGATTTAATATTCAATACAAACATTTTCATCATTTTGTCATTACTTTCTGAAAGGTCCGTGCCCAGAACTGCATGTGGCGAGATTAGAACCCGATTTTTTAACCGCCACAGATGTACTCTCAAAAACGCTACGGGAACATAAATGGTTAATTTGTGTGTTTGACAACTTATAATTCATATCTATTCAAAGTAAATATAAATTATATATGATAAATACAATCTGTTTGCTTGTTGTATTGATTTCGCCTTCAAATATTAAATCACTCTCCACAGGTTCTATATACAGTTTAATTATTTCCGATCTAATAGTCAAATGCGTGCGTCATGTTGTGATAAGTGATTGCGGAGATTTCCATCTATCTATCGTCTTTCCCCAGGAGAATGATCGTCGGTGGTATTCACACTTGCCGTTAAGCGTAACAAGCTCCGTGGGAGCTTAATCTGTCGTTTCAATTCCAGATGTGTCCCTGTGGTTGCATTTAGTCCATGTTTGTTCAAGACTATTTAATGTTTTGTATCCACCGTTTTCTTTTTCTTCAATTTCTTGGAGATTTCTATCAATAGTCGTAATATCAAATGTTACTTAATCAATAGTTGTAATATCAAATGTTACTCAATCAATAGTTGTAATATCAAATGTTACTTAATCAATAGTGATTTAGTTGCAGCAACAACAAAAAAACGATGAGAAATCACCAGATCTAATCAAATACATAGTTTCAGAGGAGTAGCTAGTGTATATGGCGCAAGGGTGAAACCAGCAGGCGCCGCACCGCGCAGCACAAGTGGAGTAGTATTATATAAATATCACTACTTTCGTTTCCCGGCAATTCTGGTAATATTTTCCTCGTTCGTGGTACTACATGGGTCTGGGAGAGTGTATCTGGGAGAGTGGGTCTAGGAGAGTGATTTGGTGTTCCCTAAGCTTGGCACCGGGACGAATGATCTTCCACACCTCGCTACGCCTCCTCATGGGTTTACTGTTAACAAAACAGGAGATTACTGTGTAGAGATGAGAAAGAGATTAACAATGACTATCCTTAGAGTAAACATCACAAATGTAATACTTATAGGAAGGGGGCATACAGTAAACATCACAGATGTAATATTTATAAGAATGGTAGAATACATGAAACATCACGGATGTAATATTTATAAGAATGGGAGAATACATGAAACATCACGGATGTAATACTTATAGGAAGAGGAATACAGGAAATATCGCGGATTTAAGATCTAGAGCAAGGGCCATACATGGAAGATCACATATATAAGAGCAGTGGGCATACATGGAAGATCACATATATAAGAGCAGTGGGCATACATGGAAGATCACATATATAAGAGCAGTGGGCATACATGAAAGATCACATATATAAGAGAAGTGGGCATAAATGAAAGATCACATATATAAAAGCAGTGGGCATACATGGAAGATCACATATATAAGAGCAGTGGGCATACATGAAGCATTACAGATGTAAGAAAGAGCAAGTGTCGACTCTTGTTTGGAACGCGTGTCCTCCTCTATTTGATTGTGTCCCTTGGCAATGATTGTGAGTTTATTTTTATGCTTTATTAATTTAAATATTATTTTTTACGATTATGGTTTGGAGAGTTGTGATTTACATAACTAACCCTAACCCAAACCGTAAATAAATGTATATTAAAATTAATAAAGGATAAACAAACTCACAAACATTGCCAAGGGAAATAATCATATAGAAGGGCACGCGTTCCAAACAGGAATCCAAGTAATAAACAGGAAACATCACAGATGTAAGATTTAAAGCAAGGTACGTACAGGAAACATCACAGAAGTAAGATTTAAAGCAAGGTACGTACAGGAAACCAAAGTTGTAAACCTATTAAGAAGATCTACTATCCCACTAACAACATATGACTGTGATACATGAACAATGATATCCGCAATGGAAAAAAGAACCAATGGTTGACATGAAATGATATTATGAAAAGAAAGAGAGAGAGAGAGATAAAGAGAAAGAGAGAGAGAGAGAGTATTCTACGAAGACGTTCCAAAGATTTGAACATAGAAAAGATTGGCTTGTTAAAATCAATAACAAATTAATTAACTAATCGTCTGGTAACTAAGTATAGCTTCGCAGACACTTTTGTCCTTCATGAAACCAAATTGTTCTTCACTTACTTCTATATCAACTTGATTTTATTCTGTCATGTATTATCTTCAGTAATATTTTGATAACAACAGAGTGTTTTTTTACAAGTTCTGAAGGCGAGGACAGTGAATTGTGCAGATTACAAAGTGATCAGTTTGGTGAACCACATAATCAAAATCATAATGGTCTCATGTATTTCTACAGATGGTCAGGAAACAGGCCAGTGTAAACTGCTGAACAGGTTAGCATGGGAGTGCATTATGCTAAGAGAATAAACCGGTCCGGAAATTCCGGAGAGGAGAGACCCTAAGTCATTTGATGGTGTATTAAACTATCTTCGTCCATCCCTGCAGTTATGATTGTTTTCATGTGAACAGCCATTGCCTTTTTTTTCCTTAATAATAATCAAAGAGCCAAGAGCGGGTTAGTTCTAGTGGGCAAAGCAATTTCTCCACAAAACCTGCCTCACCAAACAGTGATGTATGACTAAACAAACAGTGATGTATGACTAAACAAACAGTGATGTATGACTAAACAGTGATGTATGACTAAACAAACAGTGATGTATGACTAAACAGTGATGTATGACTAAACAAACAGTGATGTATGACTAAATAAACAGTGATGTATGACTAAACAAACAGTGATTTATGACTAAACAAACAGTGATGTATGACTAAACAGTGATGTATGACTAAACAAACAGTGATGTATGACTAAACAAACAGTGATGTATGACTAAACAGTGATGTATGACTAAACAGTGATGTATGACTAAACAGTGATGTATGACT
Source organism: Meghimatium bilineatum (assembly GCA_034231615.1). Taxonomy (NCBI): domain Eukaryota; kingdom Metazoa; phylum Mollusca; class Gastropoda; order Stylommatophora; family Philomycidae; genus Meghimatium; species Meghimatium bilineatum. Next base: position 60,593,649 of record CM067300.1, on the reverse strand, counting down.
AAACAAACAGTGATGTATGACTAAACAGTGATGTATGACTAAACAAACAGTGATGTATGACTAAACAAACAGTGAGGTATGACTAAACAGTGATGTATGACTAAACAAACAGTGATGTATGACTAAACAAACAGTGATGTATGACTAAACAAACAGTGATGTATGACTAAACAAACAGTGATGTATGACTAAACAAACAGTGAGGTATGACTAAACAGTGATGTATGACTAAACAAACAGTGATGTATGACTAAACAAACAGTGATTTATGACTAAACAAACAGTGATGTCTGACTAAACAAACATTGATTTATGACTAAACAAACAGTGATTTATGACTAAACAAACAGTGATGTATGACTAAACAAACAGTGATGTATGACTAAACAAACTATAATGTATGAATATATGTCTTCACAATTGACACTGGCCTCCTTCCTGACGATATGTATAGACGCAAAAGGCTATCATAATTTTAGTTATGTCTTCATGAAACTGGTTACCCTGTTTTGTGTGCAATCCACTATCCTGAGCTTCCTATATTGTGATACAAACTCTGATGATTTAATGTTGTCTTTGCATCAGTGCTTTGTAGCATAGACATCATTTATTAAATATGTCATAGTGTTTAAACCAAATTTTGTTTCTAGTTTCTATTTTGTGAAGAAGTTCAACAGAGATAAGAAACAGAATATGGAACGCACAGACACCATTGCTAACAAGGAGAACAGTGTGTAAGATGTCCTTGTCAATAGAGATGAGGAAGGGAGTTCTTCAGAGTAGATAGCACTGATTCTAACGTATGGGTGTGAGTCTTGGACAATACATGAACAGGATAGTGGAGAATTAGAGGAAACAGAGATATGGTTCTATAGAAGAATGTTGAGAGTATCATGGACAACAGAGATGTGGTTCTATAGAAGAATGTTGAGAGTATCATGGACAACAGAGTTGTGGTTCTATAGAAGAATGTTGAGAGTATCATGGACAACAGAGATGTGGTTCTATAGAAGAATGTTGAGAGTATTATGGACAACAGAGATGTGGTTCTATAGAAGAATGCTGAGAGTATCATGGACAACAGAGTTGTGGTTCTATAGAAGAATGTTGAGAGTATCATGGACAACAGAGTTGTGGTTCTATAGAAGAATGCTGAGAGTATCATGGACAATAGAGATGTGGTTCTATAGAAGAATGTTGAGAGTATCATGGACAATAGAGATGTGGTTCTATAGAAGAATGCTGAGAGTATCATGGACAATATAGATGTGGTTCTATAGAAGAATGTTGAGAGTATCATGGACAATAGAGATGTGGTTCTATAGAAGAATGCTGAGAGTATCATGGACAATAGAGATGTGGTTCTATAGAAGAATGCTGAGAGTATCATGGACAATAGAGATGTGGTTCTATAGAAGAATGCTGAGAGTATCATGGACAACAAAGTTGTGGGTCTATAGAAGGATGCTGAGAGTATCATGGACAACAAAGTTGTGGTTCTATAGAAGAATGTTGAGAGTATCATGGACAACAAAGTTGTGGTTCTATAGAAGAATGCTGAGAGAATCATGGACAACAAAGTTGTGGTTCTATAGAAGAATGTTGAGAGTATCATGGACAACAAAGTTGTGGTTCTATAGAAGAATGTTGAGAGTATCATGGACAATAGAGATGTGGTTCTATAGAAGAATGCTGAGAGTATCATGGACAACAAAGTTGTGGTTCTATAGAAGAATGTTGAGAGTATCATGCACAATAGAGAAGTGGTTCTATAGAAGAATGTTGAGAGTATCATGGACAATAGAGATGTGGTTCTATAGAAGAATGCTGAGAGTATCATGGACAACAAAGTTGTGGTTCTATAGAAGAATGTTGAGAGTATCATGGACAATAGAGATGTGGTTCTATAGAAGAATGTTGAGAGTATCATGGACAACAGAGTTGTGGTTCTATAGAAGAATGTTGAGAGTATCATGGACAACAGAGATGTGGTTCTATAGAAGAATGTTGAGAGTATCATGGACAATAGAGATGTGGTTCTATAGAAGAATGTTGAGAGTATCATGGACAATAGAGATGTGGTTCTATAGAAGAATGTTGAGAGTATCATGGACAATAGAGATGTGGTTCTATAGAAGAATGTTGAGAGTATCATGGACAATAGAGATGTGGTTCTATAGAAGAATGCTGAGAGTATCATGGACAATAGAGATGTGGTTCTATAGAAGAATGTTGAGAGTATCATGGACAATAGAGATGTGGTTCTATAGAAGAATGCTGAGAGTATCATGTACAACAGAGATGTGGTTCTATAGAAGAATGTTGAGAGTATCATGGACAATAGAGATGTGGTTCTATAGAAGAATGCTGAGAGTATCATGTACAACAGAGATGTGGTTCTATAGAAGAATGTTGAGAGTATCATGTACAATAGAGATGTGGTTCTATAGAAGAATGTTGAGAGTATCATGGACAACAGAGATGTGGTTCTATAGAAGAATGTTGAGAGTATCATGGACAATAGAGATGTGGTTCTATAGAAGAATGTTGAGAGTATCATGGACAATAGAGATGTGGTTCTATAGAAGAATGTTGAGAGTATCATGGACAATAGAGATGTGGTTCTATAGAAGAATGTTGAGAGTATCATGGACAATAGAGATGTGGTTCTATAGAAGAATGCTGAGAGTATCATGGACAACAAAGTTGTGGTTCTATAGAAGAATGTTGAGAGTATCATGGACAACAGAGATGTGGTTCTATAGAAGAATGCTGAGAGTATCATGGACAACAGAGATGTGGTTCTATAGAAGAATGCTGAGAGTATCATGGACAACAGAGATGTGGTTCTATAGAAGAATGCTGAGAGTATCATGGACAACAGAGATGTGGTTCTATAGAAGGATGCTGAGAGTATCATGGACTGCTAGAAAATCGAATGAAGACGTTCTGAAAATAGTCAAATACGAAACAAAGTTTACGTACGCAAAGGTTACGTAATAATTACAAAAAGACAATCTTTAATTTTTCAACAAGTTATGACTCAAGGAGTTATTATTCTGTCCACGGTTATGTTATTAGCACCTGCAGCTTTCTACATTTCATTGTTTTTAATTAATTTTTACTTCAGATTTTAGTATGTATATACGGTATTGATTTGTAGTGTTGCTTTGTCTTTCTCATGTCGTTGATCAAACAGGTGTGTCAAATATTCTACTTGTATTTTTTCGTGTTCTTTAGGTTATCCAGATGATCTGACACATATTTTGCTCACCTTGTCAATACTTCCGTCCTATTACTTATATTTTTTATCAATAATATTTATCGTTGAGAAGACATGAAATAGCAAAGATGTGTAGATCACCACAAGAGTAACATTGGAGCAAAGTTGGAGGATTTATAGGTAAGAATAGGGTTATTGAGATAGCTCCCAGATTATATACCACTCTACCCAATTTCTAGTTATGAGATATTGACTGTTGGGGATGATTGCATTGGATAAAGTTGAATCCTTGATTGAGAAATAAGACACCCGTAGGAAATTGGTTGGAGTAACCAGAAGAGATATAGTTCGCGATCAGACGATACGTCAAGCACTACAATGCCACCACGTATAAACGTAAATCCAACGATTCCAATTATTGTAGCTTGGATGTGTGTGATGAATGTAAGATGAGTAGATATTACATTATAGTTCTAGATTCTAGGGAGGACCCAGAGGCAGATGGGAGGAGGGCACCGGAGAATGACACGAAACAAAACTAGGAGTGGAAAGCTGATAGAGTCATTTTGAAAGGAATAACTAGGAGTACAAAAGCTGATAGAGTCATTTTGAAAGGAATAACTAGGAGTACAAAAGCTGATAGATTCATTTTGAAAGGAACAACTAGGAGTACAAAAGCTGATAGATTCATTTGGAAATGAACAACTAGGAGTACAAAAGCTGATAGATTCATTTGGAAAGGAACAACTAGGAGTACATCTCCCCGTCCTATTGGGGGGGGGGAGATATTTAATAAAAGACAAAAATAAGAATACGAGACAAGACATGCAATGACAATATTTCTTTCACAGGTTGTCAGTCGTTTACCCAACCTCTCTTAGTCGCCTCCTACGACATTTCTGGAAAGAAGACAGTTATCCTATTCTGTGCTTCACGAACTAATAGTTCAGACTCGGTTGCAACACGGGCGCACGAGGAATTATAATTATCCTCAGCTGGCAATTTAATTTCTATTCAAAATTAGATGAACGAAGCTGTGTGTGATCAGTGCGCGGGGCTTTTATGAAGTAGAACGTGGCGTGTTGCTAAACAGTACAATGACAATTTCAAGGAATCGAAAAATGTAATCAGCCTTTAAAAAAAAAACAACTACAATTATAACAATACCATTTATGTTAGTTATTGTTTTATGTTCCTGTTGGACATGCGCAGTGATGATACAAATATTCATAATAATTTCTATCTATCTAATACGCTTAACCCTTTGTTACCTTTCAGCGTCAGGGGTAGAAGTTTTCTGGAAACGGTCCCTTGTGCGCTGAGTATAATTTGAAAATTTGTCGCCTCTTTTATATTATTCTCTTATATAATAATGTTATACTTATAAATGAGGTTCGTTCATGCTTCTTCTGGTCAATGGACAGAGAACTATATCGAAACAGGAAGTCTCAATACTGACATTATCATTGAGCGTAATGGTCAATAAACTAACATAAATATGTCAGCTGTGAGTTTCCAAATTATGTTTAGGATTAGACTACATATCCCGTGACAGTCGAGAACAAAAGATATGTGGGCTAAACTGGGAATCATCCCTAAATGTGACGCAATTCACTTTTCCGTTTATTTTCATTGATTTTCAACACAAAGTATACACAAAATCACCAAATAAATACACGGGGAAATTTAAGCGTTTGTCAGAAAGATAATCCGCGATGAGACAACATCATCATCATCATCAAGTGCCGTCTCCGCAACGAAGGTTGGCTGCAACGTATCTCCAACATCTCCTGTCTCTTGTCTTGGTGGTGCACTCTGCTAGACTGTAACCTGTCCATCGTGTAATGTTACTTTCCCACTTGTATCTCTGCCTACCTCTTGCTCGCTTCCCTTTGACTTTACCCTCAAGTAAGGTCTTCAATAAGGTGTCATGTCGTTTAATGTGTCCAAAGTATTTTATTTGCCTGATCTTTATTTCTCTTAGTAGTTCTTTCTTCATATTAAGTGTCTTTAGCACCTCTTTATTTGTTTTCTTCTCTTTCCATGATGTTCTCCCTATTCTTCTATATACCCACATCTCAAAGGCATCAATTTTGTCTTCTAATTGTTTATTTAGTGTCCATGTTTCTGAGCCATACATTAATTTGGAATAGATGTAGCATTTTATAATTCTCATTTTTAACTTGTTTGTAATTTGTTTAGATATTAATAATTTCTTCATGTCATTGAAGGTACTTTTAGCCATTCCTATTCTCATTTTAACTTCTGTTTCACATCTGCCATCATTTGTGACTATGTGTCCAAGATATTGATACTGTTTTACTTGTAGTTTCTCTCCCTGTATGTTTATGTTTACCTACTGTTCTTCTGTGTCTTTGCTGATTATCATGGTTTTTGTTTTTTGAATGTTTTTGATGAGACAACAGGACTGCAATATTGACGAAAGACACGGAGTAGTTCTATGATAAATAAATTTTGTTCAACAAATGTATTAAATAACAGACACCAAAACGCATGGACAAGAAAATAGTTAACAACAGAATAGGTTAGCCAGAATAAGGGATATTGTTTTATAGGTTTAATAATCTCGTATTTTGTCATTTCTGAATCACACGTAAGGGAGATATAGATTTGTGTAATGGCATTATAATCGACAAAAGTGACGAGGAACAATCATCATCATCATCAAGTGCCGTCTCCACAGGGAAGGTTCGCTGCAGTAGATCTCCAATATCCTATCTTTTGTTTTGGTGGTGCACTCTGCTAGACTGTATACTGTCCATCTCGTGATGTTTCTCTCACATTTCTATCTCTGCCTACATCTTGCTATGGTCGTGCACTCTGCTAGACTGTATAATATCCATCTCGTTATGTTTCTCTCCCACTTGTATCTCTGCCTACATCTTGCTTTGGTGGTGCACTCTGCTAGACTGTATACTGTCCATTTCATAATGTTTCTCTCCCTCTTTTATCTCTGCCTACATCTTGCTTTGGTGGTGCACTCTGCTAGACTGTATAATATCCATCTCGTGATGTTTCTCTCCCACTTGTATCTCTGCCTACATCTTGCTTTGGTGGTGCACTCTGCTAGACTGTTTACTGTCCATCTCGTGATGTTTCTCTCCCACTTGTATCTCTGACTACATCTTGCTTTGGTGGTGCACTCTGCTAGACTGTATAATATCCATCTCGTGATGTTTCTCTCCCACTTGTATCTCTGCCTACATCTTGCTTTGGTGGTGCACTCTGCTAGACTGTATACTATCCATCTCGTGATGTTTCTCTCCCACTTGTATCTCTACCTACATCTTGATTTGGTGGTGCACTCTGCTAGACTGTATAATATCCATCTCGTGATGTTTCTCTCCCACTTGTATCTCTGCCTACATCTTGTTTTGGTGGTGCACTCTGCTAGACTGTATAATATCCATCTCGTGATGTTTCTCTCCCACTTGTATCTCTGCCTACATCTTGCTATGGTCGTGCACTCTGCTAGACTGTATAATATCCATCTCGTGATGTTTCTCTCCCACTTGTATCTCTGCCTACATCTTGCTATGGTCGTGCACTCTGCTAGACTGTTTACTGTCCATCTCGTGATGTTTCTCTCCCACTTGTATCTCTACCTACATCTTGATTTGGTGGTGCACTCTGCTAGACTGTATAATATCCATCTCGTGATGTTTCTCTCCCACTTGTATCTCTGCCTACATCTTGCTATGGTCGTGCACTCTGCTAGACTGTTTACTGTCCATCTCGTGATGTTTCTCTCCCACTTGTATCTCTACCTACATCTTGTTTTGGTGGTGCACTCTGCTAGACTGTATAATATCCATCTCGTGATGTTTCTCTCCCACTTGTATCTCTGCCTACATCTTGCTATGGTCGTGCACTCTGCTAGACTGTATAATATCCATCTCGTGATGTTTCTCTCCCACTTGTATCTCTGCCTACATCTTGCTTTGGTGGTGCACTCTGCTAGACTGTATAATATCCATCTCGTGATGTTTCTCTCCCACTTGTATCTCTGCCTACATCTTGATTTGGTGGTGCACTCTGCTAGACTGTTTACTGTCCATCTCGTGATGTTTCTCTCCCACTTGTATCTCTGCCTACATCTTGCTTTGGTGGTGCACTCTGCTAGACTGTATAATATCCATCTCGTGATGTTTCTCTCCCACTTGTATCTCTGCCTACATCTTGCTTTGGTGGTGCACTGTGCTAGACTGTATAATATCCATCTCGTGATGTTTCTCTCCCACTTGTATCTCTGCCTACATCTTGCTATGGTCGTGCACTCTGCTAGACTGTATAATATCCATCTCGTGATGTTTCTCTCCCACTTGTATCTCTGCCTACATCTTGTTTTGGTGGTGCACTCTGCTAGACTGTTTACTGTCCATCTCGTGATGTTTCTCTCCCACTTGTATCTCTGCCTACATCTTGTTTTGGTGGTGCACTCTGCTAGACTGTATAATATCCATCTCGTGATGTTTCTCTCCCACTTGTATCTCTGCCTACATCTTGTTTTGGTGGTGCACTCTGCTAGACTGTATAATATCCATCTCGTGATGTTTCTCTCCCACTTGTATCTCTGCCTACATCTTGATTTGGTGGTGCACTCTGCTAGACTGTTTACTGTCCATCTCGTGATGTTTCTCTCCCACTTGTATCTCTGCCTACATCTTGCTTTGGTGGTGCACTCTGCTAGACTGTATAATATCCATCTCGTGATGTTTCTCTCCCACTTGTATCTCTGCCTACATCTTGCTTTGGTGGTGCACTGTGCTAGACTGTATAATATCCATCTCGTGATGTTTCTCTCCCACTTGTATCTCTGCCTACATCTTGCTATGGTCGTGCACTCTGCTAGACTGTTTACTGTCCATCTCGTGATGTTTCTCTCCCACTTGTATCTCTACCTACATCTTGATTTGGTGGTGCACTCTGCTAGACTGTATAATATCCATCTCGTGATGTTTCTCTCCCACTTGTATCTCTGCCTACATCTTGTTTTGGTGGTGCACTCTGCTAGACTGTATAATATCCATCTCGTGATGTTTCTCTCCCACTTGTATCTCTGCCTACATCTTGCTATGGTCGTGCACTCTGCTAGACTGTTTACTGTCCATCTCGTGATGTTTCTCTCCCACTTGTATCTCTACCTACATCTTGTTTTGGTGGTGCACTCTGCTAGACTGTATAATATCCATCTCGTGATGTTTCTCTCCCACTTGTATCTCTGCCTACATCTTGCTATGGTCGTGCACTCTGCTAGACTGTTTACTGTCCATCTCGTGATGTTTCTCTCCCACTTGTATCTCTGCCTACATCTTGTTTTGGTGGTGCACTCTGCTAGACTGTATAATATCCATCTCGTGATGTTTCTCTCCCACTTGTATCTCTGCCTACATCTTGTTTTGGTGGTGCACTCTGCTAGACTGTATAATATCCATCTCGTGATGTTTCTCTCCCACTTGTATCTCTACCTACATCTTGATTTGGTGGTGCACTCTGCTAGACTGTATAATATCCATCTCGTGATGTTTCTCTCCCACTTGTATCTCTGCCTACATCTTGTTTTGGTGGTGCACTCTGCTAGACTGTATAATATCCATCTCGTGATGTTTCTCTCCCACTTGTATCTCTGCCTACATCTTGTTTTGGTGGTGCACTCTGCTAGACTGTATAATATCCATCTCGTGATGTTTCTCTCCCACTTGTATCTCTGCCTACATCTTGCTTTGGTGGTGCACTCTGCTAGACTGTATAATATCCATCTCGTGATGTTTCTCTCCCACTTGTATCTCTGCCTACATCTTGCTTTGGTGGTGCACTGTGCTAGACTGTATAATATCCATCTCGTGATGTTTCTCTCCCACTTGTATCTCTGCCTACATCTTGATTTGGTGGTGCACTCTGCTAGACTGTTTACTGTCCATCTCGTGATGTTTCTCTCCCACTTGTATCTCTGCCTACATCTTGATTTGGTGGTGCACTCTGCTAGACTGTTTACTGTCCATCTCGTGATGTTTCTCTCCCACTTGTATCTCTGCCTACATCTTGTTTTGGTGGTGCACTCTGCTAGACTGTATAATATCCATCTCGTGATGTTTCTCTCCCACTTGTATCTCTGCCTTCCTCTTGCTCGTCTCCCCGTGACTTTACCCTCAAGTAAGGTCTTCAGCAAGGTGTCATGTGTTTTAATATGTCCAACATCTTTATTATTTTAATCTTTATGTCCTTTAATATGTTTCCTTTTTCATACCAAGTGTTGTTAGAACCTATTTGTTTGCTTTCTTCTCTTTTCATGAAATCCACCATACTCTTCCGTATACCCACATCTCAAAAGCATCAATTCTGTCTTCTAGTAATTTGTTCGTTGTCTATGTTTCTGAGCCATACGTTAATACATAACTGATGAAACATTTTATAATTATCATATTTAGTTTGTGATGTCGATATTTGTTTAGACGTCAATAATTTGTTCATATACTTTTAGTTAGTTAGTTATTCCTCTAGGGCCAAATACGGCACATAGGGCGGATGTCATAGATTTCCATGTCTCTCGTTTCATTGCAATTTGCTTTAGATCTTCATTGTTTCTGATACCGATGTGTGAAACGTTCTCTTGAAATAATTCTACATAAAGTTTCCTTTGGTCTTCCTCGTTTTCTCATGCCCTTTGGTGATCACATCAAAGCATGACAAAGCTTTTAGTACATGTACTTAATTTTGCTAAAGTACTTTTAGCCCTTTCTATTTTCCTTTTATCTTCTGTTTCTCATCTGCAATCCTTCCTGTTTATGTGTCCAAAATATTGGTAATGTTGTACTTGTTGTAATATATCTCCATCTAGTTTTTATGTTTAGCGCCCGTTGTCTCTTTCCATAAACTTCTCAATATTTTGTGTATACCCACATCTCAAAAGCATTATTCCACCCACGTGTTGCCGGGGCCCGAAAGGGGAGCAAGGAATACAAAATTATTTACCTTTCACGCAAGTCGTTAAAGGCGACTAAGGAGGTTATGGGATGGAGTTGGCTGTCCCATCTCACATAGAGTCAGTGACCCAAAGCCATGCTGAAGTCGGATGTGTCAGGCCGAAAGGCGCATATATCGCAGCAATGCTGTAAACCATGACACAACGCATTCCGTTCTCCGGAATACATCCTGCTAATCTGCAGGAGTTTGAGAACGAACACAGAAGAAGAAGATGAAGAGCATTAATCGTCTTCTAATCGTTTGTTGAATGTCCATAATTCTGAGCAGCAACAGTTCAACATAAAATTATATGGAGAGATACTTCATCAAGAAGATATAGACGTGTAAGTGTGGGTGTAGGTGTGGGTGTGGAAGGAGGTGTAAATGTGAGTGTGAAGGGAGGTTTAGGTGTGGGTGTGGAGGTAGGTGTAGGGGTGGTGTAGTTGTAGGTGTGGCGGAAGGTGTAAGTGTGTGTGTGGAGGGAGGTGTAGATGTGGAAGGAGGTGTAGGTGTGGAGGAGGTGTATATGTGGGTGTAGAGGGAGGTGTATATGTGGGTATGGAGGGAGGTGTAGGTGTGGTTGTGGAGGAAGTGTATGTGTGGGTGTAGAGGGAGGTGTTTTTGTGGGTGTGGAGGGAGATGTATATGTGGGTATGAGGGAGGTGTGGGTGTGGAGGGAGATGTATATGTGGGTATGGAGGGAGATGGAATTAGAAAAAATAAAACAACGCACTTATCATGGACACATGAGGACAAATAATGGTTAGTGGTTTGTAGACATGTTATCTAGTCGTGTTGCGTGGTACCATGGTTGATAGTGCGCCTCTTAGCCTAGCATCACCGACTTGCGTACCAGTGCTTGCTTGGGCAGGTCTGTGGGCATGCTCGATCTCAGGGATGGCACGAGTAATCTTAGTTACCAGCCTCTGTTATTAGGGACTAATCCCCCATCTTCTGAAACTAGCCTCTGTTGGTATGGACTAAGCCCCATATTCTGCAACTAGCCTCTGTTGGTATGGACTAAGCCCCATATTCTGAAACTAGTCTCTGTTAGTAGGGACTAAGCCCCATCTTCTGCAACTAGCCTCTGTTAGTAGGGACTAATCCCCCATCTTCTGCAACTAGCCTCTGTTAGTAGGGACTAATCCCTCATCATCTGAAACTAGCCTCTGTTAGTAGGGACTAAGCCCCATCTTCTAAAACTAGTCTCTGTTAGTAGGGACTAATCCCACATCTTCTAAAACTAGCCTCTGTTAGTAGGGACTAATCCCCCATCTTCTAAAACTAGCCTCTGTTAGTAGGGACTAATCCCCCATCTTCTGAAACTAGCCTCTGTTAGTAGGGATTAAACACCCATCTGAATCTAGCCTCTGCTAGTAGGAACTAATGCCCTAACTTCTAAAACTAGCCTCTGTTGGTACGGACTAATCCCCCATCTTCTAAAACTAGCCTCTGTTAGTAGGGACGAATCCCCATCTTCTGAAACTAGCCTATGTTGGTATGGACTAATCCCCATCTTCTAAAACTACATTGAATTCACTTTATTCGGTTTCCCATATGTATTCCGTAACTCTCAACGAAGCGGCACGCCGCCTGCCGAGAGTACCACTCATAGCACGTAACTCCGTAGCTGTAAATGATAATCCACAGGGATCTCCGAAAAAATCCACCTTATAAACAAGACGACACGAGACGGATTCGAACCCGTGACCTCTTGAACACATGGCGAACAGCTTAACCACTACGCCAGGGAGATATATGACACATATCGTTCTTATATCCGGACTACTTCCTACTCATCTGCAGGAGTTTGAGAACGAACGAAGAAGCTAAAGCTTGATGACAACAGATACATTTCATAAATTGGACCCAATAATATAAATAAAACTCATAGGAAAGCAATGGAACTTCAACTGATGTTTATATATGTATATATATATATATATATATATATATATATATATATATATATATATATATATAGCCAACCTTTGTCGTAACGTCACGAATATCTAACGATAGCTTTATCTATCTAAAATGCCGTGGACAAGCACACAGAACGTATATTCTGGAATTTAAAGTGATAGGAAAACTTGCCAAAGAACAGGTTGACTACCATGCTTGAGATCCCAGCTTGAATAAGTCGAGCAAGGTTTGTATTTGATGTATTTGTAAGTGCATCATTAAATCAGGTAATGCTAACTTCAGAGATTATTTCACATGATTAAATTACGTAAACATATTAACAAATAGATCGCCAATTCGACAGCGAGTCTGGTATCTCATTACCAAGACAGGATTGAATGATTAACTTCAGTTGAAACCACAAGTGCGGTTAATGTTCTATGCAAGATTATAAGGCAATATTGCAGTGATTAGAGTCAAACGGTTAGATGTGTTCACCTAGATCTACTATACTGTAGAGTGTTCTAATCGTGGCTCGGTACAGACCTCCTAGCTGAAATAATGAAGCCTGTATTTGTTCTTTTTCTTGATTATTCCCGTATTTTCCGTTGACCAATTTTTATATACTTGCAATCACATGCCAAAATTAGAGAAGAATACTCCAAACATATACATAGTAACCAAGTAAATTCAAGTAGGAAGCATGAGGGTTAATTGAAAATAATTCTTACAACTGACGGGAATTGAACCAGGCCTGTTCTAGCAGCACCGATTCGCTTTGCAACACAAGTAAACAGGCTTTCTGTACTTGACTAACTACATCTACTGGTAAAGATGTGGTCTTGTCAAGGCTTTCAACCTGTGTACTCAAGTCACATAGTAACCAATGGATTGCGTGACAATAATCAAAATCATACATAATAAAGGTCTCATTAATTCAGCTAGACTGCCTGAATTTTAGAGACCCACGGTCTAATACAGTGGTTCTCAAAGTGTGCCGTATATCCCCTTTGTGAGTCACATATTTTTGAAAAATAAATATATCATATTCTTTTTCTTAACCGTTTGTTCTCACATTCCCGCTGGACATTCCCGCTGGACATTCCCGCTGGACATTCCCGATGGATATTCCCGATGGACATTCCCGCTGGACATTCCCACTGGACATTGTCGTTGGATCTCTCTCTTGAAGGACAATCGTCATACTAGATATCCAACAGTATGTAGTTCAGAGAATTAAAATATATTGTGCCGCCTTTTTATTTGCACTATTGGCCTGACACATTCGTCTTCGTAGGTGAAATATATCATGTAATAGTGTTAACAAAAATAAGCTGGTACTACAGGGAAACAGCTCTTCAAAATTGTGAACACAACAGCGGGAAAATATCCTAATCAGTGTGGTATGATAATAAAACTAGCCATAGCTCTAACTCGTCCTAGCAAAAAGAGACATCTCAGAACAATAAAATTAAAGACCTCGTAGTATGTGAACAGTTAAATAGATTATCAGAAACAACACCAGGGAAATCTGATTGAACAAATGGGTTGACTGGTCGAAATGTATTTAGGGAAATGATACGGTCAAAAGACAATGACAACATGAACAACCTCTGAAGGAGAAATAAATCCCTTTTATTTCAGTTTCGAACCTGAAATGCAAGGGTCAATAGACATTTAAACAGTATACAACCCCAGCAACTACTCACTTGTAGACACTGCTTTCATCCCAATGAAACAGTAGAACACCTCCTTATCGACTACCCTTACATTTCAACTGCCAGGAAAGATTTCTACAGACACACTTAACAGTCACTAACTTACTCTATGGATCACTAAGTCAACTTTAGAAGACTTGCACTTTTTTTAAAAGAATGACATTGTGCGGACAAGAGTAGCATTACTCATCAGCTTTTGGATATTGACAACAACAACAACAACAACAACAACAACAACAACAACAACAACAACAACCCCGAATATTGGTGTCTTAGATGTAAGTTTGCTCGTTTATAACCGTGTACACCTTCATGTTCATGACAGTAGATACATGTTGTTGTGTTTTTTTAAAAAAATGTGTAGTTCCCTTGAGTTTTGACGACATGCTATTTTGAAACATCCGAAGTAAGGACTGGGAGTTTGAGAGGCTAACCATATTAGTAAATAGATTCACAGATAGCCACTTAGGGCTTCAATAACCACATCGACCTCCATCCTCATACTTAATGTAGATCGATAATACTGCAGAAAAGTATAAATACAACAAGCAAAACTTGGTATAGGGTAATCAAGTTTTGATAATCACTACAAACAATATAACACAGACACAAAGAGACATTTCGACCAAAAGGTCTTTATCAAGAAAACATTCCCAGCAAAAATGACGAGTAATAACTATGACAATCTTGACGTTCACGTTCACATGAAGGATCTAAATATGGTACATTTTTGCCAGATTTAACATGTAACCATTTCGCTGTAACCATTTCGCTAGTAGGCCAGCCATACGACAGAACTGTTTCCTATAAGTAAACGCTATTCACCAAATTTAAAACAAATTACGGTCATACACGTTTGACAATTTTGTCGATGTCTGCGTCTATATCGACACAACCACAAACGCCCTCAGTAAAGTATTACATAAAAACATAATAATTCTATGGAAACAAACGGATAAACATTTATGTAATACAAGATTAGGGTCCAGTATTGTCACGGCGTATGAGCATAATGGCTGATGTCGAATAATTGATTGTTATAGTATACCAGGTTGGCAGCATGTGTCACACAATCAGCCTGGATTGGAAACATATCAGTAATTTTTAATGAAACACTCGTTTCCTGCAACACCACGGTTCACTCCCAGGTTCAGGATGATGACCGTAGACGGGGAGGAAAAATTAATATACCCCATATTATCCAATTGATCTAATTCCCTGACTGCATTCCAAATATCAGCACGGTCTAATGAAGCATCACTATTCACTGTTGTTAGACTATTTCTTGTCTCTGATGATTAATCTCCTGTTGGTTTTATTTGGGTGAACCGAGATATTCAAAGTTGTTGACCTTTTCCAGCTGTTTTATAGCAATGCCTATTGTGCGTGGGGGTCGGTTTCTGTTGATATACCCACACTTCTTCTTCTGCGTTCGTTCTCAAACTCCTGCAGATTAGCAGGATGTAGTCCGGAGAACGGAATGCGTTGTGTCATGGTTTACAGCATTGATGCGATATATGCGCCTTTCGGCCTGACACATCCGACTTCAGAATGGCTTTGGGTCACTGACCCTATATGGGATGGGACAGCCAACTCCATCCCATAACCGCCTTAGTCGCCTCTTACGACATGTACGGAAGGTAAACAGTGGTGCTATTCTTTGCTCCCCTTTCGGGCCCGGACAACACACGAGCGTACCCATACATTATTTTTGTTTTCTTTGCTTTGAAGACAAGATTTGCAGTATCGCTATGGTAGATTGACTGACATAATTTGTGTATATGCTTGTGGAACTTTTCCATATTAGGGCTGTTTTTTTTTCATACCCAATTTCTGGAATCTCACGGCCTCCAGTATTAAGGGGTCGAAATTGTTGCATAGTAAGTGTATTCTGGTACATTTCGCGTGATGTTTTCTGTCTATAGGTTACCCAGATATAGTGAGAGCATGCATCATTGTCAAACACCTTTTTGAACCTTGAACTTGTTCATTTCTCGATGGATGCGCCCTGATACTTTATGCTCCTTGCCAATCATTTTAAAGAGCGTTATGAGATGTCCCTCGCAGTCTGGTAACTTTTAGTTTTCAAGTTTACAAATGCCCAGCATACTTCGCCTATATGCAAATATTTAAGTTCAATTAATAAAAGGTCTGTTATGTTAAAACAAAATATCACAGTCATTTGAAGAACATATCTAAGTCATATGTAGAAAATTTCTCAAAATATTTGATGAGCATATTTGAGTCTATTGTCTTTCCCCAGGTGAATGATTGTTGATCGCATTCACACTTGCCGTTAAGCGTAGGGGTGGGAGCTTAAGCTGTTGTTTCAAGGCCAGATGTGTAGCTGTGGTTGCATTTAATCCATGTTTGTTTAAGGTTATTTTGACCGTTTTCATGCGTGGAAGGTAAACAGTGTTGCTATTCTTTGCTCCCCTTTCGGGCCCCGGCAACACACGGGCGATTCAGTCATACGAATAATACTAATTTAACAGGTTTTCACCAAAATAGTTCGGTACTACGATCGCAGTCCAACCCCTCGTTGCGCCAATTAAGGCATACCTGTGTGATTATTTCACTTGCATATGTTTGTAAGTTTATGTTCATCATTTATACATTTAAATATAATTCTATTTAGGGTTAGGGTTAGGATTAGTTATCTAAAACATAACTAACCCTAACCACTAACCCTAAAACATGAATATTTCAGTTAATTATTGATTATTTATTGATATTTTTGTTTGTTTTGCGTTCGCTCCATTGTAACCAGCACAGATATCCATGCGATTTCCGCCGGGAGTGTGATTACGTTGTGCCACCATTATGCGCCTTGTAGGCCTAGCACATCCGATTTCGGCATGGATTAATTATTGATATAATATTTAGATCAATTAACCACAAAATACGTAGGCACTATTGAGAACAAGAACGAAAACGGGGCTCGGACTACGATCATTCTATGGGTACATGGGTGTTTCTTGATATGTAAAGTATATGGGTGCATGTGTATTTTTTTCATATGTAAAGTATATGGGTGCATGTGTATTTTTTCATACGTAAAGTATATGGGTGCATGTGTATATTTTCATATGTAAAGTATATGGGTGCATGTATATATGTATGACCATATGTGTGTAAGAACCCACTGCTTAATGGAAAAATACGTTTTATGTATATAAGCATTGAAGTCGTTTTTTAATTTACATTTATTAAATATTTTAAAAATAATAATAATATATATATATAAAGGAGAAAGGAAAAGAATCCAAACCTTAGAATGCCAACAAAAGATCTACAACCATCTATTTCCAGGAGGAGAACCAAGACCCACGAGCCTAACACCAAACGCACCAAGTACAACAAACAAGTCCTTCTTAGGACTACATCCCAATCCCCCAATATTTATTTTGTCCTTATAAGGATAAGCAGACCAGACCCCCAGGTCAAATCACCAGTCCCTAACAGGACAACCCAGGCCATTGGGCCACGATATACGCCGATATAACCAAAGGAAAATCATTCCACGGTTTTAGAAAGACAAACCCACTAACTAACAAACAAACAAAAGACTACGATCATAGTAGCAAACAATTAAATCTTGTGAAAAACACACCCATAGCTATGTAAGAAAACTTCCTGCACCATTTATTTACACTCGTATCTTGACGTCTATGAATCATGAAGTACTTCTGCACATCCTTGTATCTATAGAGAGCGGTGGTTGTTCCCGCACATTTCTGTCCTTTGTTTTGGTAATGTGTATTACATTTATTATTCTTGCTAATGTATTTTTGTGAAACAACCATTATCTATCCTCAGGCACACCCTCCAAGCACGCCATTAAATGAAGAAGTGTGTTTTATTTGACACGCTGAGCCAGGTGCATAGAGTTTAATGTATTGTGTTCATTTAACCGCAGTTTATCCTCGAGGTTGTCTATCCATTTTGTTATCGCTGGTTAATTTTTCTCTTTGTATGTTTGTGTTTGTTGTTGCTGATTGAATATAAATCAACAATGCCTCTCTATCACTATTGGCTTATATAAGTAGTTCTCAAACTGTTTTGGCCCGAGGTCCTCTTATGGACATGTTTCTACCTTTGTTTGCTGAAGCTTGATTAGGAACAAGTGTCACAGCACTGAGGCATTCCCATATATGCTCTGCTTGCCGCTCCGTCTGCCATCTAAAAGTGTATAAGCTCAGTGTCCTAGTCTGATTACGCGTTCTTCTGATCTTTCCGGAGAGGGAGCACTTTCTCCCATCACCTCTAGTCAGTCACTCACATTTCTACGATTCTCTGAATATGTGCATTGTCACGATCAACTTCCTCCTCATCTTCTCGTAGGGTATCCATGACTGCTCTAATCAATTCAATCGTGTCTCTTCTTATCTCGGTGTCGTCAACCAAGGTTTTACCACCCAACACATCGGCTCTGTCGTTTCCCCCGACCCCAGCATGAACAGGACAGTAAATCCATGTAATGCTCTGCCCATTGTTGAAAAGAGTGACCTATTCAGTTCTGATCATACACTTTTCTATTTTGCGCAGCATACTTTGAGAGTGCGATAGAATCACCGAGTCTGTTGGTGGTTGCGTCTCCAGCCAAGTGAGATCTGCTGTCACCACTTCTATTTCCATCCTCATACTAGATGTTGTAGTGGGGTAGGCAGCTGACTTCTCGTCTAAACTCTTGCCGTTTTGGTAGGCCACGAAACCCCAACCACACCTGTTTGTTTCTTGTTTCTTGAGCCGTCTGTGTAAATATCGTGTGGCTTCGAGTGCTGCAGTATGAGTTCTTGGATCATTCCCTCTGTTCTGTTAGCAGCCCAGTCGCTACACTCTCTTCCCATCTTATCACCACTGTTGTCAATAATTTTCTCTCTTTGCCAAATTTCACCCATTCACAGCCTCTTCCCACTCCCTCCAGCTCACAAACTCTAGGATATCTTCTCCTTCTGCCATCCATGACCTTCCTTTCTTGATACGCCTTCTTTTTTTGCTGTATCAATGATTCTTTTTTCGTGAATTTTAAGTGTTCCCTAAAGTTTAAACGTCTTATCTCCAGCAAGCCGCTAAAATAGAAAATTGGTAGCATGATCGTAGTCCAACCACTGTTGAGCCTGTTAATGTCTTCCTGTGTGACTATTTCCCTTGCCCATGTTTATCAGTTTATGTTTATTATTTTAAATATATTTATGTTTAGTGATTGGATCATGCGTAAATCCATTCAAGATGAAAAAGCGGGCATCAAATGGCTCAACAACAACAATTTAGCTGATCTTGTTTTGCAGATGACATCGCAATCTTAAACTCTACTCATCAACAAACACAAGATATAACCAACAAACTATACACACTAGCAGATCAAATTAGCCTGCACATCAACACATCCAAATCAAACATCATGGAACTTAGTTCAACAAATAATATCTCAGTAAACAAACACATTCTGGAAAAAGTCAACAAATTTAATTACTTAGGCAGTTGGATGTTTGTTGTCGGAGACACAATGAAAGAAAGAATTACACGCATAGCAAAAATACAAGTTTTGAAAACCAGTCTCCGGAAATGGATGAACATAAAATGGCGCGATTTCGTCACAAATAGTGATTTAAGAAGCACAACACACCAAGAAAATGTTTCAAACGTCATAAGAAAACACAGATGGAAATACATAAGTCACATTGTAAGACTAGATAACAACAGAATAAACCAACAAGTCCTTATGTGGACACCCTAACCATAACCGTAAAAAATGAATATTTCTTTCTTTCTTTATTATTTATTGATATAATATTG
This sequence comes from Meghimatium bilineatum, assembly GCA_034231615.1. Classification (NCBI taxonomy): domain Eukaryota; kingdom Metazoa; phylum Mollusca; class Gastropoda; order Stylommatophora; family Philomycidae; genus Meghimatium; species Meghimatium bilineatum. Next base: position 60,574,020 of record CM067300.1, on the reverse strand, counting down.
AAATCAATTAACCACAACATACGTAGTTATGTACTAATGGGAAACATGAATGAAAACGAGGGTTGGACTGTGGTCATAGTAAGTTAAATATAACCCGTCCAACAGTAAGCCACTAAAATATTAATTAGACAACCAAAGTAGTGAGTTAAGCAGAGCCAGTCTGCCTGTAAGTCACTAAAATATCCAGTTAAACAGACTGTCTTCCAGAAAGCAACTAAAATAGCCAGTGAAAGATACACTGTCTGCCAGTAAGACACTAAAATAGTCAGTTAAAGATACACTGTCTGCCAGTAAGACACTAAAATAGCCAGTTAAAGATACACTGTCTGCCAGTAAGACACTAAAATAGCCAGTGAAAGATACATTGTCTGCCAGTAAGACACTAAAATAGCCAGTTAAAGATACACTGTCTGCCAATAAGCCACTAAAATAGCCAGTTAAAGATACACTGTCTGCCAGTAAGCCACTAAAATAGCCAGTTAAAGATACACTGTCTGCCAGTAAGACACTAAAATAGCCAGTTAAAGATACACTGTCTGCCAATAAGCCACTAAAATAGCCAGTTAAAGATACACTGTCTGCCAGTAAGCCACTAAAATAGCCAGTTAAAGATACACTGTCTGCCAGTAAGCCACTAAAATAGCCAGTTAAAGATACACTGTCTGCCAGTAAGCCACTAAAATAGCCAGTTAAAGATACACTGTCTGCCAGTAAGACACTAAAATAGCCAGGTAAAGATACACTGTCTGCCAGTAAGACACTAAAATAGCCAGGTAAAGATACACTGTCTGCCAGTAAGCCACTAAAATAGCCAGTTAAAGATACACTGTCTGCCAGTAAGCCACTAAAATAACCCAGTTAAAGATACACTGTCTGCCAGTAAGACACTAAAATAGTCAGTTAAAGATACAATGTCTGCCAGTAAGCCACTAAAATAGCCAGTTAAAGATACACTGTCTGCCAGTAAGCCACTAAAATAGCCAGTTAAAGATACACTGTCTGCCAGTAAGACACTAAAATAGCCAGGTAAAGATACACTGTCTGCCAGTAAGACACTAAAATAGCCAGGTAAAGATACACTGTCTGCCAGTAAGCCACTAAAATAGCCAGGTAAAGATACACTGTCTGCCAGTAAGCCACTAAAATAGCCAGTTAAAGATACACTGTCTGCCAGTAAGCCACTAAAATAGCCAGTTAAAGATACACTGTCTGCCAGTAAGACACTAAAATAGCCAGTTAAAGATACACTGTCTGCCAGTAAGACACTAAAATAGCCAGGTAAAGATACACTGTCTGCCAGTAAGACACTAAAATAGCCAGGTAAAGATACACTGTCTGCCAGTAAGACACTAAAATAGCCAGGTAAAGATACACTGTCTGCCAGTAAGCCACTAAAATAGCCAGTTAAAGATACACTGTCTGCCAGTAAGACACTAAAATAGCCAGGTAAAGATACACTGTCTGCCAGTAAGACACTAAAATAGCCAGGTAAAGATACACTGTCTGCCAGTAAGACACTAAAATAGCCAGGTAAAGATACACTGTCTGCCAGTAAGACACTAAAATAGCCAGTTAAAGATACACTGTCTGCCAGTAAGCCACTAAAATAGCCAGTTAAAGATACACTGTCTGCCAGTAAGCCACTAAAATAGCCAGTTAAAGATACACTGTCTGCCAGTAAGACACTAAAATAGCCAGGTAAAGATACACTGTCTGCCAGTAAGACACTAAAATAGCCAGGTAAAGATACACTGTCTGCCAGTAAGACACTAAAATAGCCAGTTAAACTGATCTCGTCTGCCAGTAGAACGCTAAAATAGCCAACCCCCACTCCCCATGTAACATATAAAACCTACTTATTTTTTTTTATATTCAAAAATTGAATTATACCCTAAATGAACCCAAATTACAACTTGTTCAAGACACAAGACGTATGTTTTAGGAAGAAATCATTAGGAAATTATTAAGAAAAAAAACTGTAAGTAAATTTTCAAAACATATAATTTACGACTACAACAAAGTACAAATTAAAAAAAATTGTTCGTATTGCATCCCTCCCCCCCGTACAATCAGATTGCCCCCTTGTGGAGCGTGGCCTCCCACGTTGGGAAACACTGTTCTATGTCTTCCTCTGGCCTTATATCCGAATCTTTGCATGTGTGTCCTGCCCGTTGTTGGTTATGGTTCATTATCATAAGCTGTGCAAACCATTTTATCTGTGATTTCTTGATGTATTCTGCGCATCGTCTTCTTCGCCTGATTTCGTAATTTCCCTATTTTGTCTAGTTGGTCATTTTTGGGGCATTTTTAAGGCATTTCATCTCACACGTTGTAAGTTTTCTCTGCTGGGCTGCTGTCATCGTCCATCTTTGGCATTGATAACAGAGTGTTGGCATAACAATACTGTTTATCATCTGTCTCTTGACTTCCATCTTGATCTTTGAGTTCAGCAGTAATGGTGATAGCTGGTATATCACTATGTTTGCTTTCTGTCATCTTGTCTCGATCTCTTTGTCTAATTTTCCGTTGTCTGTGAATATGCTTCCACTTCTCTTTCATGCACTCAACTCTCTCACTGTCACTTCTCCTACATTGATTCAACTCTCTCATTGTCACTTCTCCTACATTGATTCACCTCTCTCATTGTCACTTCTCCTACATTGATTCAACTCTCTCATTGTCACTCCTCCTACATTGATTCAACTCTCTCATTGTCACTTCTCCTACATTGATTCAACTCTCTCATTGTCACTTCTCCTACATTGATTCAACTCTCTCATTGTCACTCCTCCTACATTGATTCAACTCTCTCATTGTCACTTCTCCTGCATTGATTCAACTCTCTCAGTGTCACTTCTCCTACATTGATTCAACTCTCTCATTGTCACTTCTCCTACATTGATTCAACTCCCTCATTGTCACTTCTCCTGCATTGATTCTTCTTCTTCTTCAGCGTTCACTCTCAAACTCCCACTGGATTTCTCTTGTAACAGGACAATGATCCTACAAGATTTCCAGTTGAATGTAGTCCAGAGAATGGAAATGCGTTGTGTTGCCGTTTTATTTGCGCCAATGGCCCAACACATCCGTCTTCGGCGGTGCATTGATTCAACTCTCTCATTGTCACTTCTCCTACATTGATTCAACTCCCTCATTGTCACTTCTCCTACATTGATTCAACTCTCTCATTGTCATTCATTTTCATGGTTTAACTCTCTCTTATTGTCACTCTCTTCCATTAGTAAAACTACCTCTCAAAGTCATTCCCCCTCATTGTGTTTACATCCTCCAAGTGTTCAACTCTTTCATAATCATACACTCATTAATCTCTCTACCCGTAGATGTGACTGCCTCTGTATAACTCTCTTTATTTTCTTAATCACTCACTGTTCAGATGGATATACCACTTCAAATATCTCCTCCTAATCTCCCATTACCCACATCTCAATTCTCCCTCCGTATTCCTCCTTACCACTCTATATCCCACATCCCTATTTGTCACTGTCTCCCCTCCCCATAATTCATATCTCTATTATTTCCATCTCTATACCTCTTTTTTCTATGCCCCTATTCCTTCTCTTGATTCTTCTACCCCCTCCCCCATTTCTCAACACTAAACAATCTCTAATTTTTCAATAACTTTCACTAAAATGTCCCCTGCCGTAAATATCTCATCTAGTACACATACATTAACACACACTGAATCAAACATTGCCACGACACTACAGTATCAATTACGGTTAACGACGCAACATCAATTCTCTTCTAAAGGAAAAACAAACCGGATATCACGCAGAGTTGCCAGATAGTTGAACCAGTTTACAACCAAACTTAATGTTTAAAAACGGTTTCAAAAATAGCTAAACACTTAAATTGTATACAAAAGCTATTGGAATCATAATTCACACTTTTTTAAAGTTATAATTCTACGCCTCAGAACAGGCCACAACGGACTCCGCAGTCACATGTATACAAAGTTCAAGATTGGCAACACGGCCATGTGTACATGTGGACAAGCAGCACAGATTGCCGAACATATACTTCAAGAGTGTTCTGAGCATGAAACGCTGAGGCAGACATATTGGCCAGAGGAAACAACACTGGAATCAAAGCTCTATGGGACACTGTATGAACTACAAAAGACAGTGAGTTTTATTAAGGAGACATAATTACAGATATAGACATGTTTCAAGTGAACGAAAGAAGAAGAAGAAATAATTCACACTCCAGACAGCAAGGATGCAAGGGTGAGAAGTTCTCGCGGCAATGGTGGGGTGTAGCAATAACAACAAAAAGCACTAGATGTTCACGCAGCCACAAAAATTAGGTACCGGATCTTATCCTATTGGAAGGGGTTAAATCACACCGTTATTCTGAGAACATTCGTGAATTTATTTTCCTGGATATGCAAGAGTCAGGGGCAATGAAAGAGGCAACACAATGGCGTTGAAAGCACTTATTCTAGGAGAATTAGTTAGGGACAAGAATGGCATTAATATATTATGTAAGCATTTTCTAAATGATGGCACTAGATTGGAAAGTGACATGATGGTTTATAATTCAATACGGTAACGCCTCACAGCAGAAGCAGAGAAAAGACGATACATAGATAATGACGGTTGTTGCGGCCAATGAACATAAATGAAATGAATGTCCGATGCATCAATTGAGAAATCCACAAACTATACTCTGTTCATTCTAAGGTTGAAGTGGGTCAAAACACACCCATATATATTACTCCGCGACAACATATGATTTTTATGCAGTTTATACAGCTGACGACATTTAAAAACAATAACATAATTAATTATTCAAAACTCACGTCATAGCAACCTTGTCCCCTCCCAGATACCACTGAGAGCTTATAAAAAACCGATCATCTTTATACAGAGCCAAGGGAAGACCGAGAAAATGATGGATCAATAACATCACGACCACTCTCCACAAACATGGAGTCAGTACGACTCAGGCGTCATATCTGGCTTTGAACAGAAACTTACAGTCTCCACCCCTATGCTTAACGGCAAGTGTGGATACTGTCAACCAGCTTTCAGATTTCAGATAGACAACAGACAAGCAACTATAATAGCTGCCACCTGACCTCTTGACGCATGCGCAATGATAAAACAGCTGGTATAGTAATTTATCATGGAATGATAAAGATATATTGGTACCACACAAGAATTAGTGGACAGGTTTCTACGAAACAAAAAAACTAACATAATTAAACGGAACGAAATTCCGATAAAGACACATATTCCAACACAGGCAACGCTCTATACCTTTAGTAATGAGAGCCACTATCACTCGATATGCGCGCTTCACACTGAGTGGGGTAGGGGGGGGGGGTGATTGTCCAGTGTGTTGCACGCAAATAGCTAGATCAGTATCTTTAGTCACATTTTTTTTAAATCTCAGAGAAACGGAAGCTCAGTGCAATAACATGAAATTTAAAAGTCGGACTTTTGTCACGTGATTTGTCCACTGGTTCTTGTATTGAACCGATATATTATATGAAAATTTATTTGAATACATACATTATTATTGTGATAGACATGTTTCACTTAGCAACTTCGTCTTCTTCTTTCCTTTCTCTTTTACCCTTTACGGGTGTCGAGGGAGATACATTGTTCTTGTTCTCGATTTTCCGGCAGCTTCAGATAATGTTATTTTGTGTTCGTGTAATGTCTCTTTGATGTTGTCGATCCAGTGTACTCTAGGTCTACCCTTGGCTCTTCTTTCTGCTTCTCCTCTCTTCATATATGCTGTATAAACTAATGAATCACACGACATTCTTTCCAGATGACCAAACCATTGTATCTGTTGGTTTTATATGTATTGTAGAATTGATGACACCCACTCCTTCTCTTATGACATCGTTTCTAATTCTGTGTCTTCTAGTCACTCCTGTGGCTTTTCTCAGACATCTCATCTCTGTTGTAACCAGCTGTCTCTTATGTTTTGTTCTTAAGGGCCATGTTTGACGTTGGTAGCACAGGGTTGGAATGAAGATAATTTGGATAAGAGGATGTTTTTTTTTTTACTTAGCAACAATTGATTTAAATTAACAACATTATTATGTTCTAATGAATTATATTATTGCGCACGTAAAATTCTATTTATGCGTTCTGCGTCCTACAGCCAATCATAAGCACTGACCTACTTCATTCTTAGAATGAACAGAATATAGTATAATTTACTTCACAAAGTTCTTTACTAAAATACGCTGCATACGCTGCTGAAATGCAGCATTTCGACGATGTGTTTCAGCAACAGCATATTCAAGTATTCGGTGCATCAGTCATTCATTACAAGCAAAATCATTCCAGAAATCAGTACTTCAGGTCACGTTTACTGTTTAGTCATTTCGTCATGATTACATTTTTCCGCACTTGCGGCATGCACTTTTTTTTCCATACGGATAGGGTCTAAACATGGCTCAATTTCGCGGCAAAACTGCTGAATTGACAACAGTTTGCTACAGCTGGTGCGTTAAAAACTAGAAACTGGAATATAAATTATTAAATATAACTCGGTGTATTGAAAAGTGTGACTTCCGGTACTATATATATATATATATATATATATATATATATATATATATATATATATATATATATATATATATATATATATTCTTCTTCTTCTGCTTTCGTTCTCAAACTCCCGCAGATTAGCAGGATGTAGTCCGGAGAACGGAATGCGTTGTGTCATGATTTACAGCATTGCTGCGATAGCTGTGCCTTTCGACTTCAGCATGGCTTTGGGCCACTGACCCTATATGAAGACATTTGTAGCTATATGTTTTCCTGTGACAAATAGTTTTTGCGAATTTAGCACGTAGGCGGACATATTTGGCTACTTTATGGCTTGGCAAATTTGCCATTACATGACGCTCACAGAAAACTTAAAATGGTGCAATACAAGAATCAGTGAACAGGTTTCTACGGAACAAATAGCAAACATAATTAAACGGAACGAAATTCCGATTTAGTTGCATATACCGACGCATCTAATATTCGACACGTTGCGCGTTGAGAACCCTAACCCCTAACTGGACATGCGCACTGCACACTGAGTGGTAGGTGGATGGCCTGTTCATTACGCGACAAATCGCTAGATCGGTATTTTAAGTTACGTTTTTTTTTAAGTTTCCGAGATAGTGCAATAGCATATGAAATTAAAAAGTTGGGATGTTTTCAAATGATTTGTCCACTGATTCTTGTATTGAACCCTTAAAATGTCTCATGTGGTCCGGTAGAGCTCAACATTTATATGATTGTTTGACCTTTCCACCTCTTACGTAAACATTTGTCGTTTTAAGCGCTAGAAATAGATAATTAATAAGATGAATGAAGCATCGCTTTGTTACCGACGTTCACCGTGTTTAAATAAAAGTTGACGATGTATTTCCAGGTTTATTATTGTTCCTATTATCGTTTCTGCTGTGTGTTTGCTAATTGATTCAATATAAGAAACCATTTCGCAACAAATAAACAGTTATTTGCGTAGAAATTATACAACGTTCAGAAGTATGCAAATTTAATTTCCGCCATTTGAAGCCCGATTAGGGTACACATAGAATGTCAGACTTGGGGAAACGGTTTTTGAAGTTCATTTTCCACAAGTGCTGGTTTTTTGTTTGTTTTAATTTATTTATTTATGTTGCCTTTATTTATGGGATCATGTTTACTGTTACGCCTAGGTCTATTATTTATATATATTGTGTGAGAGGTGGCGGCAGGATGTTTGATTACATTCGCAAGAGGAGAAATGTTGCTCTCAATAGTTTCTAAATGTGATCTACTCTATTTCCATTTTTGTTTCATTCTCTCCGGACAGTGCGCTAAACGCCTAGTATATTAGTATATATATATTCGGATATATTAGGATTCGCATAGATTAAGATATGTAGATAAGTAGGTAGGTAGGTAGATAGATAGATAGATAGATAGATAGATAGATAGATAGATAGATAGATAGATAGATAGATAGATAGATAGATAGATAGATAGATAGATAGATAGATAGATAGATAGATAGATAGATAGATAGATAGATAGATAGATAGATAGATAGATAGATAGATAGATAGATAGATAGATCGATCGATAGATAGATAGATAGATAGATAGATAGATAGATAGATAGATAGATAGATAGATAGATAGATAGATAGATAGATAGATAGATAGATATATAGATAGATAGATAGATGGATGGATAGATGGATAGATAGATAGATAGATAGATAGATAGATAGATAGATAGATAGATAGATAGATAGATAGATAGATAGATAGATAGATAGATAGATAGATAGATAGATAGATAGATAGATAGATAGATAGATAGATAGATAGATAGATAGATAGATAGATAGATAGATAGATAGATAGATAGATAGATAGATAGATAGATAGATAGATAGATAGATAGATAGATAGATAGATAGATAGATAGATAGATAGATAGATAGATAGATAGATAGATAGATAGATACATAGATAGATAGATACATAGATAGATAGATAGATAGATAGATAGATAGATAGATAGATAGATAGATAGATAGATAGATAGATAGATAGATAGATAGATAGATAGATAGATAGATAGATAGATAGATAGATAGATCTGTCCGTCTATCAAATCTGTCTAATCAACCCATCTATCTAATATTTCAATACTAATCTAATCTATTCTAGTGTATCTAAACTATTTACATAGACTTCTATATATTTATTCTAATCTATCTAGCCTAATCTATATATCTTAATCAATTCTAGATAGATTAGTCTAGATAGATTAGTTTAGATAGATTAGTTTAGATAGATTAGTTTAGATAGATTAGTTTAGATAGATTAGTTTAGATAGATTAGTCTAGATAGATTAGTTTAGAAAGATTAGTCTAGATAGATTAGTTTAGGTAGATTAGTTTAGATAGATTAGTTTAGATAGATTAGTCTAGATAGATTAGTCTAGATAGATTAGTTTAGATAGATTAGTCTAGATAGATTAGTCTAGATAGATTAGTCTAGATTGATTAGTCTAGATAGATTAGTCTAGATAGATTAGTCTAGATAGATTAGTCTAGATAGATTAGTCTAGATAGATTAGTCTAGATAGATTAGTCTAGATAGATTAGTCTAGATAGATTAGTTTAGATAGATTAGGATAGATATATTAGATATTCTAGATTAGATATTCTAGATTTGATAGATTAGATTATATTAGAAAGTAGATTAGATTAGACTAGACTAGGCTAGACTAGACTAGACTAGATTAGATTAGATTAGATTAGATTAGATTAGATTAGATTAGATTAGATTAGATTAGACGATTTGCTTAAATTAGATTAGTTTTGATATATTAGATAGATGGATTAGTTAGACAGATTGTACAGACAGATTGGATGAGCGGACATATAGACGGACATATAGACGGACATATAGACGGACATATAGACGGACATACTGACAGATGATAGAGATAAATCACAAAACTGACAACTCCACAAATATACCAAGAAAGTGAACGTATCTGTCACATTCATAAATTCTTTCAGAGATAGAACCAAGCAAACTAAAAACTGCTAAAATCCTTGTATCTATTCCCTTTTCAAACAATGACAGTTAAATTAAAGGGTTGATTATACGTCTGTAGACTCTATTCAGATAACAACAACCACGGAATCGGCAGGGATAGTAATCCTATTGATATTCCCATTTGGGATCCATTTCGTTTGCTGAAATCGATTATAAAAGTACTCACAAAGCCAATGCTTGCTTATTTATGCAAAGAATAAATAAGTAAATACACTTAATGTTGTCTCGGCAGTACACCCAAAATGTCGTGCGGCAGAATTACCTGAACTAATACCCCGCATTATTTTTGCTCGTATAAGTTGCGATATTTAAAAAAAATTGAACACACGGCCACAGTTGAAAAGTATGTCATCGCGACATATATAATTTAAGGGACAAGAACAAAGCGGCGATACAATATACGGTACAGCTAAACGGTGGTACAATATACGGTACAGGAAAACGGTGATACAATATACGGTACAGCTAAACGGGGATACAACATGCGGTACAGCTAAATAAAGAAAGTTGATCTGGGTCAGGCATCTCATTGACAACGTTACGTAATATATTCATATCTCTTATCGTATCTTATCTTATCTTATCTTATCTTATCTTATCTTATCTTATCTTATCTTATCTTATCTTATCTTATCTTTATCTTTATCTTTATCTTTATCTTTATCTTTATCTTTATCTTATCTTATCTTTATCTTTATCTTTATCTTATCTTATCTTATCTTATCTTATCTTATCTTATCTTATCTTATCTTAATCTTATCTTATCTTATCTTATCTTTATCTTTATCTTATCTTATCTTATATTATCTTATCTTTATCTTTATCTTACCTTATCTTATCTTATCTTATCTTATCTTATCTTTATCTTATCTTATGTTATCTTATTTTATCTTATCTTATCTTATTTTATCTTATCTTATCTTTATCTTATCTTATCTTATCTTATCTTATCTTATCTTTATCTTATCTTATCTTATCTTATCTTATCTTATCTTATCTTATCTTTATCTTCTCTTATCTTATATTATTTTATCTTATCTTTATCTTATCTTATCTTATCTTATTTTATCTTATCTTATCTTGTCTTGTCTGTCTGTCTATCTATCAGCATATATATATATTTCTGACTATGTTATATGTCATATGCTGAACGTTGTCGCCACTGCTACTCTGTACATCTTCAAGCTCTGTGACAGCCGCTTTCAGTGTCATGATCAGAAGGTATAGGATATCATGTGCCCAACTTAATCTTCCTCTTGTTCTTCTGTCTGGAAATTTTCCCGCCATGATTAATCTTTGTTAACCGTTTTTTATTTTTACGCCCGAAGTATGTTAACAAAATTAAAGTGGTTGCGTATCCTATTCAAGACGTAGCCATCAACCCAGCACTTTTTGGCTGTAGTGATTTTCTAGGCAATATAAATACGTTCAGTAGTTTGCCATTTATTTCTGAAAAGTCCGGATGCACATTTGCCTGTGGCGGGAATCAAACATGATACCTTGCTCGTCACAGACGCGCACTTTACCACATCGCCACAGCGCCATATAGATGTATATTGGCTTGTGTTATTTGATAGCTTTGAGGAGACAGTCTCCTTCTATGTTCATGTCTCTACGGAGCCGCCATGGAGAGGTTAGGACCTTATTTCTACACAACCCTCCACTTCGCAGACGACAAGAGATCTAACATTCGTAAATCAACAGATGTGAGAGGGTTCTTAGACGCTATGTAGAACCAATTTCTGATGAATGAAAGCTATTCTTAAACAATCAGCCAATGAACAGAAAGGTGATCATTTATATTGAGACAGCAGACATGTGGATTTATAGAAGAATATTAACAACACAATGAACAGATAACAAACAAGTTAATTCAAATAAAGAGGGTATTACAATCATCAGATAGAGATATTACACATTATGAGACACATTATGAGACACATTATGAGACACATTCAGACACATTATGAGACACATTGAGACACATTATAAGACACATTGAGACACATTATGAGACACATTGAGACACATTATGAGACACATTTTGAGACACATTATGTGACACATTTTGAGACACATTTTGAGACACATTTTGAGACACATTATGAGAGAATTATATTGCATCATCATCATCATCATTAAGTGCCGTCTCGGCAACGAAAGCTGGCTCCAACGTATCTCCAACGCCTTCTGTCCCTTGTCTTGGTGGTGCACTCTGCTAGACTGTTGCCTCTCCATCGTGTGATGTTACTCTCCCACGTGTATCTCTGCCTACCTCTTGCTCGCTTCCCTTTGACTTTACCCTCAAGTAAGGTCTTCAATAGGGTGTCATGTCTTTTAATGTGTCCAAAGTATTTTATTTGCCTGATCTTTATTTCTCTTAGTAGTTCTTTCTTCATATTAAGTGTCTTTAGCACCTCTTTATTTGTTTTCTTCTCTTTCCATGATGTTCTCCCTATTCTTCTATATACCCACATCTCAAAGGCATCAATTTTGTCTTCTAATTGTTTATTTAGTGTCCATGTTTCTGAGCCATACATTAATATGGAATAGATGTAGCATTTTATAATTCTCATTTTTAACTTGTTTGTAATTTGTTTAGATATTAATAATTTCCTCATGTCATTGAAGGTACTTTTAGCCATTCCTATTCTCCTTTTAACTTCTGTTTCACATCTGCCATCATTTGTGACTATATGTCCAAGATATTGATACTGTTTTACTTGTTGTAGTTTCTCTCCCTGTATGTTTCTGTTTATCTCCTGTTCTTCTGTGCAGAAGATAAAGTAAATTTTTAAGTAGGAAGCCAGAGGACAATTTTTTAATACGGATATTAATACGGATATTATGTTATGTGTTTGTTGTTACTGAGGATATTTCAATACCTGTACGGGATGTTTGTTGTTGTTGTAATAGTCCTTGTCTCGATTGGTCCGTTCGGGTGACTTTGTGTGCACGATTTGAATGGCTTGATGAAATCGCATCTTTTTTTGGAGATGCGGTTAGTCAAGTACTGAAAAACGCGTGTGCAATTGTTGCTAGGCGATTTGGTGCCGTAGAACGGACTGGTTCAATTCCCGTTAGTCTCAAGAATTTCTAGATGGACTAGTATTGTGACAAGTTAGAAGTTCATAAACAGAGCTTATTGACAACACAAATGACAAAGAGTCGTAGAGACACATGATCGCCTATACCATTCGGCATGTTATTTGATTGATTGATTGATAATTTGGAGTGCTATTTAGCTCTCCTCTAGATAAAATATTTGATTCTCAAAATGAGACTCAAGAAAAATGGGCAACTAAACAAGACACGGGAAGTTTTTCCTCATGGTAAAATGTCGATCTAAGATTATGTAAACATTTGTGAAATGTATATTGTGACTGTAAAATTATATAATAATTAAATATATTTGCAAGGGTTTTCATGTTGATAGGACTAGATAGAATTAAGTTTTTGTACTGCCATTTTTCTATTTTATGATTGTTGATATTGTTAAGTACATTATTTCTAAACGACTTTCTCACGATCACAATGTGTTTTGAAAGAACAATTCTACTTCAATTGACGTGAGTATTAAGTTTTGCTTTGAGATTATAAACATTATGAACAATCTATAGATGTCACGAAATGCTCGATAAAGTCTTTCAAAGATTTTTAAGACAATCTTGCAAAGGTACTCAAGACAGAATCTTTAAAAGATGATCAAAACAGTCTCTGTCAAAGATATTTAAAACAGTCTTTCAAAGTTGTTGAATAACAGTCTTTCAAAGAATTTCAAGAAAGAGTCATTTTAAGATTCCAAAACAATCTTTCAAAGGTGTTCAAGAGAATGGGTGGTGCACGTGGCAGTATGGCTAGTGCGCAGGTCTCAGAATCATGTAATTACGGGTTCCAATCTCCGGTGTTCCGGGTTCAATCCCTGGTTAGGACAAGGATTTATTTTTGGTACACGTCGCGGTGGCAGCTATGGCAAAGCGGCCTTTACGCCACCCTGAACACCGTAACAGGAAAACACGCAGTAATGAAAATTTTAAAAAGAAAGTTTTCAAGATAAATCGTTCAAAAATGTTTAAAACAGAGTCGTTCAAAGATGTTCAATTGTCTTTCAAAGATGTTCACGATAGTCTTTCGAAAGTGGTTCTTTGAAAAATGTTCAAGATAATGTTTTCAAGACAAACTCTTTAATATTGAACTCAGGTCCTAATTCAGAAGTCTATTACGGGCGCCAGTACAGCTTTGATGTCCAGCCGCCTTTCTTTTCCGAATTAAAACGCTAGACAAGAAAGAGATATTATATTACCAATTTAAAATTTAGAATCACCACCCGAGAATACAGAACAGAACGTTTGTGTTTAATCACTGCCCAAGGTACAGAACAGAACGTTTGTGTTTAATCACTGCCCAAGGTACAGAACAGAACGTGTGTGTTTAATCACTGCCCAAGGTACAGAACAGAACGTGTGTGTTTAATCACTGCCCAAGGTACAGAACAGAACGTGTGTGTTTAATCACTGCCCAAGGTACAGAACAGAACGTGTGTGTTTAATCACTGCCCAAGGTACAGAACAGAACGTGTGTGTTTAATCACTGCCCAAGGTACAGAACAGAACGTGTGTGTTTAATCACTGCCCAAGGTACAGAACAGAACGTGTGTGTTTAATCACTGCCCAAGGTACAGAACAGAACGTGTGTGTTTAATCACTGCCCAAGGTACAGAACAGAACGTTTGTGTTTAATCACTGCCCAAGGTACAGAACAGAACGTGTGTGTTTAATCACTGCCCAAGGTACAGAACAGAACGTGTGTGTTTAATCACTGCCCAAGGTACAGAACAGAACGTTTGTGTTTAATCACTGCCCAAGGTACAGAACAGAACGTTTGTGTTTAATCACTGCCCAAGGTACAGAACAGAACGTTTGTGTTTAATCACTGCCCAAGGTACAGAACAGAACGTGTGTGTTTAATCACTGCCCAAGGTACAGAACAGAACGTTTGTGTTTAATCACTGCCCAAGGTACAGAACAGAACGTTTGTGTTTAATCACTGCCCAAGGTACAGAACAGAACGTGTGTGTTTAATCACTGCCCAAGGTACAGAACAGAACGTGTGTGTTTAATCACTGCCCAAGGTACAGAACAGAACGTGTGTGTTTAATCACTGCCCAAGGTACAGAACAGAACGTGTGTGTTTAATCACTGCCCAAGGTACAGAACAGAACGTGTGTGTTTAATCACTGCCCAAGGTACAGAACAGAACGTGTGTGTTTAATCACTGCCCAAGGTACAGAACAGAACGTGTGTGTTTAATCACTGCCCAAGGTACAGAACAGAACGTTTGTGTTTAATCACTGCCCAAGGTACAGAACAGAACGTGTGTGTTTAATCACTGCCCAAGGTACAGAACAGAACGTGTGTGTTTAATCACTGCCCAAGGTACAGAACAGAACGTGTGTGTTTAATCACTGCCCAAGGTACAGAACAGAACGTGTGTGTTTAATCACTGCCCAAGGTACAGAACAGAACGTGTGTGTTTAATCACTGCCCAAGGTACAGAACAGAACGTGTGTGTTTAATCACTGCCCAAGGTACAGAACAGAACGTGTGTGTTTAATCACTGCCCAAGGTACAGAACAGAACGTGTGTGTTTAATCACTGCCCAAGGTACAGAACAGAACGTGTGTGTTTAATCACTGCCCAAGGTACAGAACAGAACGTGTGTGTTTAATCACTGCCCAAGGTACAGAACAGAACGTTTGTGTTTAATCACTGCCCAAGGTACAGAACAGAACGTTTGTGTTTAATCACTGCCCAAGGTACAGAACAGAACGTGTGTGTTTAATCACTGCCCAAGGTACAGAACAGAACGTGTGTGTTTAATCACTGCCCAAGGTACAGAACAGAACGTGTGTGTTTAATCACTGCCCAAGGTACAGAACAGAACGTGTGTGTTTAATCACTGCCCAAGGTACAGAACAGAACGTGTGTGTTTAATCACTGCCCAAGGTACAGAACAGAACGTTTGTGTTTAATCACTGCCCAAGGTACAGAACAGAACGTTTGTGTTTAATCACTGCCCAAGGTACAGAACAGAACGTGTGTGTTTAATCACTGCCCAATGTACAGAACAGAACGTGTGTGTTTAATCACTGCCCAAGGTACAGAACAGAACGTGTGTGTTTAATCACTGCCCAAGGTACAGAACAGAACGTGTGTGTTTAATCACTGCCCAAGGTACAGAACAGAACGTGTGTGTTTAATCACTGCCCAAGGTACAGAACAGAACGTGTGTGTTTAATCACTGCCCAAGGTACAGAACAGAACGTGTGTGTTTAATCACTGCCCAAGGTACAGAACAGAACGTGTGTGTTTAATCACTGCCCAAGGTACAGAACAGAACGTGTGTGTTTAATCACTGCCCAAGGTACAGAACAGAACGTGTGTGTTTAATCACTGCCCAAGGTACAGAACAGAACGTGTGTGTTTAATCACTGCCCAAGGTACAGAACAGAACGTGTGTGTTTAATCACTGCCCAAGGTACAGAACAGAACGTGTGTGTTTAATCACTGCCCAAGGTACAGAACAGAACGTGTGTGTTTAATCACTGCCCAAGGTACAGAACAGAACGTGTGTGTTTAATCACTGCCCAAGGTACAGAACAGAACGTGTGTGTTTAATCACTGCCCAAGGTACAGAACAGAACGTGTGTGTTTAATCACTGCCCAAGGTACAGAACAGAACGTGTGTGTTTAATCACTGCCCAAGGTACAGAACAGAACGTGTGTGTTTAATCACTGCCCAAGGTACAGAACAGAACGTTTGTGTTTAATCACTGCCCAAGGTACAGAACAGAACGTTTGTGTTTAATCACTGCCCAAGGTACAGAACAGAACGTTTGTGTTTAATCACTGCCCAAGGTACAGAA
This sequence comes from Meghimatium bilineatum, assembly GCA_034231615.1. Taxonomy (NCBI): domain Eukaryota; kingdom Metazoa; phylum Mollusca; class Gastropoda; order Stylommatophora; family Philomycidae; genus Meghimatium; species Meghimatium bilineatum. The sequence continues at coordinate 60,557,487 of CM067300.1, read as the reverse complement.
CAGAACGTTTGTGTTTAATCACTGCCCAAGGTACAGAACAGAACGTTTGTGTTTAATCACTGCCCAAGGTACAGAACAGAACGTTTGTGTTTAATCACTGCCCAAGGTACAGAACAGAACGTGTGTGTTTAATCACTGCCCAAGGTACAGAACAGAACGTTTGTGTTTAATCACTGCCCAAGGTACAGAACAGAACGTTTGTGTTTAATCACTGCCCAAGGTACAGAACAGAACGTGTGTGTTTAATCACTGCCCAAGGTACAGAACAGAACGTGTGTGTTTAATCACTGCCCAAGGTACAGAACAGAACGTGTGTGTTTAATCACTGCCCAAGGTACAGAACAGAACGTGTGTGTTTAATCACTGCCCAAGGTACAGAACAGAACGTGTGTGTTTAATCACTGCCCAAGGTACAGAACAGAACGTGTGTGTTTAATCACTGCCCAAGGTACAGAACAGAACGTGCGTGTTTAATCACTGCCCAAGGTACAGAACAGAACGTGCGTGTTTAATCACTGCCCAAGGTACAGAACAGAACGTGTGTGTTTAATCACTGCCCAAGGTACAGAACAGAACGTGTGTGTTTAATCACTGCCCAAGGTACAGAACAGAACGTGTGTGTTTAATCACTGCCCAAGGTACAGAACAGAACGTGTGTGTTTAATCACTGCCCAAGGTACAGAACAGAACGTTTGTGTTTAATCACTGCCCAAGGTACAGAACAGAACGTGTGTGTTTAATCACTGCCCAAGGTACAGAACAGAACGTGTGTGTTTAATCACTGCCCAAGGTACAGAACAGAACGTGTGTGTTTAATCACTGCCCAAGGTACAGAACAGAACGTGTGTGTTTAATCACTGCCCAAGGTACAGAACAGAACGTGTGTGTTTAATCACTGCCCAAGGTACAGAACAGAACGTGTGTGTTTAATCACTGCCCAAGGTACAGAACAGAACGTGTGTGTTTAATCACTGCCCAAGGTACAGAACAGAACGTGTGTGTTTAATCACTGCCCAAGGTACAGAACAGAACGTGTGTGTTTAATCACTGCCCAAGGTACAGAACAGAACGTGTGTGTTTAATCACTGCCCAAGGTACAGAACAGAACGTGTGTGTTTAATCACTGCCCAAGGTACAGAACAGAACGTGTGTGTTTAATCACTGCCCAAGGTACAGAACAGAACGTGTGTGTTTAATCACTGCCCAAGGTACAGAACAGAACGTGTGTGTTTAATCACTGCCCAAGGTACAGAACAGAACGTGTGTGTTTAATCACTGCCCAAGGTACAGAACAGAACGTGTGTGTTTAATCACTGCCCAAGGTACAGAACAGAACGTGTGTGTTTAATCACTGCCCAAGGTACAGAACAGAACGTGTGTGTTTAATCACTGCCCAAGGTACAGAACAGAACGTGTGTGTTTAATCACTGCCCAAGGTACAGAACAGAACGTGTGTGTTTAATCACTGCCCAAAGTACAGAACAGAACGTGTGTGTTTAATCACTGCCCAAGGTACAGAACAGAACGTGTGTGTTTAATCACTGCCCAAGGTACAGAACAGAACGTGTGTGTTTAATCACTGCCCAAGGTACAGAACAGAACGTGTGTGTTTAATCACTGCCCAAGGTACAGAACAGAACGTGTGTGTTTAATCACTGCCCAAGGTACAGAACAGAACGTGTGTGTTTAATCACTGCCCAAGGTACAGAACAGAACGTGTGTGTTTAATCACTGCCCAAGGTACAGAACAGAACGTGTGTGTTTAATCACTGCCCAAGGTACAGAACAGAACGTGTGTGTTTAATCACTGCCCAAGGTACAGAACAGAACGTGTGTGTTTAATCACTGCCCAAGGTACAGAACAGAACGTGTGTGTTTAATCACTGCCCAAGGTACAGAACAGAACGTGTGTGTTTAATCACTGCCCAAGGTACAGAACAGAACGTGTGTGTTTAATCACTGCCCAAGGTACAGAACAGAACGTGTGTGTTTAATCACTGCCCAAGGTACAGAACAGAACGTGTGTGTTTAATCACTGCCCAAGGTACAGAACAGAACGTGTGTGTTTAATCACTGCCCAAGGTACAGAACAGAACGTGTGTGTTTAATCACTGCCCAAGGTACAGAACAGAACGTGTGTGTTTAATCACTGCCCAAGGTACAGAACAGAACGTGTGTGTTTAATCACTGCCCAAGGTACAGAACAGAACGTGTGTGTTTAATCACTGCCCAAGGTACAGAACAGAACGTGTGTGTTTAATCACTGCCCAAGGTACAGAACAGAACGTGTGTGTTTAATCACTGCCCAAGGTACAGAACAGAACGTGTGTGTTTAATCACTGCCCAAGGTACAGAACAGAACGTGTGTGTTTAATCACTGCCCAAGGTACAGAACAGAACGTGTGTGTTTAATCACTGCCCAAGGTACAGAACAGAACGTGTGTGTTTAATCACTGCCCAAGGTACAGAACAGAACGTGTGTGTTTAATCACTGCCCAAGGTACAGAACAGAACGTGTGTGTTTAATCACTGCCCAAGGTACAGAACAGAACTCAATGCCGCCGTGTTCGTGCAGGACGTTTTCGAAGGTTTTGACGAACGAATGGAGACGTGCGCTGCTGCAATAGACATGGAGGATGCTTATAACAGAGTGCCCTTGGATTTCTTGATGACTATAATGCTGCAACTCCAAGTAAGTCCATTTAGTCAGGTGGATTGTCTCTGGACTTTATCAGAGACAGGTTGTTCTTAAGTGTGGGAGTTGGTCTTCGTCACCAACAGTCATAAACCCACGACTACCACAAGGGTCACCTGTTGACCACATAATAGTAAAGGCTTATAAAGGTTGCGGCGATGAAAGTTATGGCTGCTGCTCAATGTGAACAGAGACTGCTATTTCTGCTGTATCAGGGATTGGTGGTGGCGGTGGTAGAGTACGCACTGGCAATTCTGACACTGAGACTCACACAGAAAGATTGGATAGAATCCAGAATGAGGCAATGCGAATAATTTTGGGGTGTACGAGAGATACGTCGGCTCGGGCTATGCGATACCTACTTGATTGCCCAACTGCGGAGCAAAGAATACAAATGTGCAGGGCGCGGGACTACCTAAAAATCACCGCTGATAAAGAGCACCCTCTACACCCAGAAATTATCAAAGTCGACTAAAGAGAGGAAATTCGTGGATGGGGCGCGCAGAGGACGTTATACAGATCGTGTGCAGATTGGACGATGTATGGTGCTGAATGGAGTCTGGCGCCCTCGGATTATCCAACAGCCTTCGAAGGATTAATAACACTCAATAGAGAGTTCAGGGAATGGTGTCCGACAGTGGTCGAGTCGGAGGTGCTCGCTCTGATCAGTGAGATTTCCAGGGAAGGTGATATAATTATATATACAGATGGGTCGGTTGAGAGACACATCAGGAGTACCTGGGCTTTCACGGCTCGAAGGTGGGGGGAGACTATTAGAGAGGAAAGTGGTGCATTCGCTCAGACGACAAGCAGCATGACAATGGAGATTCTGGCAGTGACCAAAGCTGTGCAATGGGTCTGCTCACAGACTGTCTGCGAGCATACCTGTATACTCAGTGAGTCCATGAGCATGATTGTGAAAGTTCAGACGGGTACCCCTAACTAAGTTCATGGGCTGGATGCAGTGAATAATTCTTGTGTGCGTACAGTGACTTTTTTTGTGCCGGGACACGCGGGAGTCCGGGGTAATGAGAGAGCAGGTAGGTTGGCCGCCCACGCTGCTACTACGGTTGTTGGTGGAGCGATGGATCGGGCAGACATTTTGAATGCCCTACGGGAAAACTCACGAACAAATGACTGTACAAGTGTCGATGACTCTTGTTCCATGATTAGAATAAAGGCACTTGGTTTGAAATGTGGTGTCGCTAGAAAGAAGAGTTTTCGTGGGCGAAAAAGAAAGATGGTCAATCAACGACGTACTGGGACAGTCAATCAACATGTAATGGCGGATACACTCAAGGAGAAATATGAGCACCTATGGACTTGTCCGGAGTGCAATGACGATGATCCAACGACTAACTAACTAACTAACAGAACAGAACGTGGGTGTTTAAGCTGTGTATGTAACCAGTGTACTACATGTGCCATCGTGAAATTCATTAGTTCTTATAGAATTTTATTACAGTTTTAGGTGTATTCATTAGTTCTTATTGTATTTTAGTAGACCTATTGTATGTGAATCCCTGTCCTTATGTCCTGAAGTTATGTGTGTTTAGTTCATTAGTCTCTAATTGGTCCAGTTAGAACCTTGTTGACTTAATTATTTCATATTGAATCTAGTTTGAGTTTTATGTTATAAATTCATTAGTTGCTATTGAATTTCAGATTTTTAGAAGTTGATTTCATTAGTTTTTAGTGGTTTCTTCTCGAGATTTATGAAGTGAACTCATTAGATCTTATTGAAATTGATTAGAGCTTTTATGAATTGTTCATGAGTTCTTACTCGATCAAAATTTAAGAGTCGAGTTATTTGTTCTTATTGAGTATAATTATATTTGTATTAGGTGAGTCCACTATCTACTGATGGATCTAGTCGGATTGCTAGAGTATGTGTATCGCTAGGGTCATTAGCAAGAAATTAATGAATCTATTTTTGTTCCTGAAGAACTGATCAGAAATTGATATAATGAATATATTTTTGTTCTTGAAGAACTGATCAGAAATTGAAATTAATGAATCTATTTTTGTTCTTGTAGAACTGATCAGAAATTGAAATTAATGAATCTATTTTTATTCCTGAAGAACTGATCAGAAATTGAAATTAATGAATCTATTTTTGTTCTTGAAGAACTGATCAGAAATTGAAATTAATGAATCTATTTTTGTTCTTGTAGAACTGATCAGAAATTGAAATTAATGAATCTATTTTTGTTCCGGAAGAACTGACCAGAAATTGAAATTAATGAATCTATTTTTGTTCCTGAAGAACTAATCAGAAATTGAAAGTTTGTTCTTGAGATACGTTACCAAGACAAACAGAACAAATATTAAACCTTCAGGCTGTGGTGTTTCACAAATGTATTAGCGCTACCACAGTCAGACTTTTACAATCAAAATACTTGATAAATCGTGAATAAGTGACAAATGATAGCCAAATATTTGCAAATGAGATGCTACAGGGGGATATCAAACATCTGTCTATACATGGTATTCCTGATAATTTTGCCTATAGGGCAATGTCATTAGAAGATATTATCCCATTGGCCGACACAATCTAAGAATCCCCGGGCATATTACCGGCCCAAATGTAGTCTAAGTAATTAGAAACCAAGCTCGGGGTAATTTCCTGGGACTCAAAGTAGTTCAATAACCAGTCAAATTCCAGCCGTTAGTAGTTGATGTACTAAATAAGAGATATATTTATCTATGTAACGTGTCATTTATAGAACGTTGTCCTTGCTGCCATTCTGTAAGCCTCTCGGTTCTCTGCAAGTTGCCCAGCGTCTCCCAGTGTCAGTTTCAGGTTTTACGATATCCTGTGTCCATCGAAGTCTTGTACTGCCTCTTGTTCTCTTCCCTGGAACTTTTCCCTCCATGATTAATCATTCTAAACCGTTGTCTCTTATATGTCCTAAACATGCTAACGAGTTTTTTTTACAGTTTTGAAAAGACAGTCTACTTCTATGTTGGGATCTTTGCTGATGTCCGCCTCGGTTCCTGTTTTAGCATGATATTCTTAGAACCTATCTATAATATTTCATAGGAGATATAGTAGACTTCTCAAGAGCTGTAAGAATGATTCGGACACAGAAATACCTTGATAGATTTAGTATCGAATTCTTAATACTAGGGGAAAGGATAGGTACGTGATGATAGATTAAGATAGATGTACGTACTGATAGACTAAGAGATAAATGTACGTACTGATAGACTAAGGTAGATGTACGTACTGATAGATTAAGATAAATGTACGTATTGATAGATTAAGATAAATGTACGTATTGATAGATTAAGAGATAGATGTACGTATTGATAGATTAAGAGATAAATGTACGTACTGATAGATTAAGATAAATGTACGTACTGATAGATTAAGATAAATGTACGTACTGATAGATTAAGATAAATGCACGTACTGATACAAGAAAAGAGTTTGTTTTCACAAAAATAAGGAAGAGTATAGAACAATTGGTATGTGGAGAAAGAGAGATAGAGAGAGTAGGAGAGAGCGGACAAGAGTACGAGAGAGAGAGGGAAAGAGCGAACAGATAGAGAAAGAGGGACAGAGAGAGACACTGAAAGTGAAAGTGTGAGGGGAAGAATGTGTAAGAGTTACATTGAGAGTAAAAGATTGTGTGAGAGAATAATAGAGAAGGGGATAGAGAGTGAGAGAGTGATAGTAAGAGGACAACTGAGTGAGAGAGTGAGATAGTAAGAGGACAGCTGTGAGAGAGTGAGATAGTAAGAGGACAACTGAGTGAGAGAGTTAGATAGTAAGAGGACAACTGAGTGAGAGAGCGAGATGAAATGAGAGAGGTACACTGAGAGTAATCGAGTGAGAGAAAGAGTTAGAAAGAAGAATAATGATATCATGAGAAATATGGAGAGACGAAGAGAGACTGAAATTGGGATGTGACGGGAGTGGAGTGTGAGAGTGAGTGAGGCAGGGAGAGTGAGAGTACTCCAAATAGCATAATGTATAATGCATAATGTAATAATATAGTGGTAGAATATCTTCTTCTTCTTCAGTGTTCATTCTCAAACTCCCGCTGGATCTCTCTTGTAGCAGGAACATGGTCCTACTAGATTTCCAGCAGAAAGTGGTCCAGAAAATGGAAATGCGTTGTGTCGCGGTTTTACTTGCGCCAATAGCCCGCCACATCCGTCTTCTTTGGAGGTAGAATATTACATGTAATATGTTTCACTTTGAATACAAAATCTCTTCACGGGTCCTCCTTTTTTTAATAAATGTTTTGGAAATACCGTCCTTTCTTAATTAACATTAAATACCGTCCTTTCTTAATTAACATTAAATACCGTCCTTTCTTAATTAACATTAAATACCGTCCTTTCTTAATTAACATTAAATACCGTCCTTTCTTAATTAACATTAAATACCGTCTTTTCTAAAATAAATTAAAATACCGTCCTTCCTTACATAAAAAATCCCCCTTCCTAAAAGGAAATGCTAATTTCTTTTTTTTTTTTTTTTAAATAAAATAAAATAAATAAAAAATAATAATAATAATAATAATAATAATAATAATAATAATAATAATAATAATAATAATAACACCAATAATCGGTCAGGATCTTAAGGGTGCCACACTGGAGAGATCAGTACAGAATGCCCTCTACAAATCCTTATCCGCAGTGATTTTGAAGGAGGAGTGTAGAGAAATCACACCCAGACCATTACTTGATGAAATCAATCTAGGATTGTTTGTATCCCTGTGTTCCCTTTTTTTCTTCGACCCTCGAATGTTCATTCCCCCCCCCCCCCCCCACAAAATGTGTATAGAATGAGTGGTATCTCGCTACTTTCTTCTTATATAACTCTTAATCCATACATAGGTTGGGGGGGGGGGAGTTGTGAGTGAGGTGTTCAAACTCCACCCCCCCCCCATGTAGGTAGATTGAACAAGATATTTATCAGCATACGTCAATTAAATAAAATGGTTCTCCTCAAAGCCCTAAACAATCCCACCCTAATTTTATGATAGTATGTACGGAATATCAAGGTTTTTCCAGTAAATGGAAATTGACTTTTTTTGTGTGCACATCTACCTTTTGCTTTAGCGGCCCACACGTGCTTTCCATCACTGTCGAGATGGCAACCCTGCTGATTATTTATGACATAGTTATATCATGGCAATCTGATGCCTGCCGATATCATGATTTCAGGCTGAAAGAGCAGTAAATCAGCCGTAACAAATACTATACATAAATATTTGTAGAACGCAGCACGTAATCGAAAACAGCCAAGCTGTTATAACTGCAAGAAACATAAATAGAATACTAGTATACTTCAAGGTTGCCATATTAAACATTTCATGGTCAAATCTGTAACATTTGGTTAACTTAATTGACACTGGCCATACACAGTTTTGGTTCGTATTTTTCACGTTTCCATTTTCATGTATATTTTTGTATAAAATCTGGCTATAAGAAATTTTAAACGAGATATTTACGAATAATATGATTAACGCCAGAGAGAGCAGGGAGGGGGCTATCCATTAATTGCGTCAACAAATGTGTGCGAATTTTTATTCCCCATCTTCTTGTTAACACACCCCCATAACCCCTCCCTCTTAATAATGTCAAAATATAGTCCGACCAAAAAATACCTGTTTTGTATGATAATTTAAAACAAATTACAAATTAAAATGCAATTTAAACGGTGTATAAAAAAAATACACGATTTTGTGTTGATGACAAAACTTAATGACATCAGCCAACATCCACTCCCCACCCTTCAGTTGTACAAATATTAAACTTCTTTAGATTGCCTGTTCAATACCTCACGTAATTTATAGACATTCACTTGTCAGTTCACGAATATGTATAGACGGGAGAGTTTATGAACATCCCTTGTCAGTTCACGAATATGTATAGACGAGAGAGTTTATGAACATCCCCTTGTCAGTTCATGTATATGTATAGAAGTGAGAGGCAATATCGACTTTTTTATAGAAAAATTATTTATTATTATGGTCAAGATTCCTAATTAAAGGATTGTAAAGTGATATTTGCGTATTTCGGACTGGCACATTCGATTTCAGCAAGGTTTCTTGGTCAATTGAAATTCTATTAGTTGGGATAGCCAATTACCTCCCATCCACACCACACTTCTTTAGTCGCCTCTGACGACATATATAACGGGTAACAATTTGTTAACTTATCTTATTCAGGACACGGCAATATTTTCTGTTATTGTTATAATCCGATATGCCTTGTGGCGTCAGGGGTAGTCGAGTTCTCTGTATAACCCGGTATGCCTTGCGGCGTTAGGGGTAGTCGAGTTCTCTGTATAACCCGGTATGCCTTGCGGCGTCATGGGTAAAGAATGCTGTGTATAACCCGGTATGCCTTGCGGCCTCAGGGGTAGAAGAGTTCTCTGTACAACCCGGTATGCCTTGCGGCGTCAGTTGTAGAAGAGTTATCTGAAGACGGCTTTTCTGTTTGCTTCATGTATGTTTGTTTTTGTTTCTTCTTCTGTTTCTGTGGTCCATTTTGCAAGGCCTGTCCCTGTCTTAGTTTCCAACCTGTCTTTATAGCAAGGCATTTTGAAGGGGGCTATCTGATGGTAATCTGGGATCATGTCAACACCACTTAATATGTTGTCTTCTGATGTAATCCAGGATTGCCATTGTTCTGTCTTCTATGTTTTCATTGTTATTCTGTCTCTCATTATTTCTCCGTAGAATTCTACGCAGAAAAATCATTTCTCTTGCAACATGTTTTCATTTTGCTTTTGTTGTTAATGTCCACGTTTAACATTGGTATGATTGTATGACATATTGATTGTATGACATATTGATTGTATGACATATTGATTGTATGACATATTGATTGTATGACATATTGATTGTATAATGATCGTTTTATATAGTGCAGTAATTATATTTGTGTTCACATGGTTGTTTTTGAAAATAAAAATCTGCTCCAAGATCTGGTATCCTGTGTTGGATTTCTGTGGTGTTTTCCCTATTTTATGATATGATGCTTCCACGATACGGGAATTCTTTCATCTGTTTAAGCTCTTGGTCATGGATCCAAATAGTAGTGTCTCTATTTTTGCTATCGACATTACCTCATCACGCTGTTGAGGTAGCCATCATACCAGTATATTTTAGTTTTAGTGGTTTTCTAGGCAATGTACACACATTCAGCAGTATCAATCCCCTTTCGTTCCCCGCCATACACGGACTGTCCACTTATTTTCAAAATTACATCCACAATCCGGGGAGTTAAAATGATTATGAAGCATGATTACTATTTCACAAATCTCTAAAACTTAATGGCTTGTGAGATAAATTGCCATGTGAAATATTCTCTATTTGCAGACACAATCTAAGAACTCCCGGACACATTACTGGCCAAAATTTAATCCAAGTAATTAGATATAAAGCTAGGGGTTTTCCTGGGACTTAAGGTGGCTCGGGAACCAATCACAAAATCAGCCAGGAACCAATCACAAAATCAGCCGGGAACCATAAACTCTGAGCTAACTTTGCATCCGAAAAATCAGGTCGAATTAAAATTAAAATAAATATAAAGATAGAATAAAATTACTAACAATAACAGTAGTAATAATAATAGCAATGCTAATAATAATAGTTATAATAATAATAATGGTTGTAAGTGTGTCACATTGAGACAGTTGGGGGAGCAATATCTACCTACATATGTCACATTGAGACAGTTGGTGGAGCAATATCTCCCTACATATGTCACATTGAGAGAGATGGTGGAGGAATATCTCCCTACATATGTAACATTGAGGCAGTTGGGGGAGCAATATCTCCCTACATATGTCACATTGAGACAGTTGGTGGAGCAATATCTCCCTACATATGTCACATTGAGACAGTTCGTGGAGCAATATCTCCCTACATATGTCACATTGAGAGAGATGGTGGAGGAATATCTCCCTACATATGTAACATTGAGGCAGTTGGGGGAGCAATATCTCCCTACATATGTCACATTGAGACAGTTGGTGGAGCAATATCTCCCTACATATGTCACATTGAGACAGTTGGTGGAGCAATATCTCCCTACATATGTAACATTGAGACAGTTGATGGAGAATTATAAAGATGCGTGGAGATCTGTATGCGCCAAATGTCTCAATGTGACACACCATCGAACTTGACAGGTTGTGGGTTTTATTTTTTTATATTCCAGCTGTTATCTTGCTGCGTTCCCAAACAGCACACCCTGTTCATTCCTTGATACTGCCAAAATACGGTTTTCTTCTTAACAATATATCTTCGTCCACCTTCGTCTCCACCATGAAGAAGAACCCGTCAAAGCTAGAATATATTGATATCAATTTAATTACAGCAAATTTAGTCTCGATTTATAGTTTTCCGTAATTTTTACAATTCAATGTTTCGCCATTAAATGGGTTTTTTTTTTGTTTTTTTTTCCTTTTTGTTACACAAAATGTGAGAATAAATAATTCCAACTATGTGGCAACTCTTCTGTTTTTTGCAATGAATATTCACGACTATGCATTTACTGGAAAGTTTCCGAAAAATGACACGGAAGTATAAACAAAGATATATGTTATATATTCATGACCTAAATTCATATAATCCAGCAATGGTGATCTGCCAGGGGGAGGGGTTAGGGGGAGTGGGTAGCTGTCAGTAAATCACGCAAACACTTTTTGGCGTTTTCTAACCCGCCCCCCCCAAACCCTTCCTGTCAATAACTGTCACGAATTGAAGGACTACCCTATTTAAATTCCCCCTCCCCCAAATAAAATCCCCCACCCCTGTATATTTTTAAGCGGAAGGAACACGAAGAAAAATTACATTTCTATTTTTACATTTTTCAAATACAAACAATTTAATTGCTGTATAAAACATTATTGTTGTCGCCTACTTTTGTCAACCATTCTTTGAAAAACGGAAAATTGACAGAAAAATGGCAGTAAAACTGTCTATCACATGGTAAATGAAAAGGATAAAATAACAAAGGAATAGTTAAAATGTCAATTTTACAAATAGGATGTATGAATGTACAAAATACGTTACGACTGCCAGGCCTTTGTTAAGATGAGAACAAACACATAAACTGGAATTAGAGTAGACAAAAACTGCGTTAAAGGAAAGTAGGTAGACATTTATGTAGTAATGTACATTCCGTCTATAGGAGAAATAGTTGGAAGAAAAGTAGAGTACAATATAACTACAAGGTACATGGCCGTGTTAATAACTATCAAACTTGTCCAGATCTTTCATGGTCGTGTTAATAACTATCACAAACTTGTCCAGATCTTTCATGGTCGTGTTAATAACTATCAAACTTGACCAGATCTTTCATGGTCGTGTTAATAACTATCATAAACTTGTCTAGATCTTTCATGGTCGTGTTAATAACTATCATAAACTTGTCCAAATCTTTCATGATCGTGTTAATAACTATCAAACTTGTCCAGATCTTTCATGGTCGTATTAATAACTATCAAACGTGTCCAGATCTTTCATGGTTGTGTTAATAACTATCACAAGCTTGTCCAGATCTTTCATGGTCGTGTTAATAACTATCACAAACTTGTCCAGATCTTTCATGGTTGTGTTAATAACTATCACAAGCTTGTCCAGATCTTTCATGGTCGTGTTAATAACTATCACAAACTTGTCCAGATCTTTCAGTTCCCCAACCTCTTTTACTGACGTAAATTATGGACTCACTAGCTATTTTGTAGGTGTTATGTTACTGTTCATAGGATTGATAATTTTCTTCTTCTTCTTCAGCGTTCATTCTCAAACTCCCGATGTATCTCCCTTGTGGCAGGACCTAATCCTACTAGATTTCCAGCAGGATGTAGCCCAGAGAATGGAAATACGTTGTGTCGCCGTTTTACTTGCGCCACTGGCCCACGCATCCATCTTCGGCGGAAATTGACAATTTAAGACTTGGATTTTATCACTTCGTGACAGTCAGACAAGCAAATAAGAGAGATCACAACGCGGAATTGAAAAATGTTCTTTAATCAAACATGAATAAAAACGGTGAGATTATGTCGAAGAACTTAGAACGGTGAGATTATGTCGATGTACTTAGAACGGTGAGATTATGTCGAAGAACTTAGAACGGTGAGATTATGTCGATGTACTTAGAACGGTGAGATTATGTCGATGTACTTAGAACGGTGAGATTATGTCGATGTACTTAGAACGGTGAGATTATGTCGATGTACTTAGAACGGTGAGATTATGTTATGTACTTAGAACGGTGAGATTATGTCATGTACTTAGAACGGTGAGATTATGTCATGTACTTAGAACGGTGAGATTATGTCGATGTACTTAGAACGGTGAGATTATGTCGATGTACTTTGAACGGTGAGATTATGTCGATGTACTTAGAACGGTGAGATTATGTCGATGTACTTTGAACGAATGAAAATTGACTGAAATAATTAAAACGGGTACCAGATGGTGAAAGAAAAAGGAAGACTAAGAGAAACTATTCGCTGAATAACCATTAAATATGACATGAATATGGGTTTCAACAAATATGCAAGAACCACACACAGCAACATGACAAGTCTCCAACGTAAGAGTAATGGTTCAGTTCTCTGCACCGTGATTGACGCTGGAGGAACACGGGAGAACTGATAGACATATATAATTTTGCTGAAGACGGATATATCGTGCCCTTGTTGCAAATGAAACGGCGACACAGCGTATTCCCATTCTATGGGTTATGTCCTGCTGGAAGTCTGGTATGGGATCATTGTCTTGCTACAAGAAAGATCCAGCGGGAGTTTGAGAATGTTATCCTGCTACAAGGGAGATCCAGCGGGAGTTTGAGAATGTTGTCCTGCTACAAGGGAGATCCAGCAGGAGTTTGAGAATGAACACTGAAGACAATGAAACAGATAATAATATTAGATATAGAATAGAAAGATTATATGGATTAGAGATATTAGACAGATTATATTTATTGGGGAGATTAGACATATTAGACAGATTAGATAGATTAGATAGATTGGACGGAGTAGACAGATTAAATAGAATAGACAGATTACGTCCGTGTGTTGCCGGGGCCCGAAAAGGGAGCAAAGAATAGCAACACTGTTTACCTTCCATGCATGTCGTAAGAGGTGACTAAGGAGGTTATAGGATGGAGTTGGCTGTCCCATCCCATATTGGGTCAGTGACCCAAAGCCATGCTGAAGTCGGATGTGTCATACCGAAAGGTGCAGATATCGCAGCAATAATGTAAACCACGGAACAATGCATTCAGTTCTCCGGACTACATCCTGCTAATCTGCAGGAGTTTGAGAATGAACGCAGAAGAAGAAGAAGACCGATTTGATATATTTGACAGATTAGATAGATAGCTGGATAGATGGATGGATGGATAAGTCGATGAATGGACTTGTGGATGTGTGGGTGAATGGATGGATGGATGGATGAATGGATGGGTGGTGTGATTGATTAATGTAAAGGCGGGTGGATGGATGAATGGATGGGTGGTTTGATTGATTAATGTGAAGGCGGGTGGGTGGGTGGATGAATGGATGGATGGGTGGTTTGATTGATTAATGGGTAGGTGGATGGATGGATTTGGGTGGGAGAATGGATGGATGGATGGATGTACAAGGCAACGGAAAATAATTTTAATAATCTTCGTAGACTTCCTCATCGATTTTTATTTCAAGTTTTCTAAGAAACCAGAAAATTAGGTCTGTTCCTTGAAAACACAGATAGATACATAACCAGATTGGGTACAACTTCTACACGTGACTGCATCAATAGTTTTGCAATTCGAAATTATGGTTCAGAAGTCTTGCAGTCTATTTTCACGAGTAGTTTTAGAAATGTGAGATGTTTTTCCAGACTTGTGCTTTACTTGAACAAGAAATCGATATGGATAAGTGATGTCTCTGATGGCAGAATGTCTTCCACTATACAAAAGAGATGTCATGGAATGGTAATTTCTGGGGAAAATATGTAAAGTTAGTAACATAATAGTCCAATCAGAACGTACTAGCCTCCATCGCATTTTTTTTTATCGTCATCATTAAGTGTCATCTCCCAACGACGGTAGCTGCAACGCAGGGCTGGCCCTAACAAATGCGGGGCCCAATGCGAAACGGATTGCGCGGGGCCCAGTCTGGGTAGGGAAGAGGATAATAAAATAAATTCTAATATTAATTTATGGGCCTATGAAGTGTGGAGCCCAATGCGACCCTGCACTTCCAATGCTGCAACGTCCCTCCAGCCAACATATGTCTCGTATTGTGGTGTTGCACCCTGCTAGATTGAAACCTCTCCATCTCGTTATGTTTCTCTTTCACTTGTTTTTCTGCCTACCTCTAGACAGCAGTCCCTCGACTTTTACCCTCAAATAAAATCTTCAACAGGATGCCATGTCTTTTATAAATGTTCAAAACACTTTATTTGTTTCATCTTATGTAATTTAATCGTTTTTTTCTAAATACGTTGCACTGTATTGTCAAAGCCTCTTTCTTCTCCATCCATGATGTTCTCCCTATTCTTCTATATATCCACATCTCAAAGACATCCATTCTGTCTTCATGCCGTTTGTTTATTGTCCATGTTTCTGAGCCATACATTAATATAGAATACATGTACCATTTTATAATCTTTTTTTGTTTACTGTGTTAAGATGTTGATGTTTTCTTCATGTCATTATATTTTCCTCATGTCATTATGTTTTCCTCATGTCATTTAATATAGAAAACTAGTAGTTTTTGTTAGCAAATCATATTGAGGGCGACGCTATCAAACCAGCATTTGTTTGGCTGTGATTTATAGCACTGTTTACGTTCAGTAGTTTTCCTTTGTTTTGTGAATGGTCCAGATGCAGAATTTTCTTTGGTGAGATTCGAGCTAGGTAACTTGCAGACACAGAAGCACTCTCTATCCATCTATCTATCTATCCATCTATCTATCCATCCATCCGTCCGCACGCCCGCCCGGGCTATTATAGTATATTGTAAATACAGCTATTGTAGTATTGTGTCGTCACAGTCATGTGACATCAGCTATGGTAGTATTGTATCGTCACATCATGTGACATCAGCTATGGTAGTATTGTATCGTCACATCATGTGACATCAGCTATGGTAGCACTTCCGTCACACGTTTTATCTCTATCGTAAGAAATCTCGTGGTTTAGTAAAACACCGCTGGATTCTTTGACAATGTTCCCACCTGACTCTGTGAAAAAGGCCCAAGCACACAGAATGACTTATTCATCTATCTATCTATTCTTTTCTCTGCTTTTGCCGTAAGGAGTCGCAGGAATGATTGGCGATCGGTTTCCCGGCTATGTTCCGTTTTGTCACTTGCTATGCAGTAATATTGTGCCATCTCAGAATATTTGTATCCTCTTCAGTCGCTTAGTCAAACCATTAAGTCTCTGTTCTTCAATATTTTGACCAAATATGTTGCTCCAACAGTTCGTGTAATCTCTTCATTCTTTACATGATCTTATTCTGTCTGCTGCTTTTCTTAAACATTTCATTTTTCACGTAAAGTTTTAACTCATGTTCTTATGTTAGTGTCCATGTCTGACATTAATAACGCAATGTTGGTATGAAGATTGAATTTATGATTTGCCTTGTGGTTTCTATAGCGATTGACTTGTGTTTCAAATTGTTGTCATGTAATTTCATAATTTACGTAGTTGGCGTGATAATTCTTGTGTTATTTTTTCCGTCTTCTGTGAAAATACTCCCAAGATATTTAAAATTTTGTACTTGTTTGAGATAAAACTGTGACTATTCAATGCAAGTGTGATTCCATCATTGACATATGGATGGGAAATTTGGAAATCTACCGCAATAATGGATAAGACGTTTGTTGCCTTCGAGATAGACGCCTCAGAAAAATCACAAATACTAATTGGAAAGACTTCAAATCAAATTATATATTAAGTGAGGAGACAAAACAAGAATATGTGACAAACATCATCAGAAAACGCCGCTGGACATACATCGGCTACATACTTAGAATGAAGGAAGACAGACTTCCACAAGTCTTCATGTGGACACCAGACGGGAAAAGTAAATAGGGAAGACCACAAACAACGCTCAGAAGAACATTTATGAATGAATTAAAATCAACAGATATAAATGTACAAGACATGCAATCCCTAGCAACTGACCGACAGGCATGGAGAACTATGACATCTGTCCTATGTGCTAAACTTAGCAAAAGAGGAATGACTGACTTGTTTCAGTAATTAATCATTTATCTTTATGTTGATGGTATTGAGTTCACAGTCTATAAACATTACGTCTGATTTTTCTGTATTGATCTTCACGTTGTGATTGATTAATGCATATTCGTTGACTGATCCATCAATGTCGCTTATAACACCATAAACCGTTTTACTTCACTGTGGGAAGAGTTTTGTTGGGACAACGGTTATATTATTGATATTTGTTATGGCACGGGATATACCGTCATTTAGTTTCTTTTATGCTTAACCTTCTTTTTGGTGCCTTCTCACATTCCAGCTGGCTATGATGATTGTAGGTCAGAGAATAAAATTTGTTGCGTTATGGTTTACAGCATGGCTGCGATATCTGCTCACTTTTACCCTTCACATCCTATTTCAGCACAGTTTTTTGTTTCTTCTTAGTTTCTCATCTTCATCGTTCATTCTCAAATTCCCACTGGATCCTGCTTGTAGCAGGACAATGATCCGACTAGATGTCCAGAAGGATGTAGTTCAGAGAATGAACAATGCTCAGTGTCTTCGCTTTATTTGCGCCAATGGTTCGACACATCCATCTTCGGTGGAGTTCTTATTTTGATATCTACGAATTACGAGCCATTAGCTCTTACTTCTTATTATGTGTATGGCTAGCTTTGATCAACAGGGAAGGGGGAGAGGGGGGGGGGTTTGGAGAATAACTAACCCTACCACCAATCTGCCTTAGCCAACTCTGGCGATATGCATTTCATGTCACAGATTTATAATCCTTCGCTCCGGTTCCTGTCCAGGCAAACCATGCACAAATAATTTATTATAATCATTAGACCATGAAGGCCCCCAAAAACAAGCCTGCACCAGAAAACAGCTATAAAATAAGCCTATCGGATAATCATTAAAAAACCCACTTCGCTCTAAAGTGATATTTGACAATTGAAATTTATTTACACAATTTTTAGAGTCAAGTAATCAATATGTAAACACGAACTAATGTCACACCTCTAGTGGATGTCTAGAAAATATCTATTTATCCCTTGATCAGCTCTCCTTACATATAGAAGATTGTTTTCTCTCGTGTTTTTATTGTCCTTTCTCAATCATTAAGCTTCTCGGAGTTGTTTTTATTGGTGATTGCATTTTTGATGTTTTTTTGTGTGAGCTTATTGTTTTTATTATCTTATCCCGGGTGATTTGTATGTTTTTTATAATCTACATTTCTCTCATGGCTGTCTGTCAATCAATTATCTGCTATCACGTGATGATGGAGCTGTTTCCGGTATGCTCTTAGCGAAAATCGTCATCATTCTGTGCACTCTCGTCTTGTCAACATTTTACAAGCAATTTCCTATTCTGCGTGTGTTCTCAAACTCCTGCAGATTAGCAGGATGTAATCTGGAGAAAGAAATGCGTTGTATCTTGGTTGTAACAGCTTAGCAGTTGTGTCTGCATATTTCGGCGTGACACATCCGATTTGTGCATAGTTTCTGGGTAACGTTTTACCTTATATTTGATTGAATAGACAACTCCCTCAATACCTCCATCAATACAAGGTACTGTGTGAAACGTAACAACAATCGTACTTACCCATGTTTATATAATCGCTTCAATCAGACACGAGAGACTATATCTAAAACTAGTGGGAAATGATGTGCACACAAGAAAACATACAAATTACAATATACAAATCATATTCAACGTTTCAAAAAAAAGGTCTTAATCAAGATACATACTAAACATCAAAAGACGATGAATGGAAAAATTATCACAATGTGTAAACTGGTAATTCCATTCATCGTCTTTTTATGTTTTGTGTGTATCTTGATAAAGGCCTTTGGTTGAAACGTTGAAAATGATTTGCACATTGTAATTTGTATGTTTTTTGTGTGCACATCATTTCTCAATACCTCCTTAACCTCTTTTACTACATGCATGACAGGACGCTGCTTTACTGTTCTTTTCTCGAAAATCAGGCCCCCGCCAACATACAGATGGTACATGTATCTATTTATTTCATCTCATGATATGATATATGCAGGGAAATAGATGACCATTACTTTTGTTCCGCTCCTATGAAACACGCTACACGAGCTAAAGAGTTACCTGGTTTAGCGACACCCTCGCATTGTTTGTTTAATAATACTGTATTTGTCTCGACAGACCGCGATACTGGACTTTCAACCTAAGACCAGAGGGGGTTTATTTTTTTTTAAATTCAGAGTATCTTCTCTCCTTAATCATTCCAATGATTACTAAACATTCAAGTTGCGCCTTTCTCATCACATGCTCTAAAAATCTTTATTATCTGTTTCTAATTGACTGATTGATAGATCAGCATGTACTGAGAGGGGGGGGGGAGAGGGAGAGAGGGAGAGAGAGAGATGGTTGAGTTTATAACGTTTCAATGCTCAAGTTTTATAGACTGACCGACGTGTGGATGGATGGATGAATGAATCGGTTGTACGGATGAATGAATCGGTTGTATGGATGAATGAATCGGTTGTATGTATGAATGAAAGATTTAAAAATCGATTGGTATTGATATAAGTGTGCTCGGAGTACTTCATTTGTACACATACCCTCTAAAGGAAGCGAATACCGCTTGCTGTCAGTACGACACATACTACGCAACTTAGTACCTTCAAGTAAAAATCCTCATGGATTTCCTAAATAAATGTCTTTTGTAAACAAGAAATCGAGAGAGCGATTCAAACCCGCCACCTCTAAAGCACAACTCTCAAAGTCTTAGTCGATATGCCAGGGAAAACTATATCTATGTCATGAGTCACTTTGTGTTTAAATAGGTTGGATAACTCCCAACGGGCTTCCTGGAATAAAGACAACAAAAAAAAAAACACACAAAAAAACACGAACACTCCACTCAAGAATTGTTTACGCTATAAGAAAGTGTGTATCTCATTCAACCATAAACAATCCGAAAAAAAAATCTACAAATGTCAGTTAGTTTACATGCAAAACAACTGAGCTGATAAGAAAACCATCACGGAAAATTAGCAGATGTACAAAGGCAGGAGATAATAGACCCAGGTCTACGTAAATTGAAGGATGTTTTATTACAGAAACAAGCACTTTCATGGCTATTGAGTTGTATAACTGATAGAGATAGAATGATGGGTAAGTAATAACGTATTTCAACAGAATAAATAATTTGATACTCGGGAATTTATCTTTTTCTGGTGTTCTTCGTCCATCGCTAGTGATGGTGACCATTTGTTATATCCACTTTTGAAATTCAGCTAGAGGTATGTCCTTGACTATGAACTCGTAAATGGCTAATACGGCTTATTCTGGTCGCAAATATCCTTGAACAGTTCGGGAATGGGACTGATCCCTTGAACAGTTCGGGAATGGGACTGACCCCTGTAGAAGGATTACGATTTACTCATGACTTTCCATCTACTCTCCGCTGTTAGGATACTGCA
Source organism: Meghimatium bilineatum (assembly GCA_034231615.1). Classification (NCBI taxonomy): domain Eukaryota; kingdom Metazoa; phylum Mollusca; class Gastropoda; order Stylommatophora; family Philomycidae; genus Meghimatium; species Meghimatium bilineatum. The sequence continues at coordinate 60,537,138 of CM067300.1, read as the reverse complement.
TTTCTCCTCTTTTCACTAGATTATGCGCCTATTTTAACTGTAGAGCACCATGTAGCTATATTTTATGCACGTTCTTCCCTTGTATTTTGGTCTATTTTATGCACGTTCTTCCCTTGTATTTTGGTCTATTTTATGCACGTTCTTCCCTTGTATTTTGGTCTATTTTATGCACATTCTTCCCTTGTATTTTGGTCTATTTTATGCACGTTCTTCCCTTGTATTTTGATCTATTTTATGCACGTTCTTCCCTTGTATTTTGATCCATTTTATGCACGTTATTCCCTTGAATTATGGTCTATTTTATGCACGATCTTCCCTTGTATTTTTATATATTTTATGCACGTTCTTCCCTTGTATTTTGATCTATTTTATGCACGTTATTCCCTTTGTATTTTGTCTATTTTATGCACGTTCTTCCCTTGTATTTTGGTCTATTTTATGCACGTTCTTCCCTTGTATTTTAGTCTATTTTATGCACATTCTTCCCTTGTATTTTGGTCTATTTTATGCACGTTCTTCCCTTGTATTTTGGTCTATTTTATGCACGTTCTTCCCTTGTATTTTGGTCTATTTTATGCACGTTCTTCCCTTGTATTTTGGTCTATTTTATGCACGTTCTTCCCTTGTATTTTGGTCTATTTTATGCACGTTCTTCCCTTGTATTTTGGTCTATTTTATGCACGTTCTTCCCTTGTATTTTGGTCTATTTTATGCACGTTCTTCACGTGTATTTTTGCCTTTTATTATGCACGTTTTTCTCTTGTGTTTTGGTCTATTCTAAGCAAGTTCTTCCCTACTATTTTGATATACATTATGCACGTATATATAATAACAGTATCACCGATGTCTCTCAAATTTCGATTAATAACAATATCACTCCAGTCTCTCAAATTTCAATTACTAACAATACCTCGGATGAATATGGAGAGAATAAACATAAAATAAAGTGATTAACAGTACAACAGACTTTAATCAGTATTCTCCCTTATCTTTCATCAGTATTCTCCCTTATCTTTCAGGCACCCAAATATTTGAAACGTAAAACAGTTCCATGAAATTGCTTTCTCAGCTCAAGCATGCTTTGTCTAAAACGATGCAATGCAATTATGTAAATTTTGCATTTCAAAGCCCGGGGGTGTCGGGTTTAGATAAGATTAATCAAGAAAATACTATAGTTGCTCAGCCAGTGTCTATTGAGTGGAACCAAGGTAATTTCAAATGCATCTGATTTGGATTGAAGAAATATATAGTTACATGTTTCGGGGGAAAAAACCTAGTGTTTTTTACTAAAAAACAGCAGAGGAAAACTATCCTGCATACTAATTATTATAGTCACAAAATGCAAAAAATATAGACATAGCAGAAGTAATGTCTATAGAAAGCAAACCCAATACAATCAATATACAGATAAATTATGAATTACTGAAACAAGCGCAGGAATGTAAAGATGTTGGTAGTAATTTTACAGACAAGGAGAATAATGGACAGAACATTCGAGATAAGAATTCAAAAGGCTATCTAGGTAAATTGTGAACTTACAATCATGTTGAAACACATCTATTCCTATGGAAACTAAAAAGCAAATATTATATTCAATATTCATCCAAACATTGTGATATAAAGTCAGACATGGACACTAACTAAAGAACAAGAGAGAAAGATTAGCAAGTGTGAAATAAGATGTCTAAAAAAAGCAGCAAACAGAACAAGAAGAGATCATGTGAGAAATGAAGAGATTACAAGAACTGTTGGCACAACAGCAGTGGTCAAGTATATTAAAAACAAAGATTGGTTTGTTTTGGCCACCTAATGAGAATGAAACCTTATAGGCCAGCGACAAGAGCATAAAACATGACAATGGAAACAGCAAGATACAGGGGAAGACCAAAAAAGGTGGATTGAAGTAGTTATCAAAACTTCTGAGACGTCATAATTTACTGCATATCAAACAAAACAAACTTGTCTTAGCCGCACATCGATCGTCATTACATCCGTCGACTCCTCATAGCAAAAGCAAAGAAAAGACAATAGACAGACAGATAATGCTCAGATAATGTTGCCGAAGTCTGGGGTACATGGAGATAGCCATTGCGAAAAAGTGCATACACCTTCACAACTTTGAGGGACAGACTTAAACATAAACGATAAACAGTGCAAAGCAGAAGTGAATGAATTATTTTACAACAAGCTCTAACACATAAGCCTGCCAAATAACTCTACTCTAACACATAAGCCTGCCAAATAACTCTACTCTAACACATAAGCCTGCAAAATAACTCTACTCTAACACATAAGCCTGCCAAATAACTCTACTCTAACACATAAGCCTGCCAAATAACTCTACTCTAACACATAAGCCTGCCAAATAACTCTACTCTAACACATAAGCCTGCCAAAGAACTCTACTCTAACACACAAACCCGTCAAAAAACCTACTCTAACACACAAAACTGTAAAATAACTCTACTCTAACACACACAACTATCAAATAACTCTACCGAAACATAATAACCCGCCTAAAACTCTAACCAAACACACGAACCCACCAAATTACTCAACCCAAATCACGAAATAACTCACCAATCTACCCAAACACACAAACTCAGACAATAACTCTACTCAAAAACACGAACTCGGAAAATAACTGTCTAAAAGACGGACATAATTTATACAACTATTATTTTGTGTGTTCTTATAAGTGGTTGAGGTTGGGGTAGAGGATATGTTTAATCTACAAAATTGACCGCTATGTTTCAGCCCCTTCAGCCAATGTCATGTATTGTAGGAGTCATGATTCTGGACGAACAATACAAAATCGTCCACAAAATCTAGACGGTCTAGTTGTTTGTAAGCCTCCATTCTATTCTACTAATGTTGTCATGTGACGTATTCCTTCCAGAACATTGTCTTCCCAATGAGCTCTCTGAACCCCTCTCTGTCTTACATTTTCTAGCGATGTATTCATGTTATCTTTAATGTCGTCAGTCCATCGTGTTCTTGGTCTGACCCTTCTCCTCTTCCCAGGTACTCTTCCCTCTATTATTTGTCTTTCTAAACAGTTATGTCTCTTTATATGACCAAACAGGCGTAGTTTTCTTTTTGTTATTGTGTTTAGTAACCAACACTCTGGAATATTCAGTGTGTTTATAATATCTGAGTTTCTGATTTTATCCTTCCATGATATTCTAAGTATCTTCCTGTAGCATTTCAGCTCGAAGGCGTTGATCCTCTTTGCCGCTGTTTTACTTAGAGTCCATGTTTCACATCCGTATGTTGCAACCGGAAAAATACAAGTTCGTAACATTAGCACTTTCGTTTCTATTTTGTTGTTTTTCCATATATTTTTCAACCGTGTTATTTTGCAATATGCCATTGCCAATCTCTTCCTTATTTCTGCCATGCAATCTCCTGCACCGTTGATGTTTGCTCCCAAGTATTCAAATTTATCAACACATTCTATCTCGGTATTGTCTATTCTGATTTTTGGTTGTTGTGTTGTTATATCTGTTGACATGATTTTTATTTTCTGCGTGTTTAAATACAAATTTTGTGATTCGCTATATTTCTTTGTGTTCTTGATTAGTTGTTCCAATCCCTTTATATCGTTTGAAAGAATCACTGTGTCGTCTGCGTAGCGTAGTTCCGGGATTAGGAATCCACCTATGTTTAACGCGTGGTAGTCAGTGTTGTGTATGTATTCTACAAATACGGATGTTATATGTTTGTTGTTACGGAGGATACTTCAATACAAGTATGGGATGTTTGTTGTTGTTGTAATAGTCCTTGTCTCGATTGGTCCGTTCTCAGTGACTTGAGTGCACAGTTTGAAAGTCTTGACAAATCGCATCTTTTTTTTTTTTTTGGAGATGCGGTTAGTCAAGTATGAAAATCTCGTGTACGAGAGTTGCTAGGCGATTTGGTGCAGTTGAACGGACTGGTTCATTTCCCGTTAGACTCAAAAATTTTATATTTATCCTCTCGCTTCCATCTTGAATTTAATTGCATTCTACATACACTTTCTGTAGATCTGTTGATTTCATAATCTAAACTTGTTCTAGCAATAAGAGAAAGTAGTAATAGAAATTCTAACAAAATTCCAGCTTGTAACAGAATATTCCATGTTGCAATTATTGATTTACAAACCCAATAGCGAATGTAGAAGTTTTTTTGGGGAAAATGAAGATTGAAGAGTGGATTATTGAAAGAAGACCACAAATAGACCAATCAAGTATTATGGACGAGCAATGAAACATAACAGCTTGTTGAATGGCATACTAGTGGGAAAGGTTGTAGACGAGTGAGAAAGAAAATAAAATATACCCAGGGGAACATAAAGTGAAAGGAATGGAACAGTTCATCGTAATGAATACGTATTTTGATTACTTGTGAACGATGTAGTTACAGTACAATGTGAAATATGTAGTTACGGTACAACATGAACGATGTGGTGACAGTACAATGTAAACGATGTAGCGACAGTACAATATGAACGATGTAGCGACAGTACAATGTGAAATATGTGGTTACAGTACAATGTGAACGATGTAGTTACAGTATAGTATGATCGATGTAGTTACAGTACACTGTGAACGATGTAGTTACAATAGAGTATGAAGGATATAGTTACAGTACAATGTGAACGATGTAGTGACAGTACAATATGAACGATGTAGTTACAGTACAGTATGAACGATATAGTTACAGTACTATGTGAAGGATATAGTTAAAGTACAATGTGAACGGGGAAAATATATGTTCATTGCTTTTTTTATTATCCGTAGAAGTATTATGCGTCTTTCTACAATAGCTACGAGCAATGCTGCTCTGGTATCCTTTTGTGCAAATTACTGGGGAAGGTGGCTTTCATAATTGATTTTATAATCAAATAATTCCAGCTCCTGTCTGCGTGTAGTATTGTGAACAAAAACCTACTACACAGAGTGATGCATACGTAATTGGTATTATTAAGGTATCTCTATCTATCTACTCTGTCATTTCTGTGCTTTTGTTGTAAGGCATTGCAGGATTGAATGACGATTGGTTTTCGTGTCATGGCACGTATGGGCGCTTGATATGCAGTAATATTACGACATCTCAGTATGTCTGTAACGTCTTCAATCCACCAATTTCTTGGTTTTCCTTTGTATCTTGGTGTTTCAGTTTTCATGGTGTATGTTCTTGACACCGACCAATAAGGGTTCATTCATTAAGTGGCCTGAATCACTGTAGTCCTATGAAGGTATGTGGAGATTCCAAAAGAGGAACTTTCATTATACACCAGGCGATCCCATACTGAGGGACTTGTGGTGATCTCAAGGGGGTCGTGGGTCGGTTTGGGAATTTAGTGCATTAGAGACATGATTGCTCTTCTGAAGGGAGAGATACACTGGGAATATTGAAAAAAAATATCGGTTTTTAAATTGTACGAAAATATTAGTATCACATTAAAGAGTATCCATTTATCGACATTTTTCGATCAAATATTTTTGGTCGTAGCGTTAAATAGTTTTTTAGTTCAAGACTTTTAAAATTGGTAGGGGTTGATCATGGATTTTTAATAATTATTGCAAAAATGTTGAATATGTTTGAGAAAAACAGTGAACATTTCATATTAATTAAAACAATGAACATCTCCCTATGTAATTGTCGTAAATAGCCTCATTTTGAATTTTGAGAATCTTGTATGCAAATGGCAAGTTTAAGTTTCAATTTGTAATAAACAATAATTAATAAAAAAAAATGTCACAACAAAATATTAGAGGAACACAAGAAAAAGGTGTTTCAAGGAAATAGATGTGCTTAGAAAAACTTTGTTCGGTGAAGATGATGCAACTCCAGATATAAATAATCGCTTTGACGATAGGCCTAATGAAGGTATGTTTAGTTTATAGTTTATAAACATTATAGTAGAGCCTAGTTGTAGTAAGTAAAAAAGTAAAGTAACCCATTAATGCCCATTAATTAATGCCGTAGGGGTGTGAGATGTTAGCGATCTCACATTTCAGCGGTTCTGCAAATGAGGGCGGTAGCCATCTCCTCTCCCTCGAAGTCTCTACTTCCCGGATTAATTCGGTACCCATTTAAGGCTGGGTCGACCCAAGAGTCGTTGCGATCTGAAAAACATTTCTGTCTCAACTGGGGAATGAACCCAGGACCACTCATATGCGAAGCCAGTGCGCTAACCACTGTGCTAACGCGGCTCCCTTTCCAAGATGGGACAGAGCTGGATTGAGAGGAGTTGTATCTGCAGTGACACGCTTTCATTGACATCAACACTAAATGAATATACGTGAATGTGTAAGTACGTGCTTGTATGTGTGTATGTATATGAGTGTTCTTGTGCGTATATGTGTGAATCTGTGCATGTGTGTGTTCATGCATAAATGTGTGTATGTGTATATGTGTGGTAAACTTAGCTCAATATTTGAGCAATGTTGTTGAATCATTGCTTAACCATGTAAGCCAGAGTTTATCACTAACATTAAGTCCTCTCGCTCCGGTCAAATATTGACTTTGTAATAGATTACAACGGATGTGTTGGAACGCGGTACACAACAAAGAGATACCTGTCACGTTGCCAGCTGGTACCGTATTCGTAATGACAATCATGCACTTACATAATTGATCATTTCAGATCATAATGGACAAAGTGACGCACACACATAACCGCTGTGTACATGTTAATGATTTGAAATAGGAATACGTAAATAGGAAGAAGATAGAAGAGATGGTTATTTCCAATACGAAATAAGATAGAAGTTATGGTTATTTCAAAGAAGATAGAAGCGATGGTTATTTCAAAGAAACAAGAAAATAGAAGCGATGGTTATTTCCAAGAAACAAAAAGATTGAAGCGATGGTTATTTCAAAGAAACAAGAAAATAGAAGCGATGGTTATTTCAAGAAGCAAGAAGATAGAAGCGATGGTTATTTCCAAGAAGATAGAAGCGATGGTTATTTCCAAGAAGATAGAAGAGATGGTTATTTCCAATAAGAAATAAGATAGAAGTTATGGTTATTTCAAAGAAGATAGAAGCGATGGTTATTTCAAAGAAACAAGAAAATAGAAGCGATGGTTATTTCCAAGAAACAATATTAACAACTTGCAAGATTAATTTAAACAACATAGTATTAACGCATGTCCAACAATTCAAGTATTTAGGTACATCGATAATATCAAATGGAGAAAATAACACGGACAAGACTGTGTATAATGAGAATACCAAAACAAGAATACGTGACCAACATCATCAGAAAACGCCGCTGGACATACATCGGCACGTACTTAGAATGAAGGAAGATAGAATTCCACGACAAGCCTTCTTGTGGACACCTGACGCTCAGAAGACAACGCTCAGAAGAACATTTATGAATGAATTAGAATCAACAGGCATAAATGCACAAGACCTGCAATCCTTGGCAACTGACCGACAGGCATGGAGAACTATGACATCAGTCCTATGTGCCAAACGTGGCAAAAGAGGAACTGACTGACTGACTGAAAGTTATACGAACGAATATACTAAATAGATAAAATTATAAAGTGTAAGAAATCTTGGCAGAAGAACACACCGGATTCAGGAAGAAGAGAAATACTGTAGAACAAATGTTCAATCTACGTCTAATAAGTTAAAAGCACTTAGAACACTAACACGATCTATTCCATAACTTTATTGATTTCACCAAATCTTCAGACCTTGTTTGGTCTGCAGAGTAACATGAGAGAGTTTAATTTTGACAACAACATCAATCACAAACATAGCGCCACTATATAAATATACAACAAAAAGGTTGTGTTGATAAACAACGAAATGGGGGGAATTTTTCAGAACTAACTTTGACGTTTGACACGGATGCTTACTTCCCCCAACACTTCCTAACATCTACACAGAAGCAATAGTGAGAGAAGTGTAAAAAGAATTACATTCAATAACATCGATAGTAGCTCGCCAAATTGATGATAACATCGATCGACGGTGACCAAATTGATGATGACATCGTTCGAAGGTCGCCAAATTGATGATAACATCGATCGAAGGTCGCCAAATTGATGATAACATCGATCGAAGGTCGCCAAATTGATGATAACATCGATCTGATGATGACAAATAACAACAGAGGCAGATCTATAAAAGTTAACAAATAACAACAGAGGCAGAACTATAAACGTTAAAAAATTAACAACAAAATTGAAAATATATAATAAATAGATTTACATCTCTCGTTTCATTGCAATGTGCTTTAGATCTTCATTGTTTCTGATACCGATGGTGAAACGTTCTCATTGTAATAGTTCTACGTAAAGTTTCTTTTGGTCTTCCTCGTTTACTTGGCATGCAGATAAGAATACAATGTTTTGTGAATACGAGTATTAATTTAGTCCCAAGCAATATGAAGCAATATAAATCTGGAGATCAAAGTCAATCAGCACTCTCACGAAAATGTGCTTTTTTAATTCCTGCGTTATTCCAGTGCTATCATATGGAAGTGGGAGCTGGAGAAGTTCTTTATCTTCAGAAAAGAAATTATTGAGTTTCGAGAACAAATGCCTTCGTAGGATAACTAACACCCATTGGAGTGAATTCAAATCGAACGAAAAAATTAGAGAAGAAACACATCAAAACTACATCACAGATGTTATTAGCAAACGCCGTTGGTCCAGCATCGGACATTTCCTAGCTCAGACATCTACAGAATACACAACCGATTTCTTGCATGGATACCAACAGGACGAAGAGCCAGGGGGTAGACCAAAGGAAACACTCAGAAAAACAATACTTAGAGAAATTAAAACAACCAATATTCACACTATTCACGAACTGCACAGAATAGCTTTTAACAAACAGAATTGGAGAGATCTGATCTCTGCCTATGCGCTAACTTGAGCGCTAAAAGATAATGCATATAAAGCTTAACAATTGAAGGCTTGAGATTTCTATGTTTAATTATCTGCGGACCTAGATTAATGGTGACGGTGCATCAGGAGCGGTAGTTAAGAAAATAATTACAATGGACATGTCCGCCATGACAGGATTAACCACCATTTGGAAAATCAGGCTCAACACACGCGGTGATATTAAATTATATAAATCTTTGGTTTTGTCAATATTTCTATGTGGTTGTGAGACCTGGACTCTAACTATGGACTTAAAGAGAAGAATTCAGGCGTTTGAAAACAAATGCTTTCACGTGTTTTTGGTGTCTGTTACCGAGGGTAACAGGGGGTAATAGGGAGCCGCGTAGCGCAGTGGTTAGCGCACTGATTTCGCATATGAGTGGTCCTGGGTTCATTACCTAGTTGAGGCGGAAATGTTTTTCAGATCACAACGGCTCCCAGGTCGACCAATCCTTAAATGGGTACCGGATTAATCAGGGAAAGTAAATGTGAGATCGCTAACATCTCACACCCCTACGGCATTAATAAATGCTATGGGTTACTTTACTTTTTTTTTACGTACCAAGACCATAAGAACAATATATGTTTTCATCGTATGATTAATGTATTAGCGGTTAAGGCAAATCCTAAATAAAGTAAACAGGTTACTGAGAATACGTAATTATGGATATAAATAGTAATAAATTACAATAAAACAATAAAACATAGAACAAGGACACTTATCAACGTATCGGTTAAACAAGAATCACCGTTGACAAGCTTTTATGTGGTCACCAATGGGTAAGAGAAAACGAGGAAGACCAAAAGAAACTTTACGTAGAACTATTACAATGAGAACGTTTCACCATCGGTATCAGAAACAATGAAGATCTAGAGCAAATTGTAATGAAACGAGAGATATGTAAATCTATGACATCCGCTCTATGTGCCGTCTTTGGCCCTAGATGAATAACTAACTAACTAACTAACTAACTAACTAACTAACTAACTAAACTAACCAACCAACCAACCAACTGTTGACAAAAGTGAAACTTCACAAAATCCGGTGGTACGGCAAGATCAGATCAGATCAGTCGATTAGCGATGAGTCGATTAGCGATCACGGACCTTTATCAATATCTTAATAAAGTTTGTCAGATCGAAACGTCGATATTTTTAATTTTCTTAACCATCTGTCAGCAACCTATTTCATTTGAACAATGTTATTAGTTTATTACGGGATTCAGTGGCCTTATTTTAACAAAACGCACCGTACATTATTTAACGAAACGAGATTTTAACAAAACACACCGTACATTATTTAACGAAACGAGATTTTAACAAATCACACCGTACATTATTTAACGAAACGAAATTTTAACAAAACATACTATACATTATTTAACGAAACGAGATTTCAACAAAACACACCATAGTTTATTTAACGAAACGAGATTTCAACAAAACACACCATAGATTATTTAACGAAACAAGGTTTTTAGAAAACAAACCAAATATATTTTAACAAAACGAGATTTTGATAAAGACACTTAAACTACCGCATCTATGATCTTCGCGCTAAGCACTGAGAGCCCCCTCCCACACTGCCCATGACCCTCAAGCTGTCAGTGCGGTGCGCGCAGAACGTTTCATCGACATCACACGATACTATTTCAAATCTCCGAGTAACGAAAGATGCATGAAATAACGCACAGCAGTAAAAGTTAGAATGAATCATTGTGATGTTTCTAATGATTCACAGTTTTACCGCAGTCTGATACTCAATATGAGAGTATAAGAAATAAGATCGGTAGACTGTAACAACAATAATATCTTACCTTGTCCCTCTATAAATTGTAGAATATTCGTTTCTTTCAATGTCTTAATATCACTCGACGAAATAGGGAATCAAATACAAGGCAATGGGACGAATGCTGAAATCTCCATCATGGCGAGTATACAACTCCATCAAATCACCTGGAAATAAATTATTATAATAACTTACACACAGTTTAATTATGTCTCTGTAGTTTAGTTTAGTTTAGTTTAGTTTTGTTTTGTTTAGTTTAGTTTAGCTTCGTTTAGTTTAACTTCGTTTATTTTAGCTTCGTTTAGTTTAGTTTAGTTTTTGTTTTGTTTAGTTTAGTTTAACTTCGTTTAGTTTAGCTTCGTTTATTTTAGCTTCGTTTAGTTTAGTTTAGGTATGTTTTGTTTAGTTTAGTTTAGCTTCGTTTAGTTTAGCTTCGTTTATTTTAGCTTCGTTTAGTTTAGTTTAGGTATGTCTATTATCATCTTCGAACACCGGGCATATCTAAATGTGCTCGATTTCCGCTGTAGTAAAGCTTTCAGTGTGTAGAGGCTGATGGTTCCTGTTCCGTGTTGGTTGGTTGTGTTTATTTTTTCTTCAAATTTTCGCGATGTGTTCTTTTCAGGGCTACGCCGATCTTTACTCCCAAATTCAAGCATTCTCTGTGCTGACTCATGCTCGTAGTGTCTTTGTGTTCTTCCTCTGAGTTCGTTCTCAAACTCCTGCACATTACAAGCATGTAGTCCAGAGAATGGAATACGGTGTGTTATTCTGTACAGTTCAGCTTCGATATCAGCGCTTCTCTACCTGACAAATCCGATTTCAGCATGGCATATTTGTCACTTTGAAATGGATCGGGATGCTTGTACACAAGTATCGATATATATTCATGTCATCTACTAGATGGTTAACTTGTGCATGATGTGTACTCTGCTGGATTGCTGATGAAATCTTTTATGTTTTTGCATGTGTATAATTTAATAATTGCTATGGTCCATGTCTGCTTTCGTTCTTAAATTCCTGCAGAATGAAATGCGTGTCCTGTCAATTTTTTTTAAACCTCTTTGCTGCAATATCTATATCTTTCGGGCCGATAATTCGACTTGGTTTCTTGTTGACCTTCTTTGTATTGGGACAGTCAACTCCACATCTTAAACTACTTAGTCGCAATTTACGACATTCATGGCTGGTTAGAGTCGGTAGTTTGAGCTCTCCTTTCAAGCCATAGGAGAATAAAAATTCTTGAGACTAACGGGAATTGAACCAGTCCGTTCAACGGCACCAAATCGCCTAGCAACTTTTGCAAACGAGTTCTTACGTCTTCCGTACTTGACTAACCGCATCTCCAATAAAAGATGCGATTTCGTCAAGCCATTCAAACCGTGCACTCAAAGTCACCCGAACGGACCAATCGAAATAAGGACTATTACAACATTTTGACAACAAGTATTGAAATATCCTCAGTAACAACAAACATATATTTGCTATAGTTGCTAGGCGATTTGTTGCCGTTGGACGGACTGGTTCAATTCCCGTTAGTCTCAAGAATATTTAAAAATTGTCCTCTGGCTTCCTACTTAAATTTACTTCCATAGGAGAATGGGTGCGATGAGAGTTGTAAATATGAAGGAACTGTTCTTCTTCTTCTGCGCTCATTAAAAAAGCGTCTAATATCTAACAGGATCAAATCCATGGAACATGATGTTTTGTGTCAGGGGTTACAGCGTAGCTGCGATGTTTGCGCCTTTCGGCACAACGTATCCAGTTTAAAGCGGGATATGATTACCACTTTGACTTCTTCGTTCGGTCTCAAATTCTTGCAGAATAGCAGGATGTAGTCCGCAGAACTTGATGCGGTGTGTCATAGTTTATAGCTTAGCTGCGATATCTGTCCCTTATGGCTTAATACATCTGATTTCAGTATGACTTCTGGATCGCTCTGACCCTATATGGGATGGGTTGACTTCACACCAAAACATAATTAATCGCCTCTTACAACATGAGTGGAAGATAATAATGTCACTCCCCTTTAAGTCCCGACAATACACTTGTGACTTAGCCTTCTAAGAGATTGATTAATCAACTATTTCCATAGTCGCCTCTTACGATAGCTATGGTACGTGACAGTCATACTATTCTATGCTTCTATTTTGAGCACCTGCTGGAAACGTTGAGAAATGCACTAAGCCAGAAGTGGGTGTATATGTCGGTTTGCCGAGGTGAGTATGTTTCGTGATGTTATAATTTTTTCAGTAATAATAACGAGATAGTTATCCCAGAAATGTGTGGTGCTCTCCTGGCAGGTCGTGATGTTTTCTCCTGACAGGTCGTGATGTTCTCTCCTGACAGGTCGTGATGTTCTCTACTGACAGGTCGTGATGTTCTCTCCTGGCAGGTCGTGTTGTTCTCTACTGACAGGTCGTGATGTTCTCTCCTGGCAGGTCGTGTTGTTCTCTACTGACAGGTCGTGATGTTCTCTCCTGGCAAGTCGTGATGTTCTCTACTGACAGGTCGTGATGTTCTCTCCTGGCAGGTCGTGTTGTTCTCTACTGACAGGTCGTGATGTTCTCTCCTGGCAGGTCGTGTTGTTCTCTACTGACAGGTCGTGATGTTCTCTCCTGGCAGGTCGTGATGTTCTCTCCTGGCAAGTCGTGATGTTCTCTACTGACAGGTCGTGATGTTCTCTCCTGGCAGGTCGTGTTGTTCTCTACTGACAGGTCGTGATGTTCTCTACTGACAGGACTCGATAAACCAGGAATACTGTCACACTGGAATGTCTTTCTTAAGCACTAAACAATCATCCATGATCTCCCCTTTTTTTTACACAATTATGCTTTTAAGATAATTAGAGGGGCCACGTAGCGCAGTGGTTAGTGCACTGGCTTCGCATAGGAGTGGTCATGGATTCATTTCCCAGTAGAAGCGGAAGTGATTATTTTTTCAGATCTCCACGGCTCCCGAGTTGAACCAGCCTTAATTGGGTACCGAGTTAATCGAGGAAGTAAATACTGCAAGGGAGAGGAGATGGCTACCGCCCTCAGATAGCAGAGCCACTGAAATGTGAGATCGCTAACATCTCACACCACTACGACATAAATAAATGCTAAGGGTTAACGTTATTTTATATTATTCCAGGTGTTGTGTCAGTTACACAAACAGAGGACCCTTTTTACCCAAATAAAAATATATTTCAGTACCAAATAATCACCAGTTTTTCCAATTTGAAAGTGGAATAGTTACAAGAATTTAAAAAAAAATAATAATAATAAAATAAATAACACGTAACTTGTATTGTGACCTACGCTCCGTTCAACTTCATACGCGAATCCAAAATTGTTATACTATAACATTTGACCATCACAAATAATAGAGGTGATAGTTTAAGTATTCCCGTCGCCACGACATCCAAAAATTGTTACTTGATCTGATCTTCTCGATGTCTCGAATTGATATTAAAAATCAGTAACCGATTACGTCATCGTGACGTTTATGTGTACGCTGACAACAGTATCTGGGATGACTGAAGCTAAACCCTAGGGCCCTGGGTTAGACAGCCTTTTTTCCGATAGTGTATAGATAACAATCTATCGCATTCTGAGTAATGTTTGATACACCTGTGAGCTTATGGCATAAGACATTGATTTGTAATACATTATTGATAAATATTTCACGTCACTTATATTGCATATATTCAAACATCACAAAAACAAGCAGTCGTTATACACAATCTACGCTAAAGTGGAAATTATACAAATTATATTTTTATTATCGTTAATCTAAAATTCCTTCCACAAATTCTTCTTCTTCTTCTTCTGCGTTCGTTCTCAAACTCCTGCAGATTAGCAGGATGTAGTCCGGAGAACGGAATGCGTTGTGTCATGGTTTACAGCATAGCTGCGATATCTGCGCCTTTCGGCCTGACACATCCGACTTGAGCATGGCTTTGGGTCACTGACCCTATATGGGATGGGACAGCCAACTCCATTCCATAACCTCCTTAGTTGCCTTTTACGACATGCGTGAAAGGTAAACAGTGTTGCTATTCTTTGCTCCCCTTTCGGGCCCCGGTAACACACGGACGCTACACATAATTAATCAACATTATATGCAGATTATCGCTTATAGGTACAACGTTACGTGCTATGAGTCTTAGTCGGCTTTTCTTTAAGAGTTACGGAGTATAGATAGAGAATCCCAATACAATGAAGTCAATCCCCTACTTTTTTTTAACCTTTTTCCTGCTTGATTATTAAAATACATACAATATTATAATACATGCAATATTATAGTACATGCAGTATTATAATACATGCAATTGCAAAGTTTGCAAGAAAATTATAAGACACTGTATGCACAATTTTCGGAACGAGCTAACAAAAAAGTAAACAGTTTTTCTATAATCGAATTCCTTTAATGTTTAATGGTTATTCGCTGAGCTATGGCCGTAGTGGATTAGCGTGAACTGTTGAGAGCCGTGTACCTAGTAATAAAAACACTTTAATCGCTAGACAGTAATAAAACTTCAGCATTTTATTTTATCAAAGAAATTGTACATTATAAATACGTTTTGTCACTACTCGATCTTTCCCTAAATTCTGACTCATTCTTGATTTAATATGGGGGATATCGAATTTATTTAATATCGCCCTTTTTTATATTTGTTTTTGTCATCAAAACTAGGATTATTTTTTTAATTTAGAGTGGTAACAGTGGTTACATGGTTGGAAACATGCAATGAACTAAACATATTGATATTCGGAGGTTGTCGTTGGCTGAGTTTACAACCTCCATTATTTTTCATGGTCCAAAACACTGAAATAGCCAAATTGGAGTTTATAGTCAAGTCTTCTAGACTTGACTAAATGAACTAAAGATAGAAACAACTATGAATGTTGCCACTCTTTCTGTTTTAAATCTGGGAATATTTTATTCCAGTGCTGTTGAAAGTGTGTGAACATGTTGAAGTTATGAATACTAACCAGGACTAATGATAGCCTGTCAACCCAGTGATAATCTTCTGTGAACGTGCCATTATATTGTATCGACGTTGTGTCATCAATCAAGTGTTATGCTAAGTGGCTTAGGCGATCATGCTTCTCCGCAACTCTATATATCTTGTGTTGTTAATAATTTCAGTTGGTGACATCTTTTATGCTACAGTAACAACATATCCAGAAAATGTCTCTCTTTGTCTTCCTCTGTCTCTTCTACCCTTGATTATTCCGGTGGTTACTAAATGTTCACGTTTTTCTGATCTCATCACGGGCCCTAAAAATTTTGACAGTCTGCTTGAAATGTTTTCTGTTTACCCCAGCATCACTTACAACTTCTGCCATTATGTTTCTTGGCTGTTCATGAAATGTTTTCTGTTTACCCCAGCATCACTTACAACTTCTGCCATTATGTTTCTTGGCTGTTCATGAAATGTTTTCTGTTTACCCCAGCATCACTTACAACTTCTGTTTCTTGGCTGTTCATGAAACGTTAATCATTCTCCTCAAAAACCACATCTCAATTGCCTCCAGCTTATCTTGGGCACTTTTGTTTGCTGTCCATGCTTCGCTTCCATAAATAATGATTGATTCAACATCCTAGAACTGGTTCTCGCGTATGCATTGTTATTATTCCATTGCAAAAACCACATCTTAATTGCCTCCATTTTATCGTAATCTCTTGTGTCCATGCTTCACGTCCACAAAGAAGAATTGGTTCAATATAACATCCTAGCATTCGAATTCTTGTATGCATTGATATAAGGGTGCCGCGAAGCGTAGTGGTTAGCGCACTGGCTTCGCATATCAGTTGTCCTGGGTTCATTCCCCAGTTGAGGCGAAAATGTTTTTCAGGTCGCAACGGCTCCTGCTTCGACCCAGCCTTAAATGGGTACCGGATTACTCCGGGAAGTAAAGACTACGAAGGAGAGGAGATGGCTACCGCCCTCATTTTCAGAGCCACTGAAATGTGATATCGCTAACATCTCACGGCGTTAATAAATGATATGGGTTACTTTACTTACTTATGCGTTATGCTTTACTCCATTGCATAGAAGATTTCAATTTTTTTATTTTATTATAAATGCTGATTTCGTTTATACTATCATGTGCCCCTGTACATCGATATATAAATATTGTTTACAGAAGTTTAATTTGTTTATTGTTTAGCGTGTATTGTCTATATCTGTCTGTTATAACCGTATTTATGTTTTGTGTCCGTTTGTTGTTGGAAATCATGTTCGTTCGTCCGTGTCGACGATGACTATTTCAGCTCTACTTCAATGACAATGAAAGTCATGATGTCTGTGGTGTGTCGAGGTGTAACTATTGAGTCATATTTCTGCATGTAATTTTGTGTGTGTTTTTTTTTAACCACATCCAGAACATATGTGGAGGCAATCTGTGAAATATTGAGCAGTCCCTTGTCTGTCTTATAGACATTCCTACTTGCAGATCCAAACAACGTCACCCATTTTGGCTGATGTGATTGATCGTTGGTCTATTTGTGTATACTTAGCGTGGATAGTCAATGAAAATCACAGAACGTTAGATCAGCCAAGATAAGTGACGATGTTTCGGTTCATTATTCTAGTGAAGGACTTCCTATCTAGAAGGCTAAACACTTTAGTTGTTAAAACGTGTCAAATAATTACTTTAAAATTCGGCGGAAACTTTAAAATAACTATAGAAAGGTATACATGGATGAGCTTCTTTGCACCACGATTTTCCCAAGTGCACTTAATCCCTCACAAGAGAGCAGCATTCGTCTGTCTAAAGTACCACCCACAGCACGTAGTTCCATATCTCCAAATGATAATCCCTAGAAATCTAAAATAAATGCCGTTGTAATAAACTAAACGTCAGGACCCAGGAATGAAACAAAGAACCTCTTCCTACTATAGCCTGATTAAATAAGCGTATTACTTTATAACACGCTAGCTTTAAAATGTCTGCCACATGGCACAACATTTGCACAGAAAATTTGTAGAAAATATTAATCTCTAGCTCTATGCACATCTTGATTTATTTTTCATTGACAAACAGTATATTTAGAGATGATGTGGTCAGTATCACGACAATCTATTTTACTTTCTTATAACATTTGTTACCTATTCTATTACACTGTATAGACTTAGACACTGATTGTGGTTTAAATATTCTGTATACTTTTATTAGTCTATTCATGGAACATAAATTTGCTCTATATCAATGGTTGGCAAACTACGGCCCGCGGGCCGCATGCGGCCCGCCATTGGATATTTTGCGGCCCTAAAACACATTTTTAAATAAACGGACGATCGTCAAAAATGTTTTTTTCCCATTAATATTACACAGAAATCCATTGGAATTTTAATTAGACTTTCTTATATATTATATATACAATATTTTTTTTCTCAATTTGACATCATTTATATATATATATATATATATATATATATATATATATATATATATATATATATATATATATATATATATATATATATATATATATATATATATATATATATATATATATATATATATATATATATATATATATATATACATAATATTATATGCGACCCTCCAATAGCTTTACAATTTTCAATGCGGCCCTCTGCACAAAAAGTTTGCCCACCACTGCTCTATATGCATAGTAACTAGAGAACTAAATTCATCAAATGTCTTGGCTAATTGAGCATCTTTTTTTTAAAAAAATTGAAACGGATTAGCAAAATGGGAAAACTTGTTGTCTAGTTGTGTAAAGATTATATGTCTGTTAAACAAACCTGTTCAAATATTGTTTACTATTTTCTGCTTTCTATTACATAATTTTTCGAATATTACAAATAAAATGTTTTATAGTAAACATATAACAAATGCCTAGCTTGCACTTTATCTTACAATTAAACAGCTTCCAAAAATAAATGTCTCCGGAAACTGGTGAACATAAAATGGAGCGATATCGTACAAACAGTGATTTAAGAAACAAAACGCATCAAAAATATGTGTCAAATGTTATAAGAAAGCGTAGATGAAAATAGCTGGGTCACGTTTTAAGACTAGATAAAAACATAATAAACAAACAAGCCCCTATGTGGACACCTGATGGTAAAATAAATCGAGTGAGACCTAAAGAGACCCTTAAAAACACCATACTTAAAAAATAGGAAATAATAGGCTGCAAGACGATACAATAATAAATGTCTTAGAAGGGTACTGAACATTCTTTGGTCAGACTTCAAATCAAACACAGTTGTCAGACAAGAATCAAAACAAGAATATGTATCCCCCTATATTAGAAAGCGTCGCAGCAATTACATCGGACACGCGCTACGAATGGATACTGAAAGACTACCCTGTCAAGCTTTGATGTGGTCACCAAAGGGCAAGAGAAAACGAGGAAAGCCAAGAGAAACTTTACTTAGAACTATTACAAGAGAACGTCTCACCATTGGTATCAGAAACAATGAAGATCTAAAGCAAATTGCAATGAAACAAGAGATATGGAAATTTATGACATCCGCCCTATGTGCCGTATTTGGTCCTAGAGGAATAACTAACTAAGGCCATACAAGAACTAAAACTGCAGCCAGCGGACCTCAATACATGGAGAATCAAAACCCATCCATGTTACGCCTGTGGCACGAAAGAAACTAACACTGGGAAATCGAAAATGACAATTTTTATTTATTTTTTTCCTTTGAATATAACACCGATTACATCTTAGAAAATCAAATTAGCTGTTAGTAATTTAAGCCGCGGCGTATAATATATTAGATTAATAAATCATAAATGGAATCAATAACGTTAGTTTTTAAAGCGTCGTAAATAATTGCGAATCTTTGATTAAAACCAAAAAAACTGATTAATGATGAAAAAGTTCGGGTAGAATCAATAATCCGCACATTTAAAAAATAAAAATAAGAATTACCCCAGGAAAAGAATGACAATTTCCATCGTGTAACTAACTACATGGAATGCGCGCTGTTCACTTACAACTCAACTAGAAGTATGTATATTTCCCTCATACAATCCTCGTTGAATGATATCCGTTCTGTTTTAACTCTAACACGGCTCTCGCCGACGGACAAGCCTCATGATCACATCTGCTCGTGGTAACCTCCTTGTAAATGTCACATGCTCACGCCGCACACGCGCTAAGCCACCACGCGGGTTTATTTCATTTAAGAATTAATTGCTGAATTTTTCTTTGGACAATATGTTATCGATTCTTATATTTTCTAATCATCATTCCATCACTCCATCATTTCTCTTATGTTCTACCATCAATATTCAATTACCCCATCATTTCTCTTATATTTTATCATCATTCTATCACTCCATCATTTCTCTTCACTTTTAGTAATTTACTCCATTTGTATAAAATAGAATAAATCAATAAATCATAAACGAAAACAATCAATAAATATCATAAATTTAAAAAAATCATAAATGAAAACAATCAATAAATCATAAATGAAAACAATCAATAAATCATAAATGAAAACAATCAATAAATAATAAATGAAAACAATCAATAAATCATAAATTAAAACAATCAAGAAATCATAAATGAAAATAATAATAAAAACTTTTTTTTTAAATTGTCGTATAACTCACAGCACGTTACTCCGTAGCTTCAAACGATAATGCACAGAGACATCTGAACATTTTCATACCTTCACGTCTTCTATTCTGCATTGGTTTCCGCACTTCTACTCCATAGATTTGTGTAGTCTGGAGAGCGGTGTCCATTACATCGTGGTTACAATATTTCTGCGATATTTGAATTTTGATCCGACACATACCACTTCGGTATAGCATTTTTCAGTTTCTTCGATTCTAAACTCGAAATTTTCACGCCAATATATATTTTCTAAGGAGGGGTTTGTACTATCCCCCCCCCCTTATATATATTTTCTAAGGAGGGGTTTGTACTATCCCCCCCCCCTTATATATATTTTCTAAGGAGGGGTTTGTACTATCCCCCCCTTATATATATTTTCTAAGGAGGGGTTTGTACTATCCCCCCCTTATATATATTTTCTAAGGAGGGGTTTGTACTATCCCCCCCCCTTATATATATTTTCTAAGGAGGGGTTTGTACTATCCCCCCCCCCTTATATATATTTTCTAAGGAGGGGTTTGTACTATCCCCCCTTATATATATTTTATAAGGAGGGATTTGTACTATCCCCCCCCCCCTTATATATATTTTCTAAGGAGGGGTTTGTACTATCCCCCCCTAATATATATTTTATAAGGAGGGATTTGTACTATCCCCCCCTTATATATATTTTCTAAGGAAGGGTTTGTACTATCCCCCCCCTTATAGAAAAACAGGACATTACTTTTAGTACTAGAAACTTAGCCTAAAAATCACACGGCTGGAAACCCCCTACCCTCTCCCGTAATGAATTTATACGAAAAAGGTCATCGAAAATATAATAACATTGAGGGAGTTACAACGAAATAAATTTTAGGTTAAATACACTGCCCCCTCCCTTTTCTATAGAGTTCTACGAGGGAGTTCTACAGCCCCGAACATATTACAAACTGCGGCACTGGACATATCCGAGTCTACGGCCTCAAACAAATCCGAGTCTACGGCCTGAAACATATCCGAGTCTACGGCCTCAAACAAATCCGAGTCTACGGTCTGAAACATATCCGAGCCTATTGTGCTGGACATATCCGAGTCTACGGCATCCAACATATCCGAGTCTACGGCATCAAACATATCCGAGTCTACGGCCTCAAACATATCCGAGTCTATTATGCTGGACATATCCGAGTCTACGGCCTCAAACATATCCGAGTCTATTGTGCTGGACATATCCGAGTCTACGGCCTCAAACGTATCCGAGTCTACGGCCTCAAACATATCCGAGTCTACGGCCTCAAACATATCCGAGTCTATTGTGCTGGACATATCCGAATCTATTGTGCTGGACATATCCGAGTCTACGGCACTGGACATATCCAAGTCACACAAATTTTTTAATCAATCCTTTCTCTTCTTCTGCCTTCGCTTACAAGTAACTAACGTGAACACAAGTAACTAACGTGAACACAAGTAACTAACGTGAACACAAGTAACTAACGTGAATACAAGTAACTAACGTGAACACAATTAACTAACGTGAACACAAGTAACTAACGTGAACACAAGTAACTAACGTGAACACAAGTAACTAACGTGAACACAAGTAACTAACGTGAACACAATTAACTAACGTGAACACAAGTAACTAACGTGAACACAAGTAACTAACGTGAACACAATTAACTAACGTGAACACAAGTAACTAACGTGAACACAAGTAACTAACGTGAATACAAGTAACTAACGTGAACACAATTAACTAACGTGAACACAAGTAACTAACGTGAACACAAGTAACTAACGTGAACACAAGTAACTAACGTGAACACAATTAACTAACGTGAACACAAGTAACTAACGTGAACACAAGTAACTAACGTGAACACAGGTAACTAACGTGAACACAAGTAACTAACGTGAATACAAGTAACTAACGTGAATACAAGTAACTAACATGAACACAAGTAACTAACGTGAACACAAGTAACTAACGTGAACACAAGTAACTAACGTGAATACAAGTAACTAACGTGAATACAAGTAACTAACGTGAACACAAGTAACTAACGTGAACACAAGTAACTAACGTGAATACGAGTGACTAACATGAACACAAGTAACTAACGTGAATACAAGTAACTAACGTGAATACAAGTAACTAACGTGAATACAAGTAACTAACGTGAACACAAGTAACTAACGTGAATACAAGTAACTAACGTGAATACAAGTAACTAACATGAACACATGTAACTAACGTGAACACAAGTAACTAACGTGAACACAAGTAACTAACGTGAATACAAGTAACTAACGTGAATACAAGTAACTAACGTGAACACAAACAACTAACGTGAACAAAAGCCTTTCCCTGACACAGTAATTTTTTCCAGATTTCCCTTCCCTTGATTCAGTAACTATTTCTGCCTTTCCTTCACTCAATAATAATTACTACATTGCTTTGGTTCAATAATAATTTCCTCCTTTCCTTGATTCAATAATAATTTTTGTCTTGACTTAATTAATAATTTCTCGACTTTCCATGGCTCAATAATAATTTCTTGTCTTGTCTTGACTCAGTAATAATTTCCTGCTTTCCCTTGGCTCAATAGTAATTTCTTTCTTCCCTTGGCTCTATAATGATTTCCTGCCATCTCTTGGTTCAAAAATAGTTTCTGCCTTCCCTTAACTCAAAAATAGTTTCTGCCCTCCTTTGCCTCAATAAAAATGTCTGCGCTCCTTTGCCTCAATAATGATTTCTGCCTTCCCTTGGCTCAATAATAATGTCCCACAAAACGGGGGCCCAAATATAAAATCAAACTATCGATGATCAGTATTGAAGCAACAATCAACTTACAAGTCCTGTGGCAGAGTTATACAGGGATACTAATACTCCAGTTTCAATCCCCGCCACTCGAATGTGTGCCTTCGGACCGGTAATAAAACAATAGCAACCTACTAAACGTATTTAACTTTCCTATAAAATAAGTACAGCCAAAAAAATGTCTGTTTGATCGCTACACATTAAATAGAATATGCTAGAAACTGAATTTGAAAGATTATCATAGATACAAAGTCAAATATATAACAGAAAAAAGGGAGTTACTTCCAATTCTAAATTTGACTACATTATTATTATGTAATTCTCTTAAATCTTTCTATATTATTGTTATGTAATTCTCCTAAATCTTTCTTTATTATTGTTCTGTAATTCTCCTAAATCTTTCTATATTATTGTTCTGTAATTCAATATTTGTGTTTTTCTAATTTTCAATGTTTTGTGCTCTATCGCCCCTGAGTAATATTCATCATATAATTCAACAAATTTTCTATCAATTTTCAAGTCAAACATAAAATCACCAAATTGAATCACAATAATTTCCACTCTCATTACTATTTCAATAGAGACCTCTCATTCTTTCTAGACCAATTTTGTTTTCGAAAATTAATTTCCTTGACAACTTTTACAAATTATATTGAATTTTTTAACAGTGTTTACTGACACTTGTCTGTGGGGATTCTGAGAATATGTTTAGAGCGCAGCCACATCAAGTTTGTGTCTGATTATGTTTTCGCACCCTGGTCATGTCGTTCGGTGCTGGGGTTTATTCCTGAGAAAATTACTAGAGTATAGAGAATGATGATTCTTGAGTGTTGATTGTATTTTCTGTGAGAAATTTTAACTAAGTAATCTCTGGGACTTGAAAAAATAGTTCTTCTCCAGAGCATAGGCTTCGCGTGCCGATCTCACACATTGTCAGGGCTGCTCATTTTTCACTTTATACACACTTCGTATCGCCAACCGATGAAAATCACAGAAAACGTCGGATCAGCCAAGATGAATGACGTTGTGATTAGCGTGCAAAACATATATTCTAGGGAGTGCTAGTTCACACAAATACACTTACAAATTCGCACAATCCAATCACAAGCGTACACTTATTAACCTCAAGATCCGTTGACCACCCAGAATCATGAAGCACACGGATCCCAACGCAAAAGTGTACGCAACGAAAAAAAAAGACACACGAAGGGTTTCCAATGGGGGTACTAGCAAAAACAGACAATTTAGAAACATTTGATGTTGAAAAGAAATGTTTATTCCAATTTTACTCTGATTTTCTAAAATATATATGTATGTGTGTGTGCGCGCGCGTGCGTGCGTGCGTGCGTGCAATCTCCAAAATAGACAGTCCCCATTTTTTCGGACATCTTCAAGCAGTTTTGTTATTTATATTACAATAAATTTGATGATAATACCTACAATTTTGTTTGTTTATTAACTTTGAAGCTGATGTTTCAATATACCGCCGTGGTTTGTAATTTAAGTTTCTTGGTAACTATCTAACGTTTGACGTGTGTAATCGTTCCGTGTACCATCTCGCTCTACCCTGCCTGGACACGATCTCTGAGGCGTTAGCGACGTATGAACGTACAAACCACAAGTTGTCAGGATGCCAAACGACAAGTTAGCTTTAGGGTTTTGACTTTAGGATCTTGATAATATTGTGCACAAGATTAGTACAAAAATCTTTATATCAATATTCAGAATTCAGGAAATAATCAATTTTCTAAGCTCAATAAACAACCACTAATCAGAACAACATCAATAATTAATAAATATTCAGAACTCACTCAACAATCAATCAAAATTTATAACGAACTCAACAATCATCAATATTCAGACCTCACTCAATAATCAAACAATATTTATAACACTCAAGAATCAGTTAATATTCAGAGCTTACTCAACAATCAATCAATATTCAGAGCTAACGCAACAATCAATCAACATTCAGAATAATTCAATAATCAACCAACATTCAGAACTCGCTCAACTATCAAACTGTCAAATATTGCATTTTTCCCGTTAGTGAGTTGCAGTCAATCAATCAACATTCAGAACTAACTCAGCAATCAATCAACATTCAGAACTAACTCAACAATCAATCAACATTCAGAACTAACTCAACAATCAATCAACATTCAGAACTAACTCAACAATCAATCAACATTCAAAACTCGCCCGAGTGTCGCCGATTAACGAAATGCACATAATAATATGAAAACATAACGTATAAAGGCTTAACCTGATTTGTTTTAATCCTGCTGTAAGGTCGCATATTTGCGATTGGCCATGGTTATACGATACATATTAAAGTACAGAATTTTCCCAGATTTAAAAACCAAAA
Organism: Meghimatium bilineatum; assembly: GCA_034231615.1. Classification (NCBI taxonomy): domain Eukaryota; kingdom Metazoa; phylum Mollusca; class Gastropoda; order Stylommatophora; family Philomycidae; genus Meghimatium; species Meghimatium bilineatum. Next base: position 60,511,679 of record CM067300.1, on the reverse strand, counting down.
AAAACAATCACTAATCGATATAGAAAACATATATTCATAGCACATAATACGTGCTGGCCGTATAGAGAGATAACCTTTTGAAGTCTGTTTGCTTACTTGGAGATCAAACGGGAAAATGCTTGCAAGAATGAATATTTGACGTGGGAAGAAGCAGACATTACTGAAATCATCCCTTACTTTTCGTTATTTGTCGCATTTTGTGGGATTGTGTTTGAGAGTGTGTTTTCGTGTGAGAATGTGTGTTTGTGAGTTTATGCTGTGTGTAGTTGCTGTTGTTGTTGTGTGGTACAGAAACACGGACAACATCAAGAGACGTAATAGAATAATAGAGATCTGTGTAAATGGATTAATTGATGGATGGAGGCTAAACAGATGTCGACAGAAAGCGCATTTCAGCATCAGATGTTTATAACATTTTCATCTCCGGTTGTTCTGAAAATTCTGCGGAATATCAGAGTATGGTTCGGAGAACGGAGTAAGCTGTGTCATAGTTTACGGTTGGGTTGAGAAATATGCGCTTTTCTGCCCCATGCATCCGACTTCAGCGTGGCTTCCAGATCCATTAACACTCTATGGGATGGGGCAGTCAATTCCACCACCACCCCAATCCTCTTTAGTCGTCTTTTACGTCATACATTGTAGGTGACTTTATTACCATTCTTAGCTTCCCTTTCAGACCACGGAAGTGCACAGGCCGAATAGCGAATCAACTTGAAACACGTGTCTGCTAGTCGGCGAGCGAGTGACTTCACATTACACTGTATCAGCTCTCAAGTCGTTGGTATTGATTATAATAGTTGTGATGGTGGCGGTAGTGGTGGTAGTGGTGGTTGTGGAGTTGGAGACATCAATGATTACAGCGTTAATGAGAAATGGAAATTTCGTCAGTAGTGGATCTGATGATATTACGTATGGTGGAGTTTGTGATATTATTTGTGGTGGAGTTTGTGATATTATTTGTGGTGGAGTTTGTGATATTATTTGTGGTGGAGTTTGTGATATTATTTGTGGTGGAGTTTGTGATATTATTTGTGGTGGAGTTTGTGATATTATTTGTGGTGGAGTTTGTGATATTATTTGTGGTGGAGTTTGTGATATTATTTGTGGTGGAGTTTGTGATATTATTTGTGGTGGAGTTTGTGATATTATTTGTGGTGGAGTTGATCACAATAAAACTCATGGCGGTGGAAGTTGAATATCGTAGAACAAACTAATGAAAACTTTCAATATCCTAGAACAAACTAATGAAAACTTTCAATATCCTAGAACAAACTAATGAAAACTTTCAATATCCTAGAACAAACTAATGAAAACTTTCAATATCCTAGAACAAACTAATGAAAACTTTCAATATCCTAGAACAAACTAATGAAAACTTTCAATATCCTAGAACAAACTAATGAAAACTTTCAATATCCTAGAACAAACTAATGAAAACTTTCAATATCCTAGAACAAACTAATGAAAACTTTCAATATCCTAGAACAAACTAATGAAAACTTTCAATATCCTAGAACAAACTAATGAAAACTTTCAATATCCTAGAACAAACTAATGAAAACTTTCAATATCCTAGAACAAACTAATGAAAACTTTCAATATCCTAGAACAAACTAATGAAAACTTTCAATATCCTAGAACAAACTAATGAAAACTTTCAATATCCTAGAACAAACTAATGAAAACTTTCAATATCCTAGAACAAACTAATGAAAACTTTCAATATCCTAGAACAAACTAATGAAAACTTTCAATATCCTAGAACAAACTAATGAAAACTTTCAATATCCTAGAACAAACTAATGAAAACTTTCAATACTACTTATTTTCCTGTGAAGAACTGCAAGGAGGCTTTCAATGTGCTGTGCAAATAAAAATATCTAATAAAAATAACAAAATTATAACAAAAATGCACAAGATTAAGTGTATGTTACAGATGCATCACAATTTTAGCGGTTCTTGTTGCAAGTCTCTATCTATCTATCTATACGCTGTGTCCCTTGTTTGCTTTGCGACGTCAGGGGTGGAAGAGTTCTCTAGAGATGGCCTTCTTGTGCGCTGTTTGTAAGCTTGTTCCTGTGGCTTCTTTGATTTCTTTGATCCATCTATTACATCGTCTGCCTCTGGCTTTATAACCGTTATGTCTGTGTTATGGCCATCTGTGGCATACTGTCTGTTGGAGGTCTGGAAGCGTGTGAAAACCACTTGATCTGTTGTCTTTTCATGTGTTCCAATACTGGTATTGTTTTGGTTATCTGTCTTATGTTATCGTTTCTAATTCTATCTCTTAATGACACTCCGAGTATTGCAATGTTAGAAGTGAAATTTTCATATCAATTAATGTTGCTGATTAACAACCTATTAACAATCATTCCTGCAAGTTAGATCTTTAACTTATCAACAATCACTCCTGCAAGTTAGATCTATCAACAATCAATCCTGCAAATTAGATCTATCAACAATCAATCCTGCAAGTTAGATCTATCAACAATCAATCCTGCTAGTTAGATCTATCAACAATCAATCCTGCAAATTAGATCTATCAACAATCAATCCTGCAAATTAGATCTATCAACAATCAATCCTGCTAGTTAGATCTATCAACAATCAATCCTGCTAGTTAGATCTATCAACAATCAATCCTGCTAGTTAGATCTATCAACAATCAATCCTGCTAGTTAGATCTATCAACAATCAATCCTGCTAGTTAGATCTATCAACAATCAATCCTGCTAGTTAGATCTATCAACAATCAATCCTGCTAGTTAGATCTATCAACAATCAATCCTGCAAGTTAGATCTATCAACAATCAATCCTGCTAGGTAGATCTATCAACACTCACTCCTGCAAGTTAGATCTATCAACAATCAATCCTGCTAGTTAGATCTATCAACAATCAATCCTGCAAGTTAGATCTATCAACAATCACACCTGCAAATTAGATCTATCAACAATCAATTCTGCTAGTTAGATCTATCAACAATCAATCCTGCTAGTTATATCTATCAACAATCAATCCTGCTAGTTAAATCTTTAACCTATCAACCTGCAAGTTATATACATAATTGCCCAATAGTAAACGTTATCCAATCTAATCATACTCAATCCTCAAGTTTTCTTTCTCCTACAAATCTTCCTCTTCCCTGGCACAAATCTTTTTGTAAAATGTTACTTGATATGCCAGTTAATGCTGAAACATGACTAAACTATCTTAGTTTTTGTATCGTTTCTGTATTTTGAGATCTTGATGTAATCCTACCAATCTCTGGACGATTACTTGGATATTCTCATGTTAACATTTGATCAATTAAACAATGCATTTATAATTATCTGCTACTTGAGACTGCAACAGTATGGGGCATAAAGTTATCAGAACGAGAAAGAACTAAACACAGGGAATTTTAAAAAATGTTAATAGAATCGTTAATATTTTAGAGAAATGAACGATAAAAAAATTGAATTAAACAAAAACTTATAGAAATATTTTTTGAAGTCAAAGAGGATCTTTTTTTTTAAAAAAAAATGAAGCCAACTACATAAATTATGAACTTACAACAATTTTGAAACACAAATCTAGCCCGATGGAAAACCAAAAGGCAAATCATAAATTCATCCCAACATTATGTTTTCAATGAGAAACATGGACATTACCTAAAGAACAATAGTGGAAGCTTACTACGTGTGAAATGAGATATCTAAGAAAAGCAGCAAATAGAACAAGAAGAGATCATGTGAGAAATGAAGAGATTACACGAACTGTTGGAACAACATCTGTGCTAAAATATATTGAAAACAGTTATTGGTGTTGTTTGGCCAATTAATGAGAATGCACTCTTATTGGTCATCGACAAGAGCATAAAACATGAAAAATTGAAACAGCAAGATACAGAGGAAGACCAAGAAGAATGTGGATTAAAGGAGTTACCAAAGTTCTGATACAGCACAGTATTACTGCGTACAAACGACCAAACGTGCAAGATCCTGAAAACCGATCACCGTTCAATCCTGCGACGCCTCACAGCACAAGCAGAGACAAAAAGACAATATACACAGCACAAGCAGAGAAAAAAAGACAATATGCACAGCACAGAGAAAAAAAGACAATATACACAGCACAAGCAGAGAAAAAAAGACAATATACACAGCACAAGCAGAGAAAAAAAGGCAATACATTTACAGAAAACGAAATTTCATAAAGAAAATAGTTAACTAAAAGTAATACACTGGCAACACTGATGTATACAGTCTAGACCTAGATAAGGGGGAGGAACGAGTGTTCAAACCCACCACCTTTTAGAAATCCTAACATGACTTTTAGCACTAGACATTTAGACAAGAATGATCCCCACACACTTTTCACGATTTTCCACAAAAAGAGCATCAACTTTCTCATGACAGAGAGGGCATTACGGGCATTACTCATGAAGGTTTGTAATGATTAATTATTTTTTACATTAAAAACTTTCCCTGTATTTTTCTGAATAGGCCTATTTATTTGTTATCCCAGTTTTGAGAAACGCAGGAAATATATATTGGAATCAATTAATTAGAATGACTTAGAGAATTAGAAGGGTACAATGAATTAGAAGGGTACAATGAATTAGAAGGGTACAATGAATTAGAAGGGTACAATGAATTAGAAGGGTACAATGAATTAGAAGGGTACAATGAATTAGAAGGGTACAATGAATTGGAAGGGTACAATGAATTGGAAGGGTACAATGAATTGGAAGGGTACAATGAATTAGAAGGGTACAATGAATTAGAAGGGTACAATGAATTAGAAGGGTACAATGAATTAGAAGGGTACAATGAATTAGAAGGGTACAATGAATTAGAAGGGTACAATGAATTAGAAGGGTACAATGAATTAGAAGGGTACAATGAATTAGAAGGGTACAATGAATTAGAAGGGTACAATGAATTAGAAGGGTACAATGAATTAGAAGGGTACAATGAATTAGAAGGGTACAATGAATTAGAAGGGTACAATGAATTAGAAGGGTACAATGAATTAGAAGGGTACAATGAATTAGAAGGGTACAATGAATTAGAAGGGTACAATGAATTAGAAGGGTACAATGAATTAGAAGGGTACAATGAATTAGAAGGGTACAATGAATTAGAAGGGTACAATGAATTAGAAGGGTACAATGAATTAGAAGGGTACAATGAATTAGAAGGGTACAATGAATTAGAAGGGTACAATGAATTAGAAGGGTACAATGAATTAGAAGGGAACAATGAATTAGAAGGGCACGGTGCAATAGAAGAACATAACTACGGTCCTGCGTATCTAAAACTGCTCACAGATTTGAACATCGTAGAAAGCTAGAGCATTGTATGTCACACCCCCCCTCCTACCACGAGGTTTTAACAGAAGTTAAAAGTGGAATAGGAATGAATCAAATTACTTTCAATGACATGGGAAAAACTTTTGATATCTTAGCAAATTCATCATCATCAGGTGCTATGTCGGCTGGCGTAGGCGATCATGGCTCTTCATAACTCTCTGTCTCCAGTATTATGTATCAAGATCGTTGTTGTTTTCCTATCTAGCCAGATGATTCCCTTAACAAATTACAAACTAAAAATAAGAATTATAAAATGCTACATATATTCCATATTGGTGTATGGCTCAGAAACATGGATAATGAACAAAAAAACTACAAGACAGAAATTGAAATATTAAAGCAGAGAAACCTCTGGATGAAAGATTTAGATGCTTTCGTCGGTGGTTTACAAAATCAATCACCATCAAAATACACTCTATATTGATGTACAACTCAGAAATATAGAAAATAAACAAACAACTAGAAGACAGAATTGATGCCTCTGAGATGAGGATATATAGAAGAACGGGGAGAACTTCATGGAAAGAGAACAAAATAAACAAAAAGATATTAACGGAAATAAAAATTCAATCAAATGAACGATTTTGGAGATATTAAAAGATATGACATCTTGTTGAAGATCTTACTTGAAGGCAGAGTCAAAGAGGCGGCGATCAAGAGGTAGGCAGAGATACAAGTGGAAGAGAAACGTCGAGTGATGGACAGGTTACAGTCTAGTAGAGATGCAAGTGGAAGAGAAACGTCGAGTGATGGACGGGTTACAGGCTAGCATCGTGCCAAGAAAAGGGCAAGAGACAGAATGTTGGAGGTCCGTTGCAGCTAGCCTTCGTTGCGGAGTCGGCGTATGATGATGATGAAAAAACCATACAGCCACACGCTCCACATTAAATGAATGTCTTATCTTAATTTCCTAATTATGACTTTCATCATATATATCATCTTTGTTATTGCACCCAAAAATGAACAAGGAAGTAAAGAAACCAATAATCAAGAGCATCTTTATACCAACACTGTGCTACCAATGTAGACTTGGCTATTGTATCTAGACATAAGAGAAAGATTGAAATGTGCGATATGAAATGTCTTAGGAAGACTATTGGAGTCCTCGACAAAATGCGCACTGAGAACATCAGAAAGATAATAGGTATCACATCATGTGTTCTTCTTCTTCTTCTTCTGCGTTCGTTCTCAAACTCCTGCAGATTAGCAGGATGTAGTCCGGAGAACGGAATGCGTTGTGTCATGGTTTACAGCATTGCTGCGATATGTGCGCCTTTCGGACTGACACATCCGCCGTCAGCATGGCTTTGGGTCACTGACCCTATATGGGATGGGACAGTCAACTCCATCCCATAATCTTCTTAGTCGCCTTTTACGACATGCGTGGAAGGTAAACAGTGTTGATATTCTTTGCTCCCCTTTCAGGCCCCGGCAACACACGGGCGAACATCATGTCTGTAATATATAGAGAAAGAACAGATAAAATGGTTTGAACATCTTATGAGAATGAACGATCAACTTCCCATAGGAACTTCCCATAAGAACTTCCCATGAGAACTTCCCATAGGAACTTCCCATAAGAATTTCCCATAGGAACTACGTCTCGCTGGACATTTAGTAGTTGGATCACTGTCCTGCTACAAGAAAAATCAGTAGGAGTTTCAGAATGGTTGCTGAAGAGGAAGAAGAGCAACCAATTGACTAATATGTCTAGAACACGGAGATCTTCCTGGCAATGTGGTTAAGCAGTTAGCTCTGAACTTAAGAGGTCGAGAAATTGGACATCCGTTCGCGTGTGGTTTTTTTTTTTAATAAATTGAATTTTTTCGAAAATCTGGGAATTATAGCTACAGAGTTACGTGGTATGAGCGGTACTCTTGGAATGCTGCGTTCAGTTGTTTTTTTTAGAGGGACCAAGTACATTTGAGGTAACCCGAGTACAGTAAAGAAAGCCAATCCTCTTAGTCTATTGTGTAATGGAGGGGTATAATAATTGTGTAACGAACTGGCCATAACAGACTGAGAAGTCACATACTGTTAACAATTATATTAGCAAAGGACCTACTACGACGTCACAGTTAGAGTGGGGGATCTCTCTTCAGCATTTACCGTTTTTTTAAAACATGTTTAACTAGTAAAATTAAATAACAAGTCATTCACCAGGATAGCTCTGCGCACTGATCTTACACAGCGTCACTTATCTTTATATATTCAACTTGTTCTGTACTTTTCTTTAGCTGGTGAGTATAGGCAGAACAAATAACGACCAATCGCATCAGCCAATATAAGAGACACTGTGTGACATCAGCTCGCAGGAGTATTTTTTTTTAAATGACAGTTTATATTCTAAACTAGACTCCAGTAATATTTATTGAGAACCGACTGTTTGTATGACGTATAGTGTGTCTATTTGTATCCAAATGTCCTTGATTTTATTATCATCATCAATTGCCGTCTCTGTAACGATGACTGCAACGGACCTCCAACATCACCTGTATCTTGCTTTGGTAGTGTACTCTACTACACTAACTTGTCCATCTCGCGATCTGTCTCTCTCACTTATATCTCTGCCTACCTCTTGATCCCCTCCACTTGACTTTACCCTCAAATAAGTTCTTCAACAAAGTGTCGTCTATTTTAATGTCCAAAATAATTCGTTGTATCTTTGTCATTTCTTTTAATTGTTCTTTTTTTCATACGAAGTGTTGCTAGAACCTCTATGTTTGTTTTCTTTTAATATGCGCAAAATAATTTATTTGTTTGATCTTTAATTCTTTTACAAGTCATTTATTTATACGAAATGTTATAGAAACAGCTAGATTACACTTACATACACTATTCGATTGCCGACACAAACGACATTGATAGCCGAAAATACCGTGAAATCCTCCCAAATCTCCCTGACAGAACGACTAATGACTGATGTTCTATGACTAAATATTGTCACTCACGTCTGCGTTAGTGGGAGGATACTATTAACAGATGTCCCGGAGATAAATATGTTCAAACCAAACCACCAGAGCAAAGTCTCACGGCTTTCTCATGATCAAGATACCGCCTGCTCTGTTTGTCTGGTTTACGGTGTCAATATCTCATATCTCATGCGCTATTCCTGGGTCGGTTAACAGCGCCACCAGATAAACAAGATATTATGTTTGTTTTTAATTCATTTGTTTCAGAAAAATTTGAGTAACCATTGAATGCAAATGGAAGGGGTGTAATATATTAATAATCCCAGGTCACTGTGGCATACTTGAAAATGAAAAAGCTGGCAAGACAAGGAGGATTACTAGATCAAATAGAAAGTGATAAAACGTTCTATGAATGTAAGACTATCATAAAAACAGAATATAAGAAAAAAGTGAAAGCAGACGCACCCAACTGTAGAACCAAATGACCCCTTCCATCAAATATCACGCAAGGAACAAATCATCATCTTCAGACTACGAACTGGTCACAACAGACTGAGAAGTCACATATTCCAAAATCTGAAGATTGGCGAGACAGACCTGTGCAACTGTGGACTGAGCCCAGAAACAACAGAACACATTCCTCATGCCTGTCAACTCTACCAAGAAGAGAGGGAGAAAATATGACCTACTGAGAGGGCAATACTTCCAGACTTGAGGGGTTCCATGGATGACCTGAAGTGAATCACACAATTCATTGAAGCTACTGGCGCTGTAACCTGATATCTGACTGAAGAACAATGCAGAAGAAGAAGAAGACATCAGGGTTGTAGAGGTGTGACACTGGAGACATCATCTCGATAACCTCTCCAAACATCTTTATTCTCAAGAGGAGTCCAGAAAAATCAGGTCCAAACCAATCCTTGATGTTATTACTCCAGAATAATCTATTTCCTCCTTTTCTCCTTCCTCCCTTAACTGTTCCTTTGAAAATAATTTAGATAGTGAGTAGTGTTTCGTAACAGCATCATGTATAGATATATATGGTTCTCTGGATATTTGAAGGTGGTAACTTCAGTAAGTGTGACCGTTTAACGGGATATTTGAAGGTGGTAACTTCAGTAAGTGTGACCGTTTAACGGGATATTTGAAGGTGGTAACATCAACAAACTTGTGACCCTTTAACGGGATATTTGAAGGTGGTAACATCAGCAAACTTGTGACCGTTTAACGGGATATTTGAAGGTGGTAACATCAGCAAGTTTGTGACCGTTTAACGGGATATTTGAAGGTGGTAACATCAGTAAGTTTGTGACCGTTTAACGGGATATTTGAAGGTGGTAACTTCAGTAAGTTTGTGACCGTTTAACGGGAAATTTGAAGGTGGTAACTTAAGTTGGTTTGTGAACGTTTAACAGGATATTTTAAGGTGGTAACATCAGCAAACTTGTGACCGTTTAACGGGATATTTGATCTGGTAACTTCAGTAAGTTTGTGACCGGTTAACGGGATATTTGATCTGGTAACTTCAGTAAGTTTATGACCGTTTAACGGGATATTTGATCTGGTAACTTCAGTAAGTTTGTGACAGGTTAACGAGATATTTGTGAGATATTGCTTGGTTTCACTAGTCACCAACAGCTTGCTTTTATCAATGCTAATTTCCATAGGGTATAATACACCAACCTTTCTACAACTGCAATGATAAAACTCAATAAGGTTACAGTCAGAGAAATATATGCATAGAAAACATCAACAATATTTTGATTAAACGGGGATACAGTACTACAGTCGCGCTACATCTGGCCTTGGAACGAAAAATAAAACCTTCACCTTACGCTAAACAAGTGCACCAATAATGTCACCATCCGCCTGTTGATAGAGAAGATTCTTGATTAGAAACTAAAATAGTGGCACACAGGACAGTGTCATATGTTTCAGCAGCGATGCAAGAGTATGAAGAGTCCGAGTTAGATGTTGATTATGCGATCTTCGTATCTTTTCAAAGGACACAATTTCTACACTCACCCCTAGGTCATGTGATTCTTTATTTGTACACGTGACCTCCAGCTTCGTTTTCTTCACTCTGTAGTGAATCAATAACTGTCCATATTAGGTCAGCCTTAAGTTTTTTTCAATACTAATCCATCAATGACAGAATCGCTCGACAATGTGTCTGCTCTTTACTTGCCTCTGACACCCGCATTAACAGAGTAGTTTATCCATATAACAATTTGGAAAAACCAAGTGATTCAGTAGCGTGGCGCATCCTCTCTTGACATGCAACTTTCTATCTTACACAACATGCTTTGCGAGTCTGAGTGATATGAGCCCTGTGTGAGTTGATATTTCAGACACCAACAGACTGAGCGCCGCCGTCGCCGCTTCTATTTCCATTTTCATGCTCGACGTTGTAGTGTAAACAGATCAAGCGTTCTCAATAGGTGCTCCCGAGCACCTTGATGCTTTTGTATTTACATGATGTTAAACGAGTTAAAAAAGGCTCGCGAGCACTTATAATCATTAGTCACCTTTACAATTCAAATTTGTCAATACAAACCCAAATAAGTAGTGTTCCTATCCACGATTATAGGGGAAAATCAATTATTGTTCTCGCACACTCAGTACTACGTAGAGGCGGTGCTCAAAGTCTCAAGATGTTGAGAACCCCTGCAAATAGTATTTGGAGGAGGAAGGGAGAACACGCTAAAAGTGCGACAGTAAAAGCTGAAGACAGATAAGTATACACAAGAACAATTCGTTACGGAAAAATTCCAGAATTACACGTGGAATTGTCTGCTAAAGATACTTTTCTATGGTGGGTGGCAGAGGGACATGCGTTCTCAGTGCTGCCAAAAGAAGTGCTACAAAAACTCGTTAAAGACCTCACTGAAAACTTTTTAAATATACCAAAATACAAAGGGAGAACTTGCACACAATACAGATACGTGGTGCTCTACAGTGAAAAAAGTCGGAACATCTTGTGAAAATACAAGGGGAGAACTTGCACACAATACAGCTACGTGGTGCTCTACAGTGAAAAAAGTCGGAACATCTTGTGAAAATACAAGGGGAGAACTTGCACACAATACAGATACGTGGTGCTCTACAGTGAAAAAAGTCGGAACATCTTGTGAAAATACAAGGGGAGAACTTGCACACAATACAGCTACGTGGTGCTCTACAGTGAAAAAAGTCGGAACATCTTGTGAAAATACAAGGGGAGAACTTGCACACAATACAGCTACGTGGTGCTCTACAGTGAAAAAAGTCGGAACATCTTGTGAAAATACAAGGGGAGAACTTGCACACAATACAGATACGTGGTGCTCTACAGTGAAAAAAGTCGGAACATCTTGTGAAAATACAAGGGGAGAACTTGCACACAATACAGCTACGTGGTGCTCTACAGTGAAAAAAGTCGGAACATCTTGTGAAAATACAAGGGGAGAACTTGCACACAATACAGATACGTGGTGCTCTACAGTGAAAAAAGTCGGAACATCTTGTGAAAATACAAGGGGAGAACTTGCACACAATACAGATACGTGGTGCTCTACAGTGAAAAAAGTCGGAACATCTTGTGAAAATACAAGGGGAGAACTTGCACACAATACAGATACGTGGTGCTCTACAGTGAAAAAAGTCGGAACATCTTGTGAAAATGTAGGAGAAATGTAGCAGCCCAATAGCGAAGAGTTGAGGAAAAATCATTTACATTGGTCACTCCATTTCCTAACTGTTGAGGTCAGTTGCGGCCAGAATATGGCTTATTAGCATCCTATTTCCTAACTGTTCAGGTCAGTTGCGGCCAGAATATGGCTTATTAGCATCCTATTTCCTAACTGTTCAGGTCAGTTGCGGCCAGAATATGGCTTATTAGCATCCCCTTTCCTAACTGTTGAGGTCAGTTGCGGCCAGAATATGGCTTATTAACATCCCCTTTCCTAACTGTTGAGGTCAGTTGCGGCCAGAATATGACTTATTAGCATTCTACGAACTCAGAGTCAATGATATAATTCTAATTGGATTTCACAATTTGATATTTTTTCTTTTTTTTCAGCGTTCATTCTCAAACTCCCGTTGGATCTCTCTTGTAGCAGGACAATGGTCCTATTAGATTTTCAGAAGATGTAGTCCAGAGAATGGAAATGCGTTGTGTCGCCGTTTTATTTGCTCCAATGGCTCGACACATCCGTTTTCGGCGGAAAAAAAGTTGATGTAATACGTTGTATTAGGTATGTTATTTATGCTCTTCGCACACCGGACAAGTCCATTGATGCACAGATCTCCGCTTCAGTATATCTCTCAGGGCATAACGGCTGATGGTTCCGGTTCTATATTGGTTCAAACTGTAAACTATGTCAAGCACGTCTTTCTTTCTCACATCTACTTAGTGCTAAGCTGCAGGAGTTTGAAAACAAATGCAAAGAAGAAGAATGTTGAACCAAAATGTAAGTTATGAAACATGTGATACTAATTTCCTCTTCGATTAACTTGTATCTTCTAGTGTGCCGTCTAGCTCATTTGTGATATTCCCTTGATTTCTACGGCTTGCCTTGTACTCTCTTGATTAAGACCTTTTGGTTGAAACGTTGATTTAGTCTGTTTTTGTATACTGTTGTATGTATATATTCATACTCGCATCTAATAGTCAGATAATCTGTGATTCTCAAATCTTCATTAGAATTCAGCGTCATGCCACACGGGACATTTCCATAAGTTCTCCGTTCTCCTATTATCAATCAATCAATAAAACCCATAACCCTTCAGGGTCGTAGGGGTACCACATTGGAAGCTTCAGCACACAGAGTCCTCCAGCGAATTCTATCCTCATCGATGCGGATGAGTGTGGAAATATCTAGCAATATATCTCCGATTAAGCAAACATCCAAGAGTATCCAGACCCACATTCCTAGTCAGATCTTGATCACGCGATCATCATAACTTTCCAGAGAGGACACCCCCCTCTCCCTACAATACTCATATATACCGTTCTCTGCATGTAGAATATAGAAAATATTTAGTTCATTGTAACAATGATCTATATTGTATTTTTCAAATGTTCTACTGTTGTAAATATGATCTATATTGTATTTTCCAAATGTACTACTCTTGTAAATATGATCTATATTGTATTTTCCAAATGTACTACTCTTGTAAATATCATCTATATTATATTTTTCAAATGTACTACTCTTGTAAATATGATCTATATTGTATTTTCCACATGTACTACTCTTGTAAATATGATATATATTGTATTTTCCAAATGTACTACTCTTGTAAATATGATCTATATTGTATTTTCCAAATGTACTACTCTTGTAAATATGATCTATATTGTATTTTCCAAACGTACTACTCTTGTAAATATGATCTATATTGTATTTTTCAAATGTACTACTCTTGTAAATATGATCTATATTGTAGTTTCCAAATGTACTACTCTTGTAAATATGATCTATATTGTATTTTCCGAATGTACTACTCTTGTAAATATGATCTATATTGTATTTTCCGAATGTACTACTCTTGTAAATATGATCTATATTGTATTTTTCAAATGTACTACTCTTGTAAATATGATCTATATTATATTTTTCAAATGTACTACTGTTGTAAATATGATCTATATTGTATTTTTCAAATGTACTACTCTTGTAAATATGATCTATATTGTATTTTCCAAATGTACTACTCTTGTAAATATGATCTATATTGTATTTTCCGAATGTACTACTCTTGTAAATATGATCTATATTGTATTTTCCGAATGTACTACTCTTGTAAATATGATCTATATTGTATTTTTCAAATGTACTACTCTTGTAAATATGATCTATATTGTATTTTTCAAATGTACTACTCTTGTAAATATGATCTATATTATATTTTTCAAATGTACTACTGTTGTAAATATGATCTATATTGTATTTTTCAAATGTACTACTGTTGTAAATGTGATCTATATTGTATTTTTCAAATGTACTACTGTTGTAAATATGATCAACATTGTATTTTTCAAATGTACTACTCTTGTAAATATGATCTATATTGTATTTTCCAAATGTACTACTGTTGTAAATAGGATCAACATTGTATTTTCCGAATGTACTACTCTTGTACAGTCCTACTGTATGCTAATCTATAATTGAACAAGCAGGAAAACATGCAAATCATGATGTCATGTATCAAGATTAATCATATTAATCATTTGCTGGATTATCGGTAAAAATATTGTTCACAAATCAGTCAATATTTGAGACATGTCTTCTGTCTTGGCAACGCTAAGAACAAGTTCAAACTCAAGCTTAATTGGCTAGTGTTTGTGTGAGGTGAGTGATGTTTGTGGGGGTGAGTGATGTGTGTGGGAGGTGAGGAGGGTTTATACATTATGGACATGCTGTTAATTTTTAACTATGGTAACATGACGAAATGCTACGACAACATTCATAACGTCGTTTAGGTATTTTTCCACCATCAATCTTAAACTCCTGTCAGTTAAAGGATTTAGCTCAAAGAACTGATTTTTTTTTGATATTGTGAAATGTTATGCACCAGTGAAATAAAAATAGATAACACATTTCACAATATCCTCAGCCCACAAGAAGGCTGTTTATTTTAAAACGCTTCTACCTCTGACGCTGAAAGGCAACAAAGCGTTTAGTTAATAGTTAGACTGATTTCCGTGTTGGTGTCCCTAGCTCAGTCCAACATACACCTACAGTTCAAGTTGTGTATTTAGTTACTCAGAGAATGCGTTGATGGCTAGGTTTGGATTAGTGTATGCAGGCACAGTGTAACCCTTGCAGTGTCCAGGCTTGATCTTCTCAGATATGTAAGAAACAATAAACAGCCCGACACTAACCTCAACTTTACCCAAGGACATACAGATGTCTGCATACATACCTAGACACCTTTACTTTATCCATGGACATACAAATATATATATATGCATAGGGACGTCTTTACTTTATAATAAATAATTTTACTTACGGTACACACATCTAATCTAGAAATCAGAATAGACAATACCGAGATAGAGTTTATAGACACATTCGAATACTTAGGAGTAAACATTAACGACGCAGGAGACTGCATGGCATTGATAAGCAATAAATCGCCAATAGCAGGTTTTAATATAAAACTTTCGAAAGACATATGGAAAAAGAACAAAATAAAAATGAACTTTTATTTTTCCGATTGCAACATACGACTGTGAAACATGGACCCTAGGTAAAACAGCGGCAAAGAAGATAAACGCCTTTTGATGAAATGCTTCAAAATATTACATAGAATATCATGGAAGGAAAACAAAGACAAAAACTCAGATATTATAAACACATTGAAGATTCCAGAGTGTTGGTTACTAAACACAATATATGACCTCTTAGGCCATATAAAGAGATACATCTGTTTATCAAGGCAAATAATGGAGGGCATAGCAACTGGGCGGAGAAAAGGGCAGACCAAGAAGACGATGGACTGACGATATTAAAGATAACATGAATACCATCTAAGTCTGTTAACTTTCTACACGTCCCAACTATGTAAGTTTGTTTAATTTCTACACGTCCCAACCATCTAAACGGTTGTTTCTGTTGCATGTGTACTTTCTAAGCGTTATAAACATATAATAATATATAATTTCTACACGCTCTCATTCATCTAAAAACTATTTACTTTCTCCACCTCCCAACCATCTAAAAACTTTTTATTTTCTCCACCTCCCAACCATCTAAAAACTATTTACTTTATCCACCTCCCAACCATCTAAAAACTATTTATTTTCTCCACCTCCCAACCATCTAAAAACTATTTATTTTCTCCACCTCCCAACCATCTAAAAACTATTTATTTTCTCCACCTCCCAACCATCTAAAAACTATAAATTTTCTCCACCTCCCAACCATCTAAAAACTTTTTATTTTCTCCACCTCCCAACCATCTAAATCTATTTACTTTCTCCACCTCCAACCATCTAAATCTCAGGGCCGGCCCTAACAATGGCGAGGCCCAATGCGAAACGGATTGCGAGGGGCCCAGTCTGGGTAGGAAAGAGGATAATAAAATAAATTATAATATTAATTTATGGGCCTATGAACTGCGGGGCCCAATGCGGCCGCATAGGTTGCAATGGCCTAAGACCGATCCTGCTAAATCTATTATCTTTCTCCCCCTCCCAACCATCTAAATCTATTTACTTTCTCCACCTCCCAACCACATAAGTATGTTTATAAATTAAATTTTTCACTGTCTGTAATCCTACTTGACTTTATACAATAAGTTTCTAGTACAGTCTCCATAAACCACTTGGAAACACCACAACAGCGTGACTCGGCCTGACAATGAATTCTGTGAAGAGCCAGATTTGGTATCTTTGATGGGAAATTCCGATCACGTAAAATCTCGTTCAACATAATACACCGGAGACAAGCGCTTCTCATCTGTCAAATATTGTCACAGTGTTGGACGATAAAACTTCCAGGGGGAGACTTTTTAGGTCTCCCTAAGGTAGGAAACTTAATGAAGCACCGCTGTATCTAGCAGCTGTCAAAAATAGGAAACTTGATATTATATTGATCACACACCACTCAAACATTTACTCTACTAAGTAACGGTTACTGCGATCTATGTGTGTATTCTAACTTCACATTTTGGAGTACACCCATAGTAGTAGTAATAGTAATGATGGTAATTCTAGTACTAGTAGTACTAGTAGTAATAGGAATGATAGTAATAGTAGTACTAGTAGTAAAAGTAATGATAGTAATAGTAGTACTAGTAGTAATAGTAATGATAGTAATAGTAGTACTAGTAGTAAAAGTAATAGTAGTACTAGTAGTAATAGTAATGATAGTAATAGTAGTACTAGTAGTAATAGTAATGATAGTAATAGTAGTACTAGTAGTAAAAGTAATGATAGTAATAGTAGTACTAGTAGTAATAGTAATGATAGTAATAGTAGTACTAGTAGTAAAAGTAATAGTAGTACTAGTAGTAATAGTAATGATAGTAATAGTAGTACTAGTAGTAATAGTAATGATAGTAATAGTAGTACTAGTAGTAAAAGTAATGATAGTAATAGTAGTACTAGTAGTAATAGTAATGATAGTAATAGTAGTACTAGTAGTAAAAGTAATAGTAGTACTAGTAGTAAAAGTAATGATAGTAATAGTAGTACTAGTAGTAATAGTAATGATAGTAATAGTAGTACTAGTAGTAAAAGTAATAGTAGTACTAGTAGTAAAAGTAATGATAGTAATAGTAGTACTAGTAGTAATAGTAATGATAGTAATAGTAGTACTAGTAGTAAAAGTAATTATAGTAATAGTAGTTCTAGTACTAATAGAAATAGTAGTGGTAGTAGTAGTAGTAATAGCAGTAGTAATAGTAGTGGTAATAGTAAAAGTAGTAATAGTACTGGTAATAGTAGTGGTATTGTTAGTAGTAATAATAGTAGTATTAATAGTTATAGTCGTAATAATAGTAATAGTAGTGGTAGTATTAGAAGTAGTAGTAATAGCAGTAGTAATAGTAGTGGTATTGTTAGTAGTAGTAATTGTAGTAGTAATAATAGTAATAGTAGTAATCGTAATATTAGCATTAATAATAGCTGTAGTAATAGTAGCATTAAGAGTAGGACATGTTTGTTTGTTTGTTTGTTTGTTTGTTTGTTTTGCGTTCGCTCCATTGTAACCATCACGGATATCCGTGCGATTTCAGCCGGGAGCGTGATTACGTTGTGCCACCGTTATGCGCCTTGTAGGCCTAGCACATCCGATTTCGGCATAAGAGTAGGAAATCAATTTGGCCGTTTTCAACAACTAAAACAAGGAGTCAGACAGGGATGCGTGCTTTCACCAGACCTGTTCTCTTTATACAGTGAAAACATACTTCATGCAATAGTAGATATCCCAGGAATATCAGGGGGAGGACAATAATATAAATAATTTGAGATATACGGATGACACTGTTCTGATTGCAAAAAGTGTGGAAGACCTTCAAGATTTAATTAATGTAGTAGTCACAGAAAGTAAAGAGAAAGGCCTCTTCTTAAATATCAAGAAAACAGACGTAATGGTTATTTCCATCGAAAATGGTCACTCCATTCCCAGAACTGCCCAAGGAGATTTGCAGCCGGAATATGGCTTATTAGTCATCTGCACACTCATAATCAAGGGCATAACTCTAACTGAATTTTAGTGGATGTAACAAACCGTGCAACACTTGTGATAGACGAAAAACAATACAACAGTATTTTACAGAAGTATACAACCGATGGTTTTTGTCTACCCAAGACTTTCTAGCAACACTCCGCTGTTGAGCTGAGGTTCTTCATCTCTTTTCACAAGATTTTGCGCCCGTTTTGATTGTAGACCGCCATGTAGATCTATTTTGTACAAATTCTTCTAATGTACCTTCTAATGTTCTATTTTAAAAACTTTCAGTGATGTCGTTAATACACCATAATAAACAAATGTCAAATGATAAAGCTCCAGGTTTGGATGCCTTACCTGCTGAAATTTATAAAAATGGCGGACCACTGCTGATTAAAAAACTAACTGACATTTTTGGTATTTTCTGGAACTCAGGTACATTGCCTCAAGATCTAAAAGATGCTTCTATAGTGCACCTATATAAAGGCAAAGGTACCAAACAGTCTTGCGATAATCATCGGGGCATATCACTTTTGTCTATAGCTGGTAAAATTGTCGCTCGTGTCATACTCAACAGATTAAATAATTCACTACTAAACGAGCTACTCCCAGAGAGTCAGTGCAGTTTTCGTGCAGGTCGTGGTACAGTTGATATGATATTCTCTGCACGACAAATTCAGGAAAAGTCACAAGAGCAACATAGTGAACTCTTAGCAACATTTGTGGACTTAACTAAAGCATTCGATACCGTTAACAGAGAAGGACTGTGGAAGGTGCTTACAAAGTTCGGATGCCCCCCAAAACTTGTCACTGTGATAGGACAATTTCATGACAGTATGATGGCTAGTGTTATCTGCGACGGAGGAGTATCTCCTGCATTACCTGTCACAAATGGTGTAAAGCAGGGATGTGTGCTGGCCCCTACTCTTTTCAGCCTGTTATTTACGGCCATGCTAACGGAAACACACCATAGTAATGAAACAGCAGGCATAATGATCAATTACAGAACAGATGGTGGTCTTTTCAATTTACGTCGTCTAAAAGCAAACACGAAAACTAAATCTAGTACTGTTAGAGAATTACTTTATGCTGACGACTGTGCATTGTATGCTGACTCTGTCGTAAACATGCAGAGCACCATAGACCGCTTCTCAAAGGCCTGCAACAACTTTGGTCTCACTATTAACACCAAAAAAAACAGAAGTCATGCACCAAGCAACATCAAATAGCCAACATACTGCTACTTCCATCATTGTCAATCAGGAAAAACTGCAGGTAGTCGACAATTTTACTTACCTTGGAAGCACTCTCTCTCGCGATGTCAACATTGATGTTGAAATTAACAATAGACTGGCAAAAGCTAGTGCTGTATTTGGCAGATTACGCAACAATGTATGGGACAGAAGAGGTATAAGAACAACCACCAAACTACAAGTATATCATGCTGCTGTTATACCAACCTTACTATACGCCTGCGAAACGTGGACAGTGTATGCTAGACATGCAAGAAAGTTAAATCATTTCCATCTTACCTGTCTACGTAAATTACTAAACATCCATTGGTGGGACAAAGTACCAGACTACGAGGTCTTGGAAAAATCAACCTCAATAAGCATCCACACAATACTTATGAAGGCGCAGGCACGCTGGGCAGGCCATCTTGTGCGTATGGAGAACTCGCGTTTGCCAAAACAAATATATTATGGAGAACTCAAGGCAGGATTTCAAAAAGCTGGTGGACAGAAAAAGTGTTTCAAAGACACGCTCAAGTCATCCTTGAAACATCTTAACATTGACGTAGGCGCTTGGGAGAGCCTCGCTCAGGATAGAACAGCATGGCGTTACAGCATTAGAACGGGAGCACTAGCGGCGGAAGAATTCAGACAAGAAACTTCAAGACAGAAGCGGACACGTAGAAAAGAAAAAACATCTCAACCTCACACAGATACCTTCTATTGTTGTCAATTCTGTAAAAGAACATTTTGTGCGCGCATTGGACTTGCTAGTCATTTAAAAACGCACTATTAACTTTATTATTTATTGTTATTATTATTATGGTTGAGTTTTTGGTCATCGTCGATCACGACGGACGAACATCATGGATCTGATGAAGAGGTGGCTTTTTCTATATATTTTTCAAGTATTGTTTTGTGTGTATTTGATGAAGCGAAAATGTGGCTTTATCTATACGTTTTTCTAGTATTGTTTTGTGTGGATTTGATGAAAAAAAATGTGGCTTTTTTCTATACGTATTTCTAGTATTGTTTTGTGTATGAATCTGATCAGGAAAATACATGGCTTTTTCTATACGCTTTTCTATACTATTTTGTGTGGATCTGACGAGGAGAAGCTATGACTTTTTACACGTTCTTGTTTTTAAAAAAATATTTCTTTGGAACTATATTTTCTGGATTCCTCTTTGTTAAACATGGTGTCAATCATAAGGGAAACAATCTGACTGAATATTGCCGTAGATGAAACAGCTAAATATACAGCGCCGTCTGCTCAATATTGTAATAAGCTCATCAGTCTGATTACACGCCTGCTTTACCAAGAATTAAGTAGCAAGTCTGTTTCCGAGTTGGTTTTTTTTTATCTTTTGCTAATCTCTAAGAATAGTGGTCCCTAAACTTGTACCTACCAAAGTACCCTATAAATAGGGTTAGGCTACCATACGTTAAAGTTTGACAGGTATTGTCCCGGTTTTTAAGTGCCGTCCCAGACGGTATTGATTATGTCCCGGTATTGAAGTGCTGTCCCAGAGGGTATTGATTATGTCCCGGTTTTGAAGTGCTGTCCCAGCCAATATTGATTATGTCCCGGTGTTATTTTGCGTTCGCCCATTAACTATTTGTTATCCTGTCCCAGACGCTATTGATTATGTCCCGGTTTTAAAGTGCTGTCCCAGCCGTTATTGATGATGTCCCGGTCTTGAAGTTCCTTCCCAGCCGGTAATGATATTGTCCCGGTTTTGAAGTGTTGTCTCAGTCGGTATTGACTATGTCCCGGTTATGAAGTACTTCCCTGCCGATATTGATTATGTCCAGGTTTTGAAGTGCTGTCCCAGCCGATGATGATTATATCCCGGTTTTGATATGCTGTCCCAGCCGATATTGATTATATCCCGGTGTTATTTTGCGTTCGCACATTAACTGTTTGAGCATCAAAGACAAAAAACTGCTGTACATACACACTGGAAGTTATAATAACTATCTCAAACCTCCTGCTATTATATGAAATTGGGATACGCCTTTGCATCCATCATTTTGTGTATTACTGTAAAATGTAAAATGTGAGTGTAATGTTTTACTGCTAATGCAATACTATGAAACAAAAATCGTTTTGCGCATTTTCCAATCTACCATCAATTTGTAAATTACGAATTCCTAAGCGCGTGCTGTGTATAAGACCAACTGCGAAATATGGTTGCCATGCATCGGTTAGTTTTCGTGAAAATTGTGCTCAAGGGAGTTACATGAATTATGGCACGAAATATAGTTAATGGCTGCATCCTAAATAGGATAAGCTACTACTTTATTTACAACTTATTAACAGACAATTTACTGTTGCGAATATTCTGTCGATAAATAGATTGTTGACCCCCATGCAACATTAGTATGTTGGTATATACACATTTACGTTGCACTTTCCGTTAGTAAATTGTGATACAAACACCAAGAGTGAGTGACTGTGGTTTTTTCTGTCAATAGTGATTGTGGTTTTTTCTGTCAATAATGCCACGGATATCGACACAAATGTAAAGCAAATTTGATAGAAGTTAGCTTTAAGGTTGATGACTAGCGTGTAGTAAAGGAGCTAGTTCTCTCATAGGGCTAGTCTACTAGTGATATAGTCACAGAGGTCAGTGGTAGAAAAACTAAATATATTATTTAACACCATAGAAGTCTGATGTTTCGAGCCACTGGCTTAAATAATGCGACGACGCAAGGAATTTCCGTTCTTTAGACCACATTTTGCTAGATGTCTGACTACATTCTGTTGGATATCTGACTACATTCTGCTAGATATCTGACTACATTCTGCTGGATATCTGACTACATTCTGTTGGATATCTGACTACATTCTGCTGGATATCTGACTACATTCTGCTAGATATCTGACTACATTCTGCTGGATATCTGACTACATTTTGCTAGATGTCTGACTACATTCTGTTGGATATCTGACTACATTCTGATGGATATCTGACTACATTCTGTTGGATATCTGACTACATTCTGTTGGATATCTGACTACATTCTGCTGGATATCTTGTGGCAGCAGTGACCGGGACACATTAAAGCCTGTATATAGAAAGTAAACTTAAGATGAAAGGCTGATGTGTTTATAATTTCTGTGCATTTTGTTGGTCGGTGGCTGTTTTTTTTGGCATACGAATCCAAGTATATAATTAGTGATCAACGAAATTCACGACAATAATTTAAAAAAGTAACGAATGAAGGCTTATTTACTTCTGTACAGAAGTCTTTCCTGCCCACGGCCTCTGTAGGAATATTGTTCTGCTACAAGAGAGATCTGGTTGAAGTTTTTCTTGTGACATTTGTGTTGAAGAGGAATATGTGTATTTATCATTCCATAAATAAAGGTAACTGAAAAAAACATCGTTGTGAGAAGCAAAATAATGAAATACCAGTTGATGCTTTTATATAAGTCCGTGATATTGTTAGATATTTGGTCGAAGTGAGAACAATAGAGTTTGTAAGATATTTGGTCGATGTGAGAACAACAGAGATTGTAAGATATTTGGTCGATGTGAGAACAACAGAGATTGTTAGATATTTGGTCGATGTGAGAACAATAGAGATTGTTAGATATTTGGTCGATGTGAGAACAACAGAGATTGTTAGATATTTGGTCGATGTGAGAACAACAGAGATTGTTAGATATTTGGTCGATGTGAGAACAACAGAGATTGTTAGATATTTGGTCGATGTGAGAACAACAGAGATTGTTAGATATTTGGTCGATGTGAGAACAACAGAGATTGTTAGATATTTGGTCGATGTGAGAACAACAGAGATTGTTAGATATTTGGTCGATGTGAGAACAACAGAGATTGTTAGATATTTGGTCGATGTGAGAACAACAGAGATTGTTAGATATTTGGTCGATGTGAGAACAACAGAGATTGTTAGATATTTGGTCGATGTGAGAACAACAGAGATTGCTAGATATTTGGTCGATGTGAGAACAACAGAGATTGTTAGATATTTGGTCGCTGTAAGAACAATAGAGAATGGCACATCAACTATTTTATTCGGATTCTAAAGACTCTAAAAGATGAGAAGAGAATGCATGCGCTACTAGAACTTGGAATCAAAACTCTATGGGGACACTGTATGAACTACAAAAGACAGATTTATTCAGGAGACAGAATTACAGATGTAGACATGTTTCAAGTGAACGAAAGAAGAAGAATAATGCGCTACTAATATATGAGTGGAAACATTGCTCACAACAATACATGACAGCCTATTCAGCCTATTAGACTCCAGACTAACATCTGTTGTTCTAAACTATACAGTATTTCTATATTTTCATCCATGTTGATCAGGGTTGCCATTGTGTCTGACTCTAATTCCATGACTAGGAATTATAAATGGATTATGTCATGAATGGGCAACATATATAGATACCTCTGCCCTTCAGTAACTCGGATACTAAAATATACAAGAATCCTATTTTATACAGGAATACTATTTTATACAAGAATACTATTTTATACAGAAATACTATTTTATGCAAGAATACTATTTTATGCAGGAATACTATTTAATACAAGAATACTATTTTATACAGGAATACTATTTTATACAAGAATACTATTTTATACAGAAATACTATTTTATGAAAGAATACTATTTTATGCAGGAATACTATTTAATACAAGAATACTATTTTATACAGGAATACTATTTTATACAAGAATATTATTTTATACAGGAATACTATTTTATACATGAATACTATTTTATACAAGAATACTATTTTATACAGGAATACTATTTAATACAAGAATACTATTTTATACAGGAATACTATTTTATACAAGAATACTATTTTATACAGAAATACTATTTTATGAAAGAATACTATTTTATGCAGGAATACTATTTAATACAAGAATACTATTTTATACAGGAATACTATTTTATACATGAATACTATTTTATACAAGAATACTATTTTATACAAGAATACTATTTTATACAGGAATACTATTTTATACAGGAATACTATTTTATACAAGAATACTATTTTATACAAGAATACTATTTTATACAAGAATACTATTTTATACAGGAATACTATTTTATACAGGAATACTATTTTATACAAGAATACTATTTTATACAAGAATACTATTTTATACAAGAATACTATTTTATACATGAATACTATTTTATACAAGAATACTATTTTTATACAGGAATACTATTTTATACAAGAATACTATTTTTATACAAGAATACTATTTTATACAAGAATACTATTTTATACAAGAATACTATTTTATACAAGAATACTAGTTATATACAAGAATACTAGACTCACAATTTTGTCTTTCTCCATGTGAATGAATGATGGTTGATCGTATCCACGTTTACCTTTACGCGCAGGGGTAGGAGCCTCAGTTTGCGTTTCAAGGCCAGATGATTCGCCTTGGTTACGTTGATTCCATGTTTGTTCAAGGTTAACTTGACGTTTTCTATCCACTGTTTTCTTGGTCTACAGTTGGCTTTATGTGCAGATGTTATTTTGTTATATGCTCTTATTGCTATTTATTTGGGTTCATTCTGATAAGGTGACCGAAATATTTTACTTGATGTCTTTCAATATTTTCAATACATGATATTCCACCAACTATTTTCCTAATTTCTTGATTTTTTTAATTTATCTAGTTTAACAACCATTGTAGCTTTTCTCATACATTTCATTTCGCATGTAACGATTTTACTATGCTGCGAGACTGTTAGAAACCATGTTTGCCAATTGATAGCAGAGTTGGTATAAAAATTGTAGATATTATCTGTCTGTTAATGTCCAACTTGATATTTCGGTGGGGAAGTAATGATACAAGTTTGTAAATCGATTTTGTGTTGATTAATAACTCTTGTCTTTATATATGCCGATCATTTTTGAAGCATCACACAACACTCCAAATCCCTGTATTTTAGCAAAATATAGAAGGCTATTTCTCTAGGTAAGCCTTTCATAGCTGCGTAGAATACCAGACAGTCTCGAATGTTGCCAAAATTTGTACAAAGTAACTACGTCATGACAAATTGGCAATTCCCCAGCTCTTGTATGTTTGAAGTTTCCTTTGTTTGTTCATCCTAGCCAGATAATATCTGCCGTGATAGGCCTACGGCTTTCAATTTGTTATGGCGATAGTTAAACAATACAACCGTGACGTGCAAAGACCATTAACTGTAGTCAATCCTTGTCGGATAACTATCAAATCTACACATGTTTTTTTAGCTCTCATTTGCGTTTATTTTTGTAAATTTCCTTTATCACGTATACGTGTTTATTTGTGTCAATATTGTTTCGTCTATTATTTATCACCAGGTGGTCCGAATATCCAAACTGGCCGTTAAGTGTAGGGGTGGTGACCTGGGAGCTTTAGTTTCTATCCAAGGACATATGTCTTGCCTTGTCTGCGTTGAATCCGTATTTCTTCAATGTTGTCTTGATGTTATCTATCCATCTTGTCCTGTCTTCCTCTGACCATGTATCGGGATTTTGTTATGTTATATGTTCTTGTTGGTAGTTGGTTCATTCTTATAAGGTGTTCAAACCATTTTATTTGTTGTTTCTCTATATATTTTGGGCATGGTCTTATGCCGATTCTTTTCCTGATTTCATTTCTCATTTTGTCTAGTTTCGTCACTCTTGCGACTTCTTTTATCCGGCATGTCATCTCACATGTTGTAAGTATTCTCTGCTGTCAGTGCCCATATCTGGCATTGTTTAGTTGTCAATAATGTCTGTTGTAAGATGTTGCACTTATATTTCTTTGTTTTACCTACCTACACTTCTACGTTCGCTCTCAAACTCCTTCCAATTAGTAGGATGTAGCCCAGAGAAAAGTATGCGTTATGCCAAAGTTCATAGCTGTGCTGGGATAACTACGCCTTTTGGCATGACGAATCCGAACTTGAAAATTGCTGACTTTACTGACTTACAAAGTCATCGGACAATAAACAAACATAGAATACTGCTTTGATGTCTTTGAGATGTGGATCTATAGAAGAATAGGGATAATCGCATGGAAAGAGAAGCAAACAAAGAGGTACTAACAACACTTAACATGAAGAAAGAATCATTAACGGAAATAAAGATCAAGCAAATAAAATATTTTATACAGATTAAAAAACATGGCACCTTGTTGAAGACCTTACTTGAGGATAAAGTCTCGGGGAGTCGAGCAAGAGGTAGGTAGAGATAATAGTGGGAGAGTAACATCACGTGATTGACAGGTGATGTTTCTGAGCCACACATTAATATAGAATAAATGAAATATTTTATAATTATAATTTTTAGCTTGTTTGTAATTTGTTTAGATGTTAATATTTTGTCATGACATTGAAAGTACTTTAAGTCACTCATATTCTCCTGTTTATGCAATGATTGCTAAACTAAATAAGAAATGAAGAAATTAGGAAAAGAATTGGTATAATATCTGGTATATGTATTGAGCATATGGAAAGACAGCTAGTAAAATGGTTCGGTCACCTTATGAGAAAGAACCAAATCCAAATACCAATAAGAGCAGATAACAAAATAATGTCTGGATACAAAGGCAAATGTAAACCAAAAAACGATGGATAGAAAAATCAACATAATCTTGAACAAATATGAACTCAACGATACAAAGAACGCTCATCTGGCATTGGAGCGCTAACTGAGGATCCCACAGCTACTTTTACAGGCAAGTGTGGATACTAGCGACCATCTTTCATATGTAGAAAGACAATAGACAATTACTATTCATCTCTTTCTGGAATGTGTGTCTTCGTAGAGTAGTAGGAAGCGATCATAATAAGTATTAACGTCCTTACTCGTCGTGTGCTATATTATTCTATTGATAGAGACATTTTGGTAGAAACTTCAATGCATTATGATGTCCTTTGTAGTTAATCAGTGATTCCCGAACTTCACAACCTTGTGTCTCCAATCTCGATTCTTCGTAGGACCGTGGATACGTCTTAGCTACAGAAGAGGAACAGCGCAAAAATTGTCTTGTCTATGTGATATTTTTAATGTCATTTCTTTTGGGGAAAAAATGTATGTTGTGTGGTTTATTCCTTTTTTGGAATAACATTAATGGGATATGGTTTATTCATTTTTTTTGAAAAACATTAATGGGGTATGGTTTCTTCCCTTTTTTGGAAACACATTTTAATGGGGTATGGTTTATTCCCTTTTTGGCTTGCTCATTTGCGCGAAATAGCATGTTCAGGTTTTATATGAAGTTTGATGGAGAAGGGGGGTGGGGTGAAAACACACGCCCTACATTCGATCTTTGGGTTTTGACTTTCAATAATAGTTTTGCAAAATTTCCACACATGAACAATTTACCTCCAAACATGAACAATTTATCTCCAAACATGACAAATTTACCAACAAACATGACCAATTTACCTCCAAACATGAACAATTTACCTCCAAACATGAACAATTTATCTCCACACTGCAACAAACGATTATTACCATGAATAATACGTCTCACATTCCCCCAGTCAAATTACGCTATTTGACTAACTTTAAGATATACGATTAATGAAGGTCATCTCTTCAAGGACACCTTCAGATTAGACTGTCTCACTGGTCGTGGAAATAGAGAACCAAACTACCGAAGCTTACTCGATAAAGTGCTCCGGTTGAAAGAAACAACTGACAAGCGGTCACCCCATAGGGTTACACCATTTCACAAAACGTTAACACTCCATCGATTGAAATATATTTATAGAATGCAATTACTTCCTGGCCTTTCAAGAACGGACCATACCAAGATCATGTTAAAATAATACGTTTTACTTATGTTTTATATTCGTTTTGCTGATAGAGGTGGGAGATAATGTCTTATCACAACTTATAAAACCTTCTTTGTTTATTTAATAGTAATTCTTTCTATAGTCTATGTTGTGTAGTATTGGTTGTAATGTCTGACTGCATCCTTCTTCCTTGTTTTCTGTCAATTATTTCCGATATTAATGTTTCCCGGATGATACCGCAGTGATAAATATTCATCCTCTTCTCTTATGTCTTCCCCTACCTCTCTTGCTCTTCAACTTGCCTGTTGTAACAATATATTAAGAAAAGTAATGCTAAGAATAGAATGGTGGGACTTATTGAACAACTCAGTTGTCCAGAGCATTACATGGATATACTGCCCTGGTCATGCTGGGGTCAGAGGAAACTAGAGAGCCGACTTACTGGCAGGCAATGCGGCGATAGACGGCACATTGCTGAGAAAGATAAAGCAGATTTAATAAAGGCAGTAATAAATTCATTTCAAGATGCAGATGATGTCAATGAGGTTGAGAACGTACACATACAGAGAATGTTAGAAATGGGAATATCTAGAGGTGAGGGAAGGAAAAGTAAAATTTTTGGACAGACCATAAGGGTCCATCTAAGGAAAGCAAACCTGAAAAAAAATAGCTGGCGGAAATCGGATGCACTTGGCCATATGGCGCATAACACATTGCAACGTACCTCATATACACTCATGCAGATTGAGACAATGGATTATAGGTATGGTGCTCTGCCTGAGGAGTCCCACCAGGTAGAGTGCCGGGCCCCATGCCTCAAAGGGGCCCACCCCAAGCTACTGGTGGTCACCCCTGCCCATTTTGGAAGACCAGGAAATAGGAACAGCGGGAAAATATGACTGGCCAAACCACACGACAGACAAAAGGACTAAACATACTGCATTGGAATGCGGAAGGCATTTACCACAAAAAGCAGGCACTAACAGCTAGACTAGATAACGACAAGATTGATGTGGCTTGCATAAAAGAAACCCATCTTAACTTACACTATAGATTCTCTATCAGGGGCTACCAAACATTGAGACAGGACAGAGAAGGGCATAAGGGAGGGGTACTTACACTGATACGCAACACCATTCCAGCAAAGCAGATAGAAATAAATACAATAGGAGAATCCGAGATTATAGGAACAGATGTGTACATAGAAAACCAACCCATCAGAATTTATAACATATACAGCCCAGTAGGAAGAGCCCTTAAATTAGAAATAATGTATATTACAGACACACACTGTATTGTTGTGGGCGACTTTAACAGCCACTCTGAAAGGTGGGGTTACCAGTAAACTGATTCAAGAGGAAAAGAAGTGGAAGAATGGGAAATTGATAACAACCTATTTCTGTTGAATGCACAGGATTATCCCCCAACTTTCTACTCAAGAAGATGGAAATCAACATCAACCCCAGATTTAGCGCCACACTGGCGATTTATCCCATAAAATATGTAGAATAGTTATGAACCAGCTAGGGGACCACAAACCAATAAAACTCACTATCAACCTCAGCTACACACAGGAAGAGCAGAAACCTCTTCCCCGCTGGAACTATAAGAGAGCAGAAACCTCTTCCCCGCTGGAACTATAAGAGAGCAGAAACCTATTCCCCGCTGGAACTATAAGAGAGCAGAAACCTCTTCCCCGCTGGAACTATAAGAGAGCAGAAACCTATTCCCCGCTGGAACTATAAGAGAGCAGAAACCTCTTCCCCGCTGGAACTATAAGAGAGCAGAAACCTATTCCCCGCTGGAACTATAAGAGAGCAGAAACCTATTCCCCGCTGGAACTATAAGAGAGCAGAAACCTATTCCCCGCTGGAACTATAAGAGAGCATAAACCTATTCCCCTCTGGAACTATAAGAGAGCAGAAACCTATTCCCCGCTGGAACTATAAGAGAGCAGAAACCTATTCCCCGCTGGAACTATAAGAGAGCATAAACCTATTCCCCGCTGGAACTATAAGAGAGCAGAAACCTCTTCCCCGCTGGAACTATAAGAGAGCAGAAACCTATTCCCCGCTGGAACTATAAGAGAGCATAAACCTCTTCCCCGCTGGAACTATAAGAGAGCAGAAACCTCTTCCCCGCTGGAACTATAAGAGAGCAGAAATCTATTCCCCGCTGGAACTATAAGAGAGCATAAACCTCTTCCCCGCTGGAACTATAAGAGAGCAGAAACCTCTTCCCCGCTGGAACTATAAGAGAGCATAAACCTATTCCCCGCTGGAACTATAAGAGAGCATAAACCTATTCCCCGCTGGAACTATAAGAGAGCAGAAACCTCTTCCCCGCTGGAACTATAAGAGAGCAGAAACCTCTTCCCCGCTGGAACTATAAGAGAGCAGACTGGGACAAATTTGCAAAACTCTCAGACGCATATAGTGAGCCTATCAACACACATCCAAAAAAAATAAAGAACATGACGGAAGAGCTAACTGAGGCAATACTTAGGGCAGCAAAAGAAGCAATACCAAGAGGGGCAAGAAAAAACTACAAACCGTACTGGTCCAAAGAAATACAAAAGCTTGAAGAAGACCTGAATATGGCCAGAGAATTAGCAGAAACAGAGCAGAGTACAGAAAGCAATATAGCTCTCAAGGCAGCCTCAGCTAAATACAAGAGAGAGGTAAAAACACCAGCAAGGATGAGCTGAATCGAAAAAACCGAGAGCCTTAACATGGACAAAGATGGAAACAAACTCTGGAAACTTGCCAAGGCATTGAGTGATGAAAACAGTAGCCGACCTCCAATAACACTTGAATATAATAACAAAATGCACACGGGAAAAGCAGCAGCAAACATTTTCATTAAAAATTATGCAACTGTGAGCCAGATAAACATACCAAAAGAAAGAAAGAAAAATCAAAAAAAGAAATTCATGGACTAAAGGATATGCCTATGGTTATAGAAGAGCAAATGTTGGCAATATTTACGGAAACTGAGCTAGAAGAAGCACTACAGAACCTCAAACTCAAGAAGTCACCAGGTAAAGATGGGGTTACCAATGAGATGCTTATGAAACTGGGGCCTAGAGCAAAGAGAAAACTTCTAAACATAGTAAATACTAGTTGGAGAACAGGACAGGTGTCCACTGCATGGAAAGACGCTATCATGGTACCCATTTTAAAGCAAGGCAAAGACAAACTCGACCCAAGTAGTTATAGACCTGCCAGTCTCCTCAGCTGTATGGGCAAATTAATTGAGAAAATGGTCAACAGAAGACTCATGTGGCACTTGGAAGGAAAACAACTCATAGCAGCACATCAGAGCGGCTTCCGACAACACAGATCAACAGAAGACCAGGTCGCCTACATAGCCCAAGAGATTGAAGAAAATACCAAGAAAATAAACACACGCTTGCAGTGTGGGTTGACATGAAGAAGGCATTTGACAAAGTTTGGAAAGACGGATTCAAGAACAAGCTCCTTAGACTAGGAATCAGAGGTCACTTATATAACTGGATATGCAACTATATGGAAAAAATAACAGCTAGAGTGCAAGTACAGGGAAAACGAAGCAGGAAGAGAATACTAGAACAAGGTGTCCCTCAAGGAGGTGTACTATCCCCTACACTCTTCTTAATTTACATAAATGATATTATGGAGGGCATACCAACTGGGGTACACTCTGCAATGTATGCAGATGACCAGGCCTTGTGGACAGGAGGGGTGACAATAGCAGTTGCAAAAAATATAATGCAAGGGGCACTGCACAAACTAGAAAGCTGGACCAAGAAATGGTTGCTTACCATTAATGAAAAGAAAACCACACACACAATATTCACCCTATCCAACAAGGTACAGAAAACAACACTAAAAATAAACAATCACGTACTACCACTAGAGCAGAACCCAAAATACCTCGGAATTACACGACTCTAGAATGACATGGACAAAACAGACAGAAAAAGCACAGAAACGAGCCACAAATAGAATGGCAATAATGAAAAAGATAGCAGGCACAAACTGGGGAGCGGACAGCAAAATCTTGAAAAGACTATACACAGGTAGAGTTAGGCCAGTCCTAGAGTATGGCATCACAGCCTGGGCCACAGCATCTAAAACGCAATTCAACAAAATAAACAAAACCCAGAATCAAGCTACACGTATTATCACCGCATCTATGAAATCTACACCCGTAAATACATTAGAAACAATAACTGGCTTTCAGTCAATGGAAGATAGAAGAGACATGAAAGTAGTTCAACAAGCATAAAAATACAAGAGACTCCTGAATCATCCTGTGCACCAAAGAATTAATGACTATGGCAAAAGCAGGCTGGAGAGGAGCAACTTCTCAGCAAATGCAAAGAAATTGATACAAAAGGTACCAACTATAGGACAAGCGAAACCAAGGTCCATACAACCAGTCAGTATCATCCCCCCTTGGGCATACAGACTCCCACAACTAAAAGAACAAATAGAAGGTATAGAAAAGAAAGGAACTCAGACAGACTTGGAGAGAAAGCGTATCACAGAACAACACTTCGCAGTTAATTACCCACAAGATGCATGGACTCATGCCTATACAGATGGCTCGGCCACAAATGCAATAGAGAATGGAGGTGGAGGAGTGACCCTCAGACTAAAATGCGGGAAAGATGTTACTCTAGCCATAGCTACAGGCAAGCTCTCAACCAATTTTAAAGCAGAAATGGAAGCTCTCAAGAAAGCAGCAGAAACTATCTTACAACACAAAGAACAAGTGCACAGGAATATTGTACTACTAACAGATGCACTCTCTGTCATAACAGCACTGAAGCTACACAAGAACACCGAACTGAATGAATTGAGGGCAGTGCTAGTTCAGTTGTACAATAATTTCCAAAGAGTAGTGATCCAGTGGATACCGGCACACTGTAACATTGAAGGGAATGAAGTTGCAGATAGACTGGCCAAAGAAGGAGGGAATTTACCTCAAGAAGACTATCTGGTCAGTTATGAAGAAGTGAAGACCATCATTAAAGGCAACTATAACAAAAAGTGGAAAGAAGACCACCCCAGATATAATGCAGATGACGGGTATTACCAACTGTCCAGAAGAGACCAGGTTATCCTGCTGCGTCTCAGAACTGGTCACAACAAAATGAGACATCAATTCAAAATAGGTACAACTGGGCTCTGCCATTGCAGCCTTGCTAATATGACAGCAGAACATATCCTACAAGAATGTCCCCAGTATGCAGACCTGAGAAACAAGACATGGCCCACCCTAGTCAGCGTTGAAGAGAAACTGTATGGCACAGTGGACGCTTTAAAACAGACAGCAGCCTAAATCATAGAATCCGGAGTCCCAACCTGACTGAGTAATGATCGCTGAAGAAGAAGAAGAAGTATTAACACACAGAGTTAAGTTCACATGGTTGAAGTTCACATGGTTGAAGTTCACATGGTTGAAGTTCACATGGTTGAAGTTCACATGGTTGAAGTTCACATGGTTGAAGTTCACATGGTTGAAGTTCACATGGTTGAAGTTCACATGGTTGAAGTTCACATGGTTGAAGTTCACATGGTTGAAGTTAACATGGTTAAAAATAATACCCCAAAAGATCCAGAATATTTTTTGGTCACATTTCTTCCTTTTGTCACATCATTGTCACATCATTTCATTTTTGTCCCATTTCTTCATTTTGTCACATCATTGCCACATCATTTCATTATTGTCCCATTTCTTCATTTTGTCACATCATTGTCCCATAATTTCATTTTTGTCACATTTCTTCCTTTTGTTACATCATTGTCACATCATTTCATTTTGTCACATTTTGTCACATCATTTCATTTTTGTCACATTTCTTCATTTTGTCACATCATTGTCACATCATTTCTTCATTTTGTCACATCATTGTCACATCATTTCTTCATTTTGTCACATCATTGTCACATCATTTCTCCATGTTGTTTCCCATCAAATATTCTCCATAGATAACGAAGAGATGTGGGCCAGCATACATTGCATCTTTGTCTTTTTGTTGCAGACTCCCTAGGTGATGGATGATATGGAATGTTAGATGTGCCATCACTATGGATAGGTCAACAAATCTGACAGAAGAATGATGAGATAGTTGGTCCAGAAGTGTGTGCTGTGCTCATGGTAGGACGTGATAATCCTGGGACACTGGAACATTTGAGTAACCTTTGGGGACTAAACATGCATCTATAGATCCCTTTTACACAACCATGTCTTTGAAACACCCTTATATTAATCCAGGTTTTGCCTCAGTTAAAGAACTTAGAAGTACCTTTGTTGTGGTAGAAAATGCTGTATACTATCATGAGCTGCCTGCTCACAGCTAAAGGGATTATTTCATCACCGTTATTTTCAGCGTCCTTGTCAGCAACAAAACAAATATGTACATAAAATGGAATGGGAAACAAGATACACAAGGAAATGTTATGATGTCACAAAGAGAGTCGGTCGTCAGCATGCTTTGCCTTGATTTCTCCGTAAGGTAAATACCAAGTGATTTTCTAGAATATACCTGATTACTGATCTCCCACAGTCACCCTATTGTGGCTAATACGACTGAGATTTGGTCTTTTAGTGTATAGTTTTTGTATAGTTTGTGTATACTTTGTATATAGTTTGTGTATAGTTTGTGTATAGTTTGTGTATAGTTTGTGTATAGTTTGTGTATAGTTTGTGTATAGTTTGTGTATAGTTTGTGTATAGTTTGTGTATAGTTTGTGTATAGTTTGTGTATAGTTTGTGTATAGTTTGTGTATAGTTTTTGTATACTTTGTGTATACTTTGTGTATAGTTTGTGTATAGTTTGTGTTGCCAGAAAATGGAAAGCGCGGGGAAAATTGGAAAAGCTTAGATAAGTTACGGTGTGTGAAATCAGATCGCATGACTAGTCTGAGAAGGATTTGTGTATATACGAGACCCATTTATATATCTTCTTCAGCGTTCATTCTCAAACTCCCTCTTAAGTTGTCTTGTAGTAGGACAAAGTCCTACTAGATCTAAAACTCCCTCTTAAGTTGTCTTGTAGTAGGACAAAGTCCTACTAGATCTAAAACTCCCTCTTAAGTTGTCTTGTAGTAGGACAATGTCCTACTAGATCTCAAACTCCCTCTTAAGCTGTCTTGAAGTAGGACAAAGTTCTACTAGATTTCCAGCACGATGTAGTCCAGAGAATGATAACTGCTCCAATAGCCCGGCACATTCGTCTTCGGTAAAATTATTTCAAAAACGGGAAATCACGGCAATGCTTGTTGACAACCGATTACTTTGCCATCTCGAAACATGCTCTTTAATCTATCTAGATGTCCAAGTCTTCATCTTCTGTGTTCATTCTCAAACTTCTGCAGATGAAATGGACGTAGTCCACTCAACGAAATGCGAGATGCGGTTAGCCAAGCACGGAAAACCCCATTTACTCTAGTTGCCATGCGATTTGGTGCCGACGAAACGGACTGGTTCAATTCCCGTTGGTCTCTATAATTTTTAATTTATCCTCTTGCTTCCTACTTGAATTTATTTGTAGCAACGAAATGCATAGTGTAATGGCTTACAGCTTTGCTGCGAAACCTGCGGCTTTCAATCGTACACATCTGATTTCAGAAAGGCTCATGTGCCAGTTTGACTCTATTTGAAATGAGGACACTCAACTTCACCATATAACCTCCTTAGTCGGCTCTTACAACATGCATGAAAAGTAAACAGTGTTGCTATTCTTTGTTTCCCTCTTGGACTCCATCGACCCAGGGGCGATCTTCATGTCTGCGAATAAGCATGCAAAACGTACACATCCAGTCAACAGAAGAACCATCTTTCTACCAATACAGCTTGTATTCACCTTACAGCTTAACCTCACGGCATGTACTCAAGTTAAGGACATATTTTTGGGGTATTATTGTAAAACAGTTATAAACTCCTCAACGTACGATCATTTTGATGTCTCAACTCCACGGCATAAAACAAAATAAACTATTGCCATAAAACAAAAACAATAAACTATCCATCGTACCCAACCTGACCCAGTTCATACATCACAGACCGATATAGTAAAATCTGGAGTACTCAAACATCGATAATCGGTCAGTCATTTCACAGCTGCTCTAAACAAGTAATCGCATATTTGATAGTACCGAGTCCATAGACATAAAGCATCGATTCCACTGCGGTTGGAAATAATAACAGAACATTTAATTGTACGGTACATCACAATGTAATGGCTGATATCATCAAGTCCTTGGTTATTCTTACGTTTAATCAATAGACGGAAATACTGCTAGTAAAACTGTATGAAAATAGTAATTAAGTAGGAAACAAAATAGTAATTAAGTAGGAAACAGGTAATGAAGTCTTACTGAACGACGACTAGCACACTATTACTGTCTGATGCTCACGTGAAATAACACGATAAAACACATGGTATAATCATACAAATAATAATACACGGGACATAATCGACGTTTTGACCAAAAGGCCTTTATCAAGATAAGCCCATAACATTAATAGAGGACGAGTAGAAATGACCACATCACATAAACGTATGATTTAATCCTGAGTTTTGTTGTGTGTATTATTTCAAGTGAGCGTCCGACAGAGATAGTGTGTTAGTCGTCGTTCAGTAAGTCTTCATTACCTGTTTCTGTGAATGTAAAGATTAGTTCTCCGCTGTGCTATAATTAGCACACTGTTGACAATTTTAACTATCCAACGTCATGGATTCCCGTGTAACACCAATCACAATAATGGCTGCCGTGACGTCACATCCGGCAATCACTTGAGTTCAAATCTAGACACAGACGAACTTATGCATAATCTGTTTGTTTTCTAATTTACACATTTTTTACAATTTCCTATTATTTGTGGTGAGCGATCAGTATTTCTGCCCGCTACACACGGGGCGAGGTGTGCGCACACATTAGAAATAGTATTTCTAATCCTAACCTTACTCTAAGTACCTACCCGTAAGCTTGCCAAATCACACAACAAAGGTCAGGTAACACCTCGAAACTAGAGCAAAGTTCACAGCGGAGAACTATAATTTACTTCAGCCTCTGTTTCCTATGTTTAAATGTGTCCTTCTCAGACACCATACAAATTCGGGCCCCCCCTCTCGATACCCCCCCCTCTCCATCCCGCCAATCATCACCAGCACTCTGCTGAATTGTGTCAAAAAATGTACCACGTAAATACAATTTGTCAGAAAATTTGCCTTTGTGATATCTCACTTAACACGACCACTGTCCCAGTCGACTCAGCTATACATAAGTACCTGAAGCATGAGTTTGGAGCTGGTGGAGGAGGGGGGCGTGTAAGACAGCAAGTAAAGCAACTGGCCACCCCACCTAATAGTTGCTGCCGTTTAGTACATAACATCAAAAGAGGACGAGTAGAAATGACCACACCACATAAACATATGATTATATCCTGGGTTGTGTTGTGTGTATTATTTCAAGTGAGCATCCGACAGTGTAAGTGTGTTAGTGGTTGTTCAGTAAGACTTCATTACCTGTTTCCCATGTTTAATTGTGTCTTTCCCAGACACCATAAATATTGGTTTCCTACTCTATGTCTAGAATTCACTCCCAAAATTACTGAAACTGGGAAGCTGGACATCCTGTGGGATGTATCTTTGTAAACTGAGTCAACTGAGGAGAGGAAGCCAGTTCTTAGATGTTGTTTAGAAACAATTATCGTGTGTGGGAGTGAATCTTGGACAACCAGCAGAAGTGAAAATGTATACCTACATATCTATAGATTAATAACACGTCAGGATCCCAGGGGTACACCACTGGATGCATCAACATACAGAGTTAAGTTTGCATGGGTACCACATTAGATGTATTAACATACAGAGTTAAGTTTGCATGGGTACCACATTATATGTATTAACACACAGAGTTAAGTTCACATGGGTACCACATTATATGTATTAACACACAGAGCTAGGTTCACATGGGTACAGCATTAGATGTATTAACACACATAGTTAGGTTCGTAGGGGTAGCACATTATATGTATTAACACACAGAGTTAAGTTCACATGGGTACCACATTAGATGCATTAACACAGAGTTAGGTTCGCAGGGGGACAACATTAGTTGTATTAACACACAGAGTTAGGTTCGCAGGGGGACCACACTAGATGTATTAACACACAGAGTTAGGTTCGTAGGGGTACGACATTAGATGTATTACCACACTCATTCCTTCAACTACTTCTATATTCACATCTGTGAACGAGCAGGAAAAATGATTTCCTCTCTAGTCATGAATGTTATCTGTCCATTATATGTCCTTCTCTGCTGTTCACACCTGCGACTATTCCCTGTAGTATTGTTATTGACAAGAAATCCTATTTTGAGGAAGCAGAGATGTGGTTTTATTGAAATATGTTAAGAACACAATCGACAGATAAAAATGAAGATAATAAATATATCTTGAAAGATGTTAATTCAAAAAAGAGAGCTGCTTACCCGCATCAGAAAGAGACAGTCGACATTTTTTGGAAACGTTAGTTGGTTGGTTGATTGCTGATCCAGCGGTCCATGGGCTCATGCTATTTGACCTAATGCCATTAAATGGCATTATATTGCTGGTAAGTCTGTGGATTTTCGGCCCACACCGGGACAGAGCCAGAGAATAACTATCACACCTCCAGGAAAGTAGGTTACAACCTATGCACTGCTCCTAGCCACTGTAGCCAAGATAGGGTTCACTGTGCTCATTCCCCGCCACCAATTGACTACTGGTTATGCCAAACTTGTCTATTGCTCAAGGCATGCAACCAAATGTTTAAGTCAAAAGGATTGTCACGTCCTGAGTCACTGTGCCTCTAAGATGGGTTTCAGCCATAGGAAAAAAACAGTGCTGTCAGTTTCCTCCTCCCCAGTGCTGCACAGTACATATCTGGCTCCCTCCCAACCACAGAGGGTGCATACATATATATTCACGTAAACATGAAACACATTTCAACAACAAAATAAAAAGCATAATTGTATAGATGACGTGCCATGAAGCTTCTCTAAGAAGATAACCTCATTATAACGGCATGTCATCCACTAAGGCTTTCTGTTGCATGGGTGGTATGTCTAGTGGGCCATTAGTGAGACCCACAGACGCAACCGCATTCGTGAGGACACACCAGGAGAAGAGAAAAGATGGAACACACTGTAACAACAGAAAAGTTAAAGAGCATGAGAGGTAGGGGAAGACCAAGAGAGAAGATGCTTGGTAACCTGACATTGTGGCATGGGAGAACATCTGTATCGGAAATGATTGATAGCACGCGAAATAGAAAACCATGGAAAGACATGATAACCAGCGCCCACACGACATTAACTACAAGAAGTAAAAGTGAAGCTGACGAATGAGACCACTATACAACGAGTGTCATATCAGCTGATGTATATATAATCACGTAAAACATATCAGCTGATGTATATATAATCACGTAAAACATATCAGCTGATGTATATATAATCACGTAAAACGTATCAGCTGATATATATATAATCACGTAAAACATATCAGCTGATGTATATATAATCACGTAAAACGTATCAGCTGATATATATATAATCACGTAAAACATATCAGCTGATGTATATATAATCACGTAAAACAGATCAGCTGATGTACATATGTCAGTGTAAAACAGGATTTGCTCCATCATGTATTTCTTTTACTACAGATTATCTAAACTGTGTTGTCATTACATTAAGTGAGGGATCTCCCTAGCGTAGTGGTTAAGCTGTTCGCCTTGTGTTTAAGTGGTCATGAGTTCGAATCCGGCTCGTGTTGTCTTGTTTACAATCTGGATTTTTTGGAGATCCCTGTGGATTATCGCTTGAAGCTACGGAGTTACGTGCTATACGGCTCGGTAGGCGGCGTGCCGCCTCGTTGAGAGTGGTGGAGTACATATGGGAAACCGAGTATAGGAAAAAGTGTCAATCCTCAACGACTTTTGAACCTTTTTTTAAGTGGAAAATTCTTGGCCTTGTTTTTGACCCCTCAACCACTTGTCAACAAACTATCAAAAATCCCCCCCACACCCCACCACTCTGCTGAATTGTGTCAAAAAATGTAACCCTTTAACACAATTAGAAAAAGTACGAAAAAAAAGTAAATGGTTTTCTATTAAGATTACTCCACACAGTTGCCCATTCCATAAAAAAAAAAAACAATTGGCGCTATGATTTCTCGCTTAACAAGAACATTGCCCCAGTCGACTCAGCTATAAATACCTGATGCGTGAGGTATTTTTTTTTGGAGGGGGGGGGAGGTAAAGACAACAAGTAATGCAACTGGACAACCCACCTAATAGTTGTTGCGGCTTAGTACATGAAGAGTTAGCTTCATCCCCGACGGTAGGTCGCTGCCCTGGGACATACATTTACCTAATTTGTGTATAAAATATTTTGGTTGACGTAAACTTTTATCAACTTTCCTCCTCTTTTCAACGACTTGTATCAACCTCACAGATATATACATGTTTCAAGTGAACGACAGAAGAAGAAATCAACCTCAAATACTACCGTCAAACATTAAACGACACGTCACTTGTGTGGACTACATCCTACTAATCTGAGGGATTTTGAGAATGTACACAGAAACGATAAATGTATCACAGTCAAGCTGTAAACCCCTCAAACGCATTCCTTTCTCTTGACTACAGTGTTGACTGACACGATACCCCATAGAGGCAAACTCCTTGAAGTGAAGATAGGGCTTAGTCCGGCCAAAAGAGGCTGGAAACTATGATTAGTCGGGCCATCCCCGACAGGGAGCTGGACCACAGTCCTGACCAAGAAAGAACTGGTCTTGAAGTCGGAGATAACAGACCGAGAGACGCACCAGCAATCATGGTATCACGCAACACGACTAGTTACTTGTCCTTACAACAAAATACAATTTATGTTAAAATGCTAACAAAAAGAAGTAAACTGACTTGATTTTGAGGACAACAAATGCAGAAGAATATGAGAATTCCCACAGAAAAATAATGTTTTTGTCTCGTATCGGACAAAATATGTTATCTTGATCGATCGTGAAATAAGAGCTGCAGACAACAAACAAGGAATGCACACAACAACCCCAAGATAACCGTTAGCATTTAAATCCCTCTTCCCTGGCCGGCAGCCACCAATTCAATCTGCTGTTCCGTCTAAGATTAACGTAAACCTTGCGGTGACTGGGACCTGTTGGTCTTTGACCCAAACTTCACAATCTGATTGTGAAAAACATGATTGCATTTCGGGGGCACCTAAATTCAAACATTGGAAATACAATCACTAAAATAGATGAGGAATTGCCTGATCGTGATTTATTGGAATGATTGTGTAGTTAGTACCAGCTTCAAGTCAAATAATCGATAGTTTATGTTAAGAATTTACGAGAGAAAAATAGTAAAGAATGTCTGCACTTCCTCCAAAATAAACCATGTTCGTTCAAGCTTGTGATCAGCGCGTTGGACTATCATGATGGGGGATTATTATCTGATGCCCGAGGGTGCTTCAGACAAAAACCTAAATCAGAGATCGACAGCCTTCTATCATTCGAGGGCCAGGTGCACAAATACATTGCTAGTCTCGATCAGGACGAAGAAAAAGCAAACTTGAAAACTAAAGTACACTTTATATGTTATATTGTTTCTTGTGTGCAATTAGTGCCTATCTATGTGATTATTTCCCTTTGTCATGTTTATCAGTTTATGCTTAACGTTTATTAATTTCAATATAAATATATTTAGGGTTAGTATTGGTAATGTAAAACATAACTAACCCTAACCCCTAACCCTAACATTAAAAATTAGTATTTAAATTAATTATTGATATAATATTTACATTAATTAACTAGAAACGAAAGTGCTAATGTTACGAACTTTTATTTTTCCGGTTGCAACATACAGCTGTGAAACATGGACTCTAAGTAAAACAGCGGCAAAGAGGATCAACGCCTTCGAGCTGAAATGCTACAGGAAGATACTTAGAATATCATGGAAGGATAAAATCAGAAACTCAGATATTATAAACACACTGAATATTCCAGAGTGTTGGTTACTAAACACAATAACAAAAAGAAAACTACGCCTGTTTGGTCATATAAAGAGACATAACTGTTTAGAAAGACACATAATGTAGGGAAGAGTACCTGGGAAGAGGAGAAGGGGCAGACCAAGAAGACGATGGACTGACGACATTAAAGATAACATGAATACATCGCTGGAAAATGCAAGCCACATCGCCCAAGACAGAGAGATGTTCAGAGAGTTCATTGGGAAGACAACGTTCTGGAAGGAATACGTCACATGACACAACTATAAAATACGTAGGTAGGCACTCATTACACACAAGAACGGTTATATTTATTTTTAAATTTAACATTGGGATAAGACTGTTCACTGGATTACGGAAAGTGTATATATAAAAATGTAATATCTAACGGTATGGAGCGATGTCTGCTAGTTTCTAGAACTATTAATTTTACTACAAATTTATTACAATTTTTAAAAAAATATTTACATTTATAAATGTAGCCTATATTTAGGAGTGGACAAATTGTACAGTTTGTTAAAGTCATGTGGTTCTAGAATTGACACGAAATAAGCAAATAAACAAAATAAACTTCAAATAAGAAATGTATTATTTTTTAGGTGCATTGTAAGTCATCAGTCATGTTGTTCGTTTGAGACCTAGCAGGTAGTGTAATTTTTGGCAGGCGTGCCAGGTCCGGCCCTCGGGCTGTAGGTTGCCGACACTTTACCTAAATACTGGAATTATTCTATTTTCGTTCATTCTAGGACAACTGCAGACTTAGAGATAGGTGATGATATACTGAGAGCATCATGTGGCGAGTCATTTTTCATAAAACTCCTGTAGGCAAAACGCACACAGCGTCATTTATTTTGGCTAATCTGACTTTCAGTGAGTTTCATTTGCTGGCGACAGAAATTGCGCGCAAAGTAACGAATTATACAAGCAAGGTAACTAATTATACGAGTAAAGTAACCAATGATACGAGCAAAGTAACCAATGATGCGAGCAAAGTAACCAATGATGCGAGCAAAGTAACCAATGATGCGAGCAAAGTAATCAATGATGCGAGCAGAGTAACCAATGATGCGAGCAAAGTAACCAATGATGCGAGCAAAGTAACCAATGATGCGAGCAAAGTAACCAATGATGCGAGCAAAGTAACCAATGATGCGAGCAAAGTAACCAAAGATGCGAGCAAAGTAACCAATGATGCGAGCAAAGTAACCAATGATGCGAGCAAAGTAACCAATGATGCGAGCAAAGTAACCAATGATGCGAGCAAAGTAACCAATGATGCGAGCAAAGTAACCAATGATGCGAGCAAAGTAACCAATGATGCGAGCAAAGTAACCAATGATACGAGCAAAGTAACCAATGATGCGAGCAAAGTAATCACTAATGCGAACACAGTTATCAAGTATACGAGCAATGCAACTAGTGATACAACAAAGTAATCTATGATACGAACAAAGTAACCAAAGATGCAAGAAATATTATACAAGTAATCAATGATACGAACAAAGTAACCAATAATACGAGCAAAGTAATCAATTAGACGAGCAAAAAATAAATTACAGGAGCAAAGTAACGAGATACAAGCAAAGTAATCTATAATACGAACATACTAAGGACGTGATAGCAAAAAATATGGCTTAAAGAAGAGCAATATTTCACTTACCGAAACTCTTGAAATCAGAGTTGATGTTAATCATAAAGAAATGCACAGATGACATTTACTTCTGACATCGGTAATGTAATCCAGGGCAATGATTATGATTGTTTAGTACTGCCACTGTACCATTCACATTTAAATCCAATATTAGTTTGTGTAGGCAAATATTAAGTGCACAAATGGCAAGTGAAATCCAGGAAGTATTTTTGCAGAAGATGGAAAGCTAGATAGGGAAATTGAGACTAGATGTAAAAAGACCAATTATCTTTTATCTACTTTAGCTGTAAGTCGTCGCAGGAATGAATGACTATTGGTTTTTCTTGCAATGGCACGTGGAAGCATTGGTACTTTACATGCAAACGTGTCTCCATTTTAACGAAACAAACAATAACCTTGAAATGACAAGATACTGCATTATTTAATCACACAAAATTATCAACAACAGCTTGATATGCAGTAATAATGTGACGTCTCAGAATGTTGATAACTCCCTCAATCCATAATTTGCTTGGTCTTCATCTGTATCTTGCTGTTTCTATTTTCAAGCTCTTTCCGCTGCCTAATA
Source organism: Meghimatium bilineatum (assembly GCA_034231615.1). NCBI lineage: Eukaryota > Metazoa > Mollusca > Gastropoda > Stylommatophora > Philomycidae > Meghimatium > Meghimatium bilineatum. The sequence goes on along the minus strand of CM067300.1, from coordinate 60,466,945 downwards.
CGGGTTTAATCTGATTTATGTGCCTAACCATTTCATTCTCAATTTTTCAATATATTTTACCACAGACGTTATTCCAACAGTTCTTGTAATCTCTTCATTCCTCACATGATCTCTTCCTGTTCTGTGTGTTACTTTTTTTAGACATCTCATTTCACACCTAGTAAGCTTTTTCTTCTGTTCTTTTGTTCGTGTCGATGTCTGACATTCATAACACAAAGCTGGTATGAAAATTGAATTTATTATTTGTCTTTTGGTTTCCATCGGATTAGATTTATGTTTCAACATTGACATACATTCATAATTTATGTAGTTGACTTTTTGATTTCTTGTCTGGAGTTTTATGTACATTTTTTGGCCATCTGTTTCGAAGATAAATTCCGAAAAAAAAATTCAGAAGATAATGAAATTCCTGCAGTTGTTTCAGTAATTGATCCTTTTTCTTTCTGCTGATTGTATTGGGTTCACTAACTATGTTAATTTTTTATGGGTTTTTTGTATGTTTATCGTCATGTTATGGTTGAATCAGCTTTCATTGAATTGGTTTCTGTGATATTGCAGCTCCTGAACTGTGGAGCAGGCACTGAACGTCAATAAAGAGTACTTCAGTTAGGTCATTTGGATGGTAAGTCGTCAGTCTAATAAAACATAAATCTGTAATGTCGAGATGAAAATACTCACCCGCGGAAAAAATAACAACAAAAATGTATAATTGCGTCGATAATAGTAAGTGCTAGAAGTCAAATATTGATGTAATGTGCTTTATAAAACGTGATGGCTAATAGGACAGTACCCTTATAGAAAGACTAGTTTAACTTTTCCCGTGATTTTCATTGGTCAATATTTTTATATTTTATGCCGACGAACAATGAAAAAAAATTGGACAACATACTGACACATTGGCGGATAAAGCTATAATGAATAGCAATGTGATGAGAAAAGATCGGGCTGAATTACTTACAGCAGTCATGTATACACTACAATGTGATGAGAAAAGATTGGCTGAATTACTTACAACAGTCATGTATACACTACAATGTGATGAGAAAAGATCGGGCTGAATTACTTACAGCAGTCATGTATACACTACAATGTGATGAGAAAAGATTGGCTGAATTACTTACAACAGTCATGTATACACTACAATGTGATGAGAAAAGATCGGGCTGAATTACTTACAGCAGTCATGTATGTACTACAATGTGATGAGAAAAGGTCGGGCTGAATTCATTACAGCAGTCAAGTATACACTACAATGTGATAAGAAAAGATTGGCTGAATTACTTACAGCAGTCAAGTATACACTACAATGTGATGAAAAAAGATCGGGCTGAATTACTTACAGCAGTCATGTATGTACTACAATTTGATGAGAAAAGGTCGGGCTGAATTCATTACAGCAGTCAAGTATACACTACAATGTGATAAGAAAAGATTGGCTGAATTACTTACAACAGTCAAGTATACACTACAATGTGATGAAAAAAGATCGGGCTGAATTACTTACAGCAGTCATGTATACACTACAATGTGATGAAGAGAATTCTGAAAGAAGCATTGGTACTTTATGGGCAGACGTGTCTCCATTTTTAACGAAATAAATCATAACATTGAAATAAGATCCTACATTATTTAATTACAAAAAAATTTATCAACAACAACGCATAAACTGCCCGATCCATCGATCGTCTCCTATCGCACTGAGAGTCCCCCATTCCGCTCCCCTTTGGAATTAAATGAACCAGTTTATTTTTCAGAGATTTCAAGACATCTGAATGAAACCGAGCATAATATTAAAAAGTTGGAATGTGGACACGTCTCCCCGTAATGAACCGAAACAGCATACATGTTCAGTGTATGATAGAAATGTGAGTAACTAGATGTGAGAAGAGAAAGTGTGATCTAACTGTTAGGAACAGAAGAACCAATAACTGACTGGGAAACTAAGCTTATATAGTTTTAGATGGCTTGCGGAATGACAAGCAGAGCATTTATTAAAATGCCATTTGTGCAGTGATTATGGCATTGAACAATAATAACGGGAAATGATAAATATCCTACCTGAAAGTAATATACTTTTATAGTCTCCGTCTACGGGTCGATATCCATAGTGACTTGAGAATACACACGCTGGATGTCTTGGCTAAGATTGCGTCTTTCTTAACGATAGAAGTTAATCAAATTTGGAAACTTCTAGACTTAAGTTGCGAAACAAATTTGTATCAGATAGTTGGACCTTGTTCACATCTCGTTTGATACTGTCTGATTTTTCAGCAATTCCTGGATTCATCTTATTAATCCTTCTTCTTGTATTCGCTCTCAAACTCCCATCACGCCCGTGTGTTCCCGGGCCCGAATGGGAGCAAAGAATAGCAACACTGTTTACCTTCCACGCATGTCGTAAAAGGCGACTAAGGAGGTTATGGGATGGAGTTGGCTGTCCCATCCCATATAGGGTCAGTGACCCAAAGCCATGCTTAAGTCAGATGTGTCTTGCCGAAAGGCGCGGATATCGCAGCAATGCTGTAAACCATGACACAACGCATTCATTTCTCTGGACTACATCCTGCTAATCTGCAGGAGTTTAAGAATGAACGCAGAAGAAGAAGAAACTCCCATCAGATAATTCTTGTAGAATGACAATGATCTTGCAGGATGTCTATCCAGATTTCCGTCCAGAAAACGGAAATTCGTTATGTCGCCGTTTTATTTTATTTTTTAGCCAATGGCCCCCACACATCCTACCTCGGCCGTTAATAATGGTATTATTAATACATACACAACTATCATGCATTGACCAATCAGCGTGCACATTACATATACAACTATCATGCATTGACCAATCAGCGTGCACAATACATTCACAACTATCATGAATTGACCAATTGACATGTGCAACACATACACACCTATCATGCATTGAACAATCAGCGTGCACAACACATACACCAACTATCATGCACAGTCAAATATGCGCTTCCTATTCCAAGTTATTTATTATTCAGGAATACTTCACTGAAAATTTCCAGGGCTAAATTTCTTAGATCCATTTCAATCTCAATCATGAGAACCGCAATCTGAGAAAAATGATTTGTTAGCAAGAGACGGTCGAAGGTAAACTCAGAAAATGTGTTCAACTTTCAAGTTCTCAGCTTCCATTGATTCTTTGCGTCGTGACTGTTGACACTGATCTCCCAAAAGAGAATAGTTTAGTCTTGGTGGTAGTAGGAAGAAAGGCTTCAGTTACTAAGAGACCGAATGATCTTTCTTTTGCATAAGATGCTGTCATTACTAAAGAAAGTCACGCTGATAACAGATATCGGAATCAGCTGCTGTTTTTCCCATGCAGACTGTTTGCACAAGTCATTCTCCATAATATCCCTGCAGACTGATGCTCAACAGCGTCACTTATCTTGGCTGATTGGACTGAGGTTTAATCACTGTGTATACTTTGTTTCGTCAGCCAAACAAAACTATGGGGGGAAAAGTCAGGTTAGCCAAGATAAGTGAAGTGGTTTAGTATCAACAAACGAGATTATTATGGAGAAGAAATTGGTTTGTATACCTATTAAGAATCAATTGAAATCAGAGTGTGTGTACGCGCGTGATATAGGTTCAAATTTTCAAACTATCCCAGCGACAGTGTACATGTACACGCGTGATATAGGTTCATATTTTCAGACTGAGCTAGCGACAGGGTACATGTACACGCGTGATATAGGTTCATATTTTCAGACTGAGCTAGCGACAGGGTACATGTACACGCGTGATATAGGTTCATATTTTCAGACTGAGCCAGCGACAGGGTACATGTACACGCGTGATATAGGTTCATATTTTCAGGAACTATAACATCATCATCACCCCATATATCTTCAGGGTTGCAAGGCTGCGAATCTGGAAACATCAATACATAAATCCTGTCATGAATATCTGTTCACAGTTCCTTCTTTATCGCTTCTCAGTTCCTTCTTTGTGTGTCCTCAGTTCCTTCTTTATCTGTTGTCAGTTCCTTCTTTATGTGTTCTCAGTTCCTTCTTTATCTGTTGTCAGTTCCTTATTTATCTGCTCTCAGTTCCTTCTTTATCTGTTGTCAGTTCCTTCTTTATCTGTTCTCAGTTCCTTCTTTATCTGTTGTCAGTTCCTTCTTTATCTGTTCTCAGTTCCTTCTTTATCTGTTGTCAGTTCCTTCTTTATGTATCCTCAGTTCCTTCTTTATCTGTTGTCAGTTCCTTCTTTATCTGTTCTCACTTCCTTCTTTATGTGTTCTCAGTTCCTTCTTTATCTGTTCTCAGTTCCTTCCTTATGTGTTCTCAGTTCCTTCTTTATCTGTTCTCAGTTCCTTCCTTATGTGTTCTCAGTTCCTTCTTTATCTGTTCTCAGTTCCTTCCTTATGTGTTCTCAGTTCCTTCTTTATCTGTTCTCAGTTCCTTCTTTATCTGTTCTCAGTTCCTTCTTTATCTGTTCTCAGTTCCTTCTTTATCCGCTCTCATTTCCTTCTTTATCTGTTCTCAGTTCCTTCTTAATGTGTTCTCATTTCCTTCATTGTCGGTAGAGAACATTGATCTTGTCTGGTCTTTCATACGAGTTAGCTTGGAATAGTCGACTAGTTTTTCAATGAAAGCTAATAATATATAAATTATATTTTTAGATGTTGCTAATGGCCTTGGAGTAGGACATGACAGATTTGACCTTAAAATATACTTTCCAAGAGAAAATACAACTATTTGTCTGTGTGTTGTGTTAATTCCGTTGCCGGAGTTGAAAATTTCCTTCACTGAATAACGTACAAATGTCAAGAAAATCTCCTTGATTGAATAAGTACAAATTTCAAGAAAAATAACGATTGAATAACGTACAAATGTCAAGATAATCTCCTTGATTGAATAACGTACAAATGTCACGAAAATCTCGTTGATTGAACAACGTACAAATGTCAAGAAAATCTCCTTGATTAAATAAGTACAAATTTCAAGAAAATCTCCTTGATTGAATAACTTACAAATGTCAAGAAAATCTCCTTGATTGAACAACTTATAAATGTCAAATTCTGTGTTTTCTTGGGACGTTGCCCTCACAGACACTAACATTGTTTCATAAAGCATATGGTGATAGCGGAATGCAAAAATCGCAAGTATGTGTGCGGTACATGAGTTTCCAAGACTGTCGTCACACAGTTGAATTATGCTACATGACAATATGACGACACATCGATCCCTACCGGTAAAGCAGTACCTCGCACAGCACATCGATCCCTACTGGTAAAGCAGTACCTCGCACAGCACATCGATCCCTACTGGTAAAGCAGTACCTCGCACAGCACATCGATTCCTACTGGTAAAGCAGTACCTCGCACAGCACATCGATCCCTACTAGTAAAGCAGTACCTCGCTAAGCCGAAATTTGAATACTTTGCATCCGCCTCCATATTCTAGAGTCCTAGTATCGACTAGTGTTTTCTTGTTCCTTCGACTGAAATCAGCGAGGACAAAAGAGCGATTCAAGGATGTAGATGACGTTATTACCAATGTGGCATGACAGTTGGGAAATGTGTCACAGTGTGAGTTCCAGAAATATTTCCAGCATTTGTATGCACTCTGGCAAAAGTATGTAGTTGCCGAAGGGAACGATTTTGAAGGAAATGTAGTGTAGATTATTATATTATAAATATTATAGATAATTGTATTGTCACTTATTTCTACATAGTTCACTAATCCGGGAACATTTTTTGAATCGTCGTCGTATTATCAATCCATACTTTCCTTTAATTCCTCTACTTCTTCTTCAACCCTCGACTGCACGCTGTAATGGCAATCTTAGAAAGGAAATCGTGCCTCAACATGTGCCCAAACCAGGCAAATTTTAAATGTTTCACTATTGCAAGTAAATGTTGTTATTGCCGAGCAAAAACATTTGTTTATATTTCTGTCTTACATTTGTTTCGTTTTATGTTCTGTATAATTGATACGCAATATTCATCTGTAACCTTGTTTCCAAAAGCTTGTATTGCTTTCTTCATTTCCACTTTAATTATCTCACAACTCTCACGTCCGTACTGGGAATCAATATTATTAAACGCCCGTGTGTTGCCGGGGCCCGAAATGGGAGCAAAGAATAGCAATACTGTTTTCTTTTCATGCATGTCGTAAAAGGCGACTAAGGAGGTTATGGATGGAGTTGGCTGCCCCATCCCATATAGGGTCAGTGACCCAAAGCCATGCTGAAGTCGGATGTGTCAGGACGAAAGGCGCAGATAAAGCAGCAATGCTGTAAACCATGACACAGCGCATTCCTTTCTCCGGACTGCATCTTGCAAATCTGCAGGAGTTTGTGAATGAATGAAAAAGAAGAAGAAGAAAAATATGATTAAAGATGGATTTAAGTATATATTCACCTCTGTGCTTATTCTGAATTTTTCGTACATTTAATCTAGGTATTGCAGTGCTCCTGTTTCAAGTGTAATCATTATTTTTTCTGCGTCTGTTTCCAAAGCTGCTTATATAAGATCCTAAATCGCCTGCGTATTGAAAGATTTATAGGTCTCACATTTGGGAAGGAGGGGGGGGGGTGTCTGCGCCATTCTAGAGAGGATCAAAGTGACCCACATCATCATGATCATGTGCCGTCTCCGCAACGAAGGTTGGCTGCAACAGATCTCCAGCTTCCCCTTCTCTTGTCTTGGTGGTGCACTATGCTAGACTGTAACCTTTCCATCGTGTGATGTTACTCTACCACTTGTATCTCTGCCTACCTCTTGTTCGCTTCCCTTTGACTTTACCCTAAAGTAAAGTCTTCAATAAGGTGTCGTATCTTTTAATGTGTCCAAAGTATTTTATTTGCCTGATCTTTATTTCTCTTAGTAGTTCTTTCTTCATATTAAGTGTTTTCAGTATCTCTGTATTTGTTTTCTTCTTTTTCCATAATGTTCTCCCTATTCTCCTATATACACGCATCTCAAATGCATCAATTCTGTCTTCTAATTGTTTATTTAGTGTCCATGTTTCTGAGCCATACATTAATATCGAATAGATATATCATTTTATAATTCACATTTTTAACTTGTTTGTAATTTGTTTAGATGTTACTTATTTCCTCATGTCATTGACGATACTTTTAACCATTCCTATGGTGGGTGGGTGGGTGGGTCGGTCGGTGGGTGGGTGGGTCGGTCGGTCGGTGGGTGTGTTGGTGGGTGTGTGGGTTTTGGGTCGGTGGGTTGGTGGGTGGGTGGGTAGGTCGGTCGGTCGATTTGTAGGTAGGTAGGTCGGTCTGTCGGTAGGTGGGTAGGTAGGTAGGTAAGTAGGTAGGTAGGTAGGTAGGTAGGTAGACGGACGGAAGGACAGGTGGATGGATGGATGGATGGATGGATGAACGGACGGACGGAAGGATGGATGGATGGATGGATGGATGGATGGATGGATGGATGGATGGATGGATGGATGGATGGATGGATGAACGGACGGACGCACGGAAGGAAGGATGGATGGATGGATGGATGAATGGATGGATGGATGGATGGATGGATGGATGGATGGATGGATGGATGATGGATGGGTAGATACTTGAGCTGACCATGACCATTGCTACCCAAATGGCCAAAGACAGACTTTAACTCTCCCACCCCACGATGCTTAACTCCCCCCTCCACGTCGAACTTATAATAGATATATAGATAGAAATAATATTGTGTCAACAATGTTTTATCAATACTGCAACAATATTATGTCAATATTATATTATTGTCTGCATTCAGAAAAACATTCCAGACAAAACCAATTATAATCACGTCCCAACAACCCCTTCATTTTCTAGTTTTCGCTATGTATCCTCATTTTCTATCATACATTTACTTAACCCATACATGAGACGACACCATAAGGAAATTGCTAGAAAGGATTGCTAACAGAGCGTGCACAAAACAAGCGACGACTTTTCCCTAACCAGTTACAGCCAAATAAATAATCCATTACCACAGAATATCTCTAAACTTGAATTCATTCCATTATCAGTAAGACGTCAGACAAGTGGTCATAACGTCAGAATCAACAATAAACTATTCAAGAATAAACCTCTGTATCACGACACCAACTATAAATACCTTCTCCATCAAGACACATGAATAACTTCTGTATCAAGACACCAACTATGAATGACTTCTCCATCAAGACACTAACTATGAATAACTTCTCCATCACGACACCAACTGTGAATGACTTCTCCATCAAGACACTATGAATTACTTCTCCATCAAGACACCAACTATGAATAACTTCTCCATCAAGACACCAACTATGAATAACTTCTCCATCAAGACACTAACTATGAATTACTTCTCCATCACGATACTATGAATGACTTCTCCATCAAGACACCAACTATGAATAGCTTCTGTATCAAGACACCAACTATGAATAGCTTCTGTATCAAGACACCAACTATGAATGACTTCTCCATCAAGACACCAACTATGATAGCTTCTGTATCAAGACACCAACTATGAATGACTTATCTATCAAGACACCAACTGTGAATGACTTCTCCATCAAGACGCTATGAATACCTTCTCCATCAAGACACTAACTATGAATAACTTCTGTATCACAACACCAACTATGAATAACTTGTCTATCAAGACACTATGTATGAATAACTTTTCTATCAAGACACCAACTATGAATAACGTATCTATCAAGACACCAACTATAAATAACTGCTGTATCACGACACCAACTATGAATGACTGATACAAATTTCATGAAGCATTATATCGTGAAAGAAATAGTTTTTGATACTGTAAAACGAAGCGTAAATAATCTACGGCTTTGGTAGATGAAATATTATCAACACCAAGTCTGGGAAACAGATAAGATTTTACTAAGGCAGTCTGGGAATTAGTGTCTGATAGCACAGTTTTAAACTAAAATCAATGTCTAGAACGCTTGACACTTTCTCCTAAGTCTGGGAGACGGGAATTTTAGACTCCTTTTAACTCAATTTAAAAGTTAAAGTTAAGATAAAATTAAATTCTAGTTTGTTTTGTTCGGCACATCAGGTTGCCACTGAGTTTGCTGGTATTTGAGAAGTCTTAGTGACTTTACTGCTTTTATCGATTGAAATATTATGTGTTTTAGTATATTAACGGTCTCACAGACTTCACTGTCTTTTTTGTAGATTATTATTTCAATATTCTTTACCGACTTCACTGTTTTTGTAGATTATTATTTCAATATTCGTTACCGACTTCACTGTTTTTGTAGATTATTATTTCAATATTCGTTACCGACTTCACTGTTTTTGTAGATTATTATTTCAATATTCGTTACCGACTTCACTGTTTTTGTAGATTATTATTTCAATATTCGTTACCGACTTCACTGTTTTTGTAGATTATTATTTCAATATTCGTTACCGACTTCACTGTTTTTGTAGATTATTATTTCAATAATTTTACTGGTTTTACTGTTTTTGTAGATTATTATTTCAATATTCTTTACCACTTTACTGTTTTTGTAGATTATTATTTCAATATTCGTTACCGACTTTACTGTTTTTTGTAGATTATTATTTCAATATTCGTTACCGACTTCACTGTTTTTGTAGATTATTATTTCAATATTCGTTACCGACTTCACTGTTTTTGTAGATTATTATTTCAATATTCGTTACCGACTTCACTGTTTTTGTAGATTATTATTTCAATATTCGTTACCGACTTCACTGTTTTTGTAGATTATTATTTCAATATTCGTTACCGACTTCACTGTTTTTGTAGATTATTATTTCAATATTCGTTACCGACTTCACTGTTTTTGTAGATTATTATTTCAATATTCGTTACCGACTTCACTGTTTTTGTAGATTATTATTTCAATATTCGTTACCGACTTCACTGTTTTTGTAGATTATTATTTCAATATTCGTTACCGACTTTACTGTTTTTGTAGATTATTATTTCAATATTCGTTACCGACTTTACTGTTTTTGTAGATTATTATTTCAATATTCGTTACCGACTTTACTGTTTTTGTAGATTATTATTTCAATATTCGTTACCGACGTAACTGTTTTTTGTAGATTATTATTTCAATATTCGTTACCGACTTCACTGTTTTTGTAGATTATTATTTTAATAATCTTACCGACTTTACTGTTTTTTGTAGATTATTATTTCAATATTCGTTACCGACTTCACTGTTTTTGTAGATTATTATTTTAATAATCTTACCGACTTTACTGTTTTTTTGTAGATTATTATTTCAATATTCGTTACCGACTTCACTGTTTTTGTAGATTATTATTTCAATAATCTTACCGACTTTACTGTTTTTTTGTAGATTATTATTTCAATATTCGTTACCGACTTCACTGTTTTTGTAGATTATTATTTTAATAATCTTACCGACTTTACTGTTTTTTTGTAGATTGTTATTTCAATATTCGTTACCGACTTCACTGTTTTTGTAGATTATTATTTTAATAATCTTACCGACTTTACTGTTTTTTTGTAGATTATTATTTCAATATTCGTTACCGACTTCACTGTTTTTGTAGATTATTATTTCAATAATCTTACCGACTTTACTGTTTTTTTGTAGATTATTATTTCAATATTCGTTACCGACTTTACTGTTTTTGTAGATTATTATTTCAATATTCGTTACCGACTTTACTGTTTTTGTAGATTATTATTTCAATATTCGTTACCGACTTCACTGTTTTTGTAGATTATTATTTTAATAATCTTACCGACTTTACTGTTTTTTGTGTGGATTTATCATCATCAAGTGTTGCCGCTACAAAGAATATTGGCTACAACAGACTTCTAACATCCCCTATTTCTTGCTTTGGTGGTGCACTCTGCTACACTGTAATCTTTCCATCTTGTGAGGTTACTTTCCCACTTGTATCTCTGCCTACCTCTTGTTCGCTAGCCTTCTACTTTATCTCTTGCCTTTTAATGTGTCCACAATATTTTATTTGCCTGATCTTTATTTCCCCTAATATTTCTTTCTTCATATTAAGTTTTGTTAGAACATCTTTGTTTGTTGTCTTCTCTTTCCGTGACTTTTGCCCTATCATCTATAAATCTACATCTCAAAGGCATACAATCTGTCTTCTAATAAGTGGATTAAATATTTCAAAAGTCTACCGACTTTAATGTTTCTGTGGATTTGAAGATTATATCTTTTAATATTTTAGAATTTTCACGGACCTTTCATATTTATATTTTTATGAGGTGAGGTTTTTCTGATACAACACTGTGATAGGATTAGCAATCCGACCGTGAGAACTCAGGTCGCTCGTAGAAAATGGACGGTTTCACGGTGACATAATTCACATACCTAAGAAGTAATATTACAACAGACGGCAAGAGCAGCATAGAAATACACAATAGATGTAGTAAAGCTTACCAAGCACTAGAGCAAATGACACCAATCTTCAGAAACAAAACGGTGATTTAAACAGCAAAATAACACTATTCAAAACGATTATTATGCCAACGCTGTGCTACCAAATCCAGACATGGACTACGACAGCGCAAGACAAACGTAAACTTGTGACAGCTGAAATGGCATGCTTACGCAGAATCCTAGGAATATCGCTAAGTTACAGGGTGAGGAATGAAGACATCTGACAAAAAACCGGCACCGCCCCAACCTTAGATTAAATCAAAAGACAACAGATCAAATTGTTTGCACACATCAGCAGACTACCATCAGACAGCATACCACAGCAAGCTATGCTACACAAATACAACGACGGCAGACCTAGAAACCGACCTCAAAAACGATGGACCACTGAAATAAAAGAGGCACCAAATTCCACAATATACTCATCACACAAGAGGGCCGTCTCCAGAAAACTCTTCTACCCCTGATACAGAAAGGCAACAAAGGGTTCCAGCGAATAGATAAATAGACTTTTATGTATACCGTGAGATGAAGCAACTGATAGAGGGCAATGGAGGGAGTGAGGATGCAGGCATATACTCCGAAGACTTGGTCCGACATATATGAGTAAAGGGAAAAGGAAGGGAAAAAAGAAGAATCGTAGCCAAACATTGCGGAGCCTATGTGACAGGAACCTCCAGTATGAAAATAAAAGTGAAAGTTGTTACAGCAGCCTTATGATGGTACTCAATAACCATGCTGAGTAAGTCTGTTACTGTGTTATGTTCTCAGTCCATGCTTCGGAAGGTCCAAAGCGGATGGATAGGACATGTATGTGCGGCATACATAGATACCTCTGCACTTCAGGAGCTCGCATGGATTTACTGTCCGGGTCACGTTGGAGTGCGCGGAAATGAACGATTTGACACGCTGGCAAAAGATCACCTGTCGTGAATATAGACAAAGGTGAGGTTTTAAATGAATACTGGAGTACCTATTAAAAAAAAAATTAACAGGACGAATCAGTATTATAGAGACTAGGAATTCTGGATCAAACGTGGAACAAGCAGAGAAAGTCGAGAGTGGGGTCGAATTAGGAGCATCAAAAACGGGAACGATAAGCATATAAACTCTTTACCATCAAATATGGGTCTGCTCCTGGTGCAGTGACTGAACTTTTCAAATACTTAAAGATACTTTAAAATACTTGAATTACAGAATCTATTGTTTTTATAGAATTAAATATTATGTTTTCGGAGATTTTAAGAGTTTATAGATAGCACAGGAAGCATGAATAATGACCAAACAACTAGAGGACAGAATTGATGCCTGGGAGATGTGGATATATAGAAGAACGAGAAGAAGAGATGTACATACGGCGGAGTGGCGCAGTGGTTTTCTCACTAGCTTCGTATATCAGTGGTGTGGGGTCATTCCCCAGTTGAAGTGGAAATGTTTTTCATATAGCAACGGCTCCCGGATCGACCCAGTCATACTTTCGTACCGGATTAATTAGGAAAGTAAAGACTACGAGGGAGAGGAGATGGCTACCGCCCTCATATAGCAGAGTCTCTGAAATGTGCTATCGCTAACATCTCACACTCCTACGGCATTAATAAATTATGTGGAGTAGCGTTACTTTTACTCACTATATAGAAGAATACGGAGGACATCATGGAAAGAGAAGAAAACCAACAAAGAGGTTATAACAACATTTCATGTTAATAAAGAACTATTAAAGAAAATAAAAATCAAACAAAGTATTTTGGACATATTAAAAGACATGACTCCTTGATCTTACTTGAGTGTAAAGTCGAGGGGAGGCGAGAAAACAACAGGGAGAGGTAGAAGAGAAACATGACTCCTTGATCTTACTTGAGTGTAAAGTCGAGGGGAGGCGAGCAAGCAACAGGGAGAGGTAGAAGAGAGACATGACTCCTTGATCTTACTTGAGTGTAAAGTCGAGGGGAGGCGAGCAAGCAACAGGGAGAGGTAGAAGAGAGACATGACTCCTTGATCTTACTTGAGTGTAAAGTCGAGGGGAGGCGAGCAAGCAACAGGGAGAGGTAGACAAAGATAAAGATGAAGAGAGACATCATGAGATGTACAGGTTAGTGTCGAGGAGAGTATCATCAAGCAAGAAACAGAGGTTGTTGGAGGTTCGGTGCGGCCAATTCGGTCTTGCGGAGACGACACTTGATGATGATGATGATGATGTTGAATTCATGATGATATTGTACAATTTCTTATTTAAATAATGCATCGTTGTGTTTCATGACTTTCGCGGACTTAAGAAGTTTAGTTTTTAGCAATTTTAGAAGTTTAGTTTATAGCGAATTTAGAAGTTTAGTTTGTAGCGATTTTAGAAGTTTAGTTTGTAGCTTCTTTAGAAGGTTATTTTGTAGCGATATTAGAAGTTTAGTTTGTAGCGATTTTAAAAGTTTAGTTTGTAGCGATTTTAGAAGTTTAGTTTGTTTCTATTTTAGAAGTTTAGTTTGTAACGATTTTAAAAGTTTAGTTTGTAGCGATTTTAGTAATTTAGTTTGTAGCGATTTTAATAATTTAGTTTATAGCGATTTTAGAAATTTAGTTTGTAACGATTTTAGAAATTTAGTTTGTAGCGATTTTAGAAATTATGTTTGTAGCGATTTTAGAAATTTAGTTTGTAACGATTTTAGAAATTTAGTTTGTAGCGATTTTAGTGACGTACAGAATTACTCTAGAGGTTTAGCTGGTAGAAAGAAACGTACAGAATTACTTTAGAGGTTTAGTTGTTTAAAAGAAACGTACAGAATTATTTTAGAGGTTTAGTTGGTAGAAAGAAACGTACAGAATTACTTTAGAGGTTTAGTTGGTAGAAAGAAACGTACAGAATTACTTTAGAGGTTTAGTTGGTAGAAAGAACCGTACAGATTTACTTTAGAGGTTTAGTTGGTAGAAAGAAACGTACATAATTACTTTAGAAGTTTAGCTTATAGAGGAAACGTACAGAATTACTTTAGAAGTTTAGTTTCTAGATAAAACGTACAGAATTACTTTTGAAGTTTAGTTTCTAGATAAAACGTCCAGAATTACTTTAGAAGTTTAGTTTCTAGATAAAACGTACAGAATTACTTTAGAAGTTTAGTTTCTAGATAAAACGTACAGAATACGTCTTAGATTGCAAGAGTATGAAGTCAAATTTCCACGAGAAGTAATTGTGCAATCCAAAACGTTAGATAGAATTTCCCACAATCCAAATTTCATTTCTCGGACAATTTCACCTCAATTCAAGATGATAACCACACATCAATTCATGATGATTAATTGACTAAATGATTAATTGACTAAATGATTAATTGACTAAATGTTTAATTGACTAAATGATTAATTGACTAAATGTTTAATTGACTAAATGATTAATTGACTAAATGATTAATTGACTAAATGATTAATTGACTAAATGTTTAATTGACTAAATGATTAATTGACTAAATGATTAATTGACTAAATGATTAATTGACTAAATGATTAATTGACTAAATGATTAATTGACTAAATGATTAATTGACTAAATGTTTAATTGACTAAATGATTAATTGACTAAATGATTAATTGACTAAATGATTAATTGACTAAATGTTTAATTGACTAAATGATTAATTGACTAATGATTAATTGACTAAATGTTTAATTGACTAAATGATTAATTGACTAAATGATTAATTGACTAAATGATTAATTGACTAAATGTTTAATTGACTAAATGATTAATTGACTAAATGATTAATTGACTAAATGATTAATTGACTAAATGTTTAATTGACTAAATGATTAATTGACTAAATGATTAATTGACTAAATGATTAATTGACTAAATGATTAATTGACTAAATGATAAATTGACTAAATGATTAATTGACTAAATGATTAATTGACTAATTGTATTGTATCGATATTTCGTTTTCAAATTGTCATGCTTGTCACTGTGATATTATTTCACACACAGTTATGAAACAACGATTTATCACTTCACCCATTATCTCGTATTTCATTTCGGGAGACACTTTCGCCAAACCTCATATTGTAACACCCATTATCTCGTATTTCATTTCGGGAGACACTTTCGCCAAACCTCATATTGTAACACCCATTATCTCGTATTTCATTTCGGGAGACACTTTCGCCAAACCTCATATTGTAACACCCATTATCTCGTATTTCATTTCGAGGGACACTTTCACCAAATCTCCGAATCAGCTAAATGTCACATCACATATTACATCACATCACATATTACATCACATCACATATTACATCACATCACATATTACATCACATCACATATTACATCACATCACATATTACATCACATCACATATTATTATATTTTGTACCTGTCTCATTATGTGACATATTCTTTCCAGAACGTGGTCTTCCTTATGAATATTTAAACACTTCGCGATTCTGGGTGAGTTGACCTCCCGATATTAGAGGCATGTTTACGCAATCTGATATATCACTGCACCAACGTCGTGTCGGGCGCCCTCTTCCCCCGTTGCCGTTAACTCTACCTTCAGTTATTAATCTCTCCTTGTTGTTATGTCTCTTTATATAACCACTAAAATACCCAGCTTTCTTGTTATGGTGTTGTAAAGGAGCCAATCCTCTTCGACGTAAAATTATCTTAACATTTCTTTATTTGTATATTTAGATGTCCATGGTATACGTAATATTCTTCTGTAGCATCTCATTTAGAAATCAGCTATTCTCTTTGTTACTGTTTTATTTAATGTCCATGTCTCACAACCTTATATTACCACTGGAAATAATAATATCCAAATTAGAATTTCTAGACACATTACTCCTATAGTTTGACATTGCTTTTTGGAGGAAATAAAGTGTCAATACGTACTTTATATAAGTGACCATTCTTTTGTCTTTTGTACCGCTTCCGTCAGTGCTTTTATTTGTCTAATATCCAGCGTCTCTACATTTGCATCTCACATACTGTTATGGGAGTTGATTGCATCTCTCGACAAATTAGTCTCAGAGCTTGGTTCTGCACCAATTCAGATGATGAAATAGTAATGTGGCGCACAATGCTCTGGAGAGGAAGATTATAATCCATTACGGATCTCACACAGCGGAGATATAGTTGGTGGAGAGTCTGCTTGTCTTCCCCCTCCCTCCCTCCCCCCCCCCCCCCACGTTTATTCTAGATAGTCTCTTAATCGGGTTCGGAGATTTATTTGTTATTTATCTCGGAGTTTGGATATGGTAGTTTAGTCTATGTCTATTTTTCTCTAAGGTAGGTAGACACGGGACTCTTCCTTTGTTAATATTTTCATATAAAAACATTTTGATGTTGGCAGATCTTTTGACCATTTTGTAGAGAAATTGGTGTAACTATTTTCTGTATGTATTGATTTGTATTTCTACAATATACTATGGTTATCATGCGATTTGCTTTTTTCCAGGATGGAATATTTATCAGTATTCCAGAAAGACAAGAACATCAGCAGACATCAGGAGGTTAATTCGACACATTGCAATTTTTGGCGAGGTCAGTAATGACGGTGATGGAAGTTGTACAGCTTATAAGAAAGTTTGAAGGTAATCCCTGCCCCCGTGTTGTTTTCCGGGATACTGTACCAGCATTGAGGGAATCTATGGATCTGTTTCTCAAGAAGGTATGTATTCATCTAATACTTTTCCGCCTATTCCCATTCTGCTCATCTTCGGCAAGTCTCGTTCTACGTACTCTATCGTACGCTTGTTATAAGTCAATTAACACAGCTAGTGTGCTTTTTCCGTTCTTGGAAACTATCCAACACATTTTGTGTGAATCTGAAGGGGGTGGGGTATCATATAGGATGGGTAAGTCGTAGAAAGAGACCGAATAAATAGCTATAGATAGGACAAGATAGGGGGGGATTTATTGAGAGCCGATGCTTCGAAAGGAGTGAAAGATATACATATATATAGTTATCGTAAACTTTTCCTTATAGACGATTTGATTTTCTAATCTCCATCTTCAGGAAAATGTAGTTCAGAGAAAGGATGACGTTGTGTCATGATTTACATCTTGGTTTCTATATCTGCGTCTTTCTTCCCTGACAAAACCAATTTTATCATGGCTTCTAGGCCACTATGACATGGGACAATCAGAACCTATTGTGCCATAACGTTCTTACCTGCCTCTTACGATAAGCATTACAGGGAGCAATGATGCTATTATTTACTCCCTTTTTGGGTCTTTCAACACTCGCGCCGATTGTCCAACAATCAAACACAAGGTAAAATAAGTAGATTTTCTTGTAGAATACAGATGTGCCTGGTCATTGGCTCAAATAAAACGGTGACACAATGCATTCTCTTGACTACATTTAGCTGGAAATCTAATAAAATCGTAGTCCTGCTACAAGAGAGAACCAGTGGGAGTTTGAGAATGAACTCTGAATAAGAAGTAGATTTTCTGACTTTCACCCGAAAATCTGTAATGGAGCCCTTGTGCAGGTTTTCTGAGTCCTTTACAATAACATCACTAAAAATGTATGTGCACATATGGCGGCGGGGGGGGGGGGTGTGGGGTGCCTGAGTGTATCAAAATTGATTATATTTATTCTACCAGATATAAAATGTTGCAAGCTCTATTGCTTTCTCCACAATCAAATAAATCTTTTTTTTCACTGAAACTAAATTAATTACCGCAGGAAGAATGGTCTTTTTTATCGTCTGTACAAAGATAACCGTTCTCAATGGCATATCGATGTAATGTCTTTGTAATCACCCTGATCAAATTACTCGATATTTGAATGTACCAAGAAACCAAAGAATTCGATTACGTGACTCAATTAACTCTTAGAATACTGAGAGTACATCAACAGTGTGTTTCTAGGTAGATCATAATGAAAGCCAATGTGGTGCAGTGGTGAAATAGAGTGAGAAGTGGAAGGTTGGAACAATAGAGCAGAAGGTCTGCTGTTTAGTCAAAATCCAGACAGAATGTCTGACAGAACCAAATGAACGACTAAAGTGTAGTAACAATATTGCCAGAAACCTGCATCCAGAGCACATTAAACCATATTTAAGAAGGATAGTCTCCACGAAGCTAGCAAAGCAGACAATACGACTATATTTTATATAAACATTGTATTATATAAATATTATATTTATATTTATATTTTATATAAACATTCATATGAATGTTTATATTTTCCCAAACAGACAACATAAGTCAACATTTCGGCCGATATAAGACGATATAAGACGATATAAGACGATATAAGACGATATAAGACGAGCATGACAATGGGCACTGTTCGCCTCCGCCAATGACTATAGACTCATTCGGCCAGATATTGACATACCAGACAAAAGGTATCGTTTGCCTCGGCTATTTAGCGAGAAAATAAAGTGGTAAAATATAGAGGCTGTCTGTCACCTCTGTTGGTAAACGATACATGCCAGTAGCTTCAACAAAAGATTTGTAGACGGAATGTCTGGGATGTGCGAAATCAGACGGAAATTGATTGGGGAGAATTGTTTTCACGTACGTACTTGCTGTCTTTAATTAAATGACGAAGATGGCGGGACTATAAAACAGATGTGAGACTTTCCTAGAGAAGTTTCTTTATTGGTCAGAATTTTTTTATGAGATACTAGGGAACTCTGCATTTTGAGGGGAATTTGGACTAAGTCAGTGGGGTGTCGAGAGATCAGGTCCAATAACTGAGTTTGGACTAAGTCAGTGGGGTGTCGAGAGATCAGGTCCAATAACTGAGTTTGGACTAAGTCAGTGGGGTGTCGAGAGATCAGGTCCAATAACTGAGTTTGGACTAGGTTCAGGGCTCAGGTTGAGACCTAAGCTAAGAACTGTAGATAAAAGTTATAGCTAGGGAAGTTTAGTTTCAAAGTTGTAGTTAGGAAGTTTTAGGAGAGCTTGAAAAGCTCAAAGTTGAGAGACGGATTACGTCTGTAGAAAAGCCTGTGAACTAAGAGATGTTTTAATATTTCCTAAGCTGTTGTGCATTTAATTATTGATGTCGTAACTCTGGATGTTATAAGCTGCATGTTGTAACTTGGACGATGTCATGAAGCAATAAACCGGTTATATATATGAGAACTCTGGTTGTCGTTGCAAAACACTGTCATAGTGGTTAGTAGAAATCACACTTCTTAACATCGTGGTCGAGGTTCCATTCCTAGGCGAGATGGATTCCTGGTCGAAAAACTACAAACAAGTGGTTCTTCTTCTTTCTTCCTTTACGTTCGTTCTCAAACTCGTGCAGATTATCAGGCTGTAATCCAAGAACGGAATGCGTTGTGTCATAGTTTGCAGCTTGTCTGCGATATGTGTGGATTCGACCTGCCAAATCCGACTTCTGCATGGCTTCTTGGTCACTAGACCCTATATTCAAAGGAATAGTCAACTCCAACCCCCCCTCCCCCCGCCCATCTCTATAGTCGCATCTTGTGAGGCGCATTGCAGATAACAGTGTCATTATTCATTGCTCCTCTTTCTGGCCTTACGACACGAGGGGGATTCTTCTTCTTTTTCTTTTCGCTTTATACCTTTTTATGCCTTGCAGTGCTAGGGGTAGAAGAGTTCTCTGGAGACGGCCTTTCTGTGTGCTTCATATATCTTTGTTTTCGTTGACTCTTTTATATGTGTAATCTATTGTTTGCCCCTGGCTATGTAACCATCATGCCTGTTTAGTAATGGTTTTTTAGGGACACATGATGATGGTAGTTTGGAAGCATGTGAAAACTATTTAATCTATTGTCTTCTGATGTAATCTAGGATTGGCATTGTGTTTGTTAGTCGTCTCATGTTTTAGTTCCTGATTCTGTCTCTTATTGTTACTCCGAGTATTCTACGTAGACAGGCCATTTCTGTTGTAACAAGTTTTCTTTTGGATTCTGTTGTTAGTGTCCATGTTTGACATTGGTAGCACAGTGATGGTAAGATTATCGCTTTATATAGTGCAGTTTTTTGGTGTTTATGTTCACATTCTTGTTTTTGAAAATAGGAAACATCTGTCCCACGATCTGGTATGCTATGTTACTTCTATGTTGGATTTCTTTGGTGTTTTTCCATTTGGTGATATGACACTTTGAAGATAAATGAATTATTTCAATGACATTACCTCGGTTTTTTTTCTGTGTTTATCTTCATGTTGAAATCCCCACATGTTATTGAAATTCAGTTCTTCTGATATTGATATTATTTCATGATCATCTGCAAATTAATTCGGGATGGTGTTTAGTTTGTCTTCTTCATTGGTATTGGCAATTTTACATATATAATCGATATGTGTGGAAGACATCGCAAGGAAGATAGACCACATTTCTTCCTGAAATCAAGACCTTGCATTCAGCAGGCTTTATCACGCGTAGGGATCGCGTAGATGAAGATATGCAAACCAAGTTTGCGTCCGCCGGTTTGATTGTGCGTTTTAATATCGTATGGGGGTCTAAGAAAATTTTTTTCCAGATATTAGGAGATTGAAGTAGTATCTTCTCAGCTCTGTGGAAATCGATTTTATCGCTTTTAATTCAGCATTGCGGGCTAGATAAATTGATCAGGCTAGCCGGATTTGGCCCGCTGGCTGTACTTTACCCACCTCTGATGTAGATTCATGATTTGTTAGACCAAACAAGTCTGTTGGCAGAACGCCCCACATAGATGAAAAGCAAGGTCTTCAACAAGTATGACTCCTAGTCGTGATTCTCGAAATGCGCGTCAAGTTAATTTATATTTTACTCAACTTTTTATAATTATGAGAATATTTTGTTTCCTCCACACACAAAAGATTTCCTCCATGAAGTGGTTTCTTCCACACAAGATGTTACCTCCATACATGGGGAGGTACAGGCATTGTGAGATTAAATGTTTGAGGAAAGCCACAGGGGTCACCAGGCTCGATAGATTACGAAATTAAGATATCATGAAAACAACAGGTATAATACCTTGTACAGATTACATAGAAAACCAGCAGATCAAGTGGTTTGGCCACATTATGAGAATGCAACACGAAAAGTTGCCCGTACAAGCATATAACCAAATGAGATCCAGAAGAAGACCACGGAAAAGATGGATAGAACACGTCTGGGACATCCTCAACAGACACGGTCATAGCACAGCCGAGGCCACACATCTGGCTTTAGAACGAAAGCTTGTGGTTTCAATCTAATTCGCACATTTTGCCAGATATTTGAAACAACGTATTGTCAAATTTTAGATAAAATATAGCCAAAATATGTCACTCTAGATTTCTGGACAATGACTCAAATATTGTTTATATAACTATCTCCAATTGCCGATTACGCTTAACGGCAAGAGTGGATAACAAACCACCTGGGGAAAGACAATAGACAATAGAAGGGGAGGTGGGTTTCGAGAAATAACAAAATTGGAGGGCAATGGCCGTTTAGAGGAGAAGAGCCACAGAAAGGCAACTATTTCTTCTTCTTTTTCTTCTTCGTTCTCAAACTCTTGCAGAGTATCAGGATATAATCCGAAGAACGGAATGCTTTGTGCCTTGTTTAGAGCCCTGCTGCGATATATGTGCCACCTATAACACAAAAGGTTCGTGCCGTATGATGTTCTAAAATTATACACATCGTTTCATAGAGTGATACAAATAAAGACTGGCCAAGAAAAGAAAGACGTCTAGACTTTGAGCAAACATTGGTCTCTATTCACGGGAGTAAATCATGTTTACTATCATGACTACCAATCTCAAAACTATTTAGTTGATCAAATTCACAGTTTGATCTAACATACAAATCAAATTCAGCACAGTTTGCCAGATGTTTGAACAATGTATTGTTTAATTTTAAATAAAATATAGCCAAAATATGACCAAACTTTAAATTTGTGAACAATGACTCAAATATTGTCTATCTATCTATATATCTATCTATCTATCTATCTATCTATCTATCTATCTATCTATCTATCTATCTATCTATCTAATCTAATCTAATCTAATCTAATCTAATCTAATCTAATCTAATCTAATCTAATCTAATCTAATCTAATCTAATCTAATCTAATCTAATCTAATCTAATCTAATCTAATCTAATCTAATCTAATCTAATCTAATCTAATCTAATCTAATCTAATCTAATCTAATCTAATCTAATCTAATCTAATCTAATCTAATCTAATCTAATCATCCATCCATCCATCCATTCATCCATATGTATATATATATATATATATTTATCTATCTATCTATCTATCGTCTATTCTCTATTTTTTCTGAGAGGCATCGCAGAATAGAATGACGATCGGTTTTCAGGCTATGACACTTTAGTCGCAAGATATGCAATAATATTCTGACTTCTCAGAATGTTTGTAACTCTTTTAATCCACGTTCTTCTGGGTCTTCCCCTGTATCATGCTGCTTACATTTTCATGTTGTATGTTCTCGTTGGTGGCCAATAAGAATTCATTCTCATTATGTGCCCGAACCATTTTAGTCTCTTTTTTTCAATACATTTGACCATAGACGTATTTCCAACATTTCTTGTAATCTCTTCATTTCTCACATCTCTTCTTGTTCTCTTTGTTGCGTTTCTTAGACATCTCATTTCATACGTAAATTAATATAAGATAATAATTCGTAAAATGTAACAACAATAGTACTTACGTAAAATGTAACAACAATAGTACTTACGTAAAATGTAACAACAATAGTACTTACGTAAAATGTAACAACAATAGTACTTACGTAAAAAAACTGGTTTTTGGAACGTTCCACTTCGACACGACGGACTATCACTAAACTAAGGGTTATGATATGCAAAAAGAAAGCACAAATTACAATACACAAAACACATAAATGATAGTCCGTTGTGTCTAAGTGTGACGTACTAAATAAACTGTTTTACGTAAATTTCATACGTAGTTAGCTTTCTCTCTTGTTTTTTAGTTAATGTTCATGTCTGACATTGATAAAACAATGTTTGTATGAAGATTTATATTTTACCATTTGGTTTTCATCGACATAGATTTGTGTTTCAAGGTTGATGTAGGTTCATAATTTAAGTAGTTGGCTTTCTAAATTCTTGTCTCGCTCTCTGTGGGTTCTTTCATCATCTGTAAAAATGCTCCCCATATATCTTAATTCATAAAAGAAACTGCATCTGGAAGTGACGGTCAACAACTTTTGGACATATCATGAGAAGAGGAGAGATGAAACACAGTTTAGCAACAAGCATCAAGAGAGAAGGAGAGATGAGACATATTGTAGCAACAAGCATCAAGAGAGAAGGAGAGATGAAACACAGTT
Organism: Meghimatium bilineatum; assembly: GCA_034231615.1. Classification (NCBI taxonomy): domain Eukaryota; kingdom Metazoa; phylum Mollusca; class Gastropoda; order Stylommatophora; family Philomycidae; genus Meghimatium; species Meghimatium bilineatum. The sequence goes on along the minus strand of CM067300.1, from coordinate 60,443,273 downwards.
TAGCAACAAGCATCAAGAGAGAAGGAGAGATGAGACATATTGTAGCAACAAGCATCAAGAGAGAAGGAGAGATGAGACATATTGCAGCAACAAGCATCAAGAGAGAAGGAGAGATGAGACATATTGCAGCAACAAGCATCAAGAGAGAAGGAGAGATAAGACATATTGCAGCAACAAGCATCAAGAGAAGAGGAGAGATGAAACACATTGTAGCAACACGCAAGGTGAAGAGTACAAGAGGTTCAAAGAGGTTGTGGATATTCAAAAGTTGCGGAGTAGTAAATAATTTTTTTTAAACCCCAAAAAAGAAATATGTTGTGAAATTTATGTAGAGAGTGGTAGGGGAAGACCAAGAGAGAAAAAGCTTGATAACCTGGCATATGCCATGAGACGACATCGGTATCGGAAATGATAAATGATTGACAGCGCATTGAGATAAAAATGTTGTAAAAAATACATGATAAACAACGCCACACGTCATGGAATTTAAGGCATGGTTGACAGAACATGAGATAAAAAGCTGTAAAATACATGAAACAACGCCACACGTATGTAATATAAAAATAAAATAGATGTAGCATTTTATAATTCTCATTTATTTAGTTTGTGATTAAAGATTAAACAATCAAGCCATGAAAATGTACAATTGATAAATTACGCATCTTTACAATCTGACTGAATCCTTATCCACAATACAGCAACAACAAAAACAGAACTTCTTCGTCATTTTTTAGGCATTTCAATAACAATTTTCTCATCCTTCATTTTTGTTCAAAATTTCGGTGCTTGCCTGTTTTAAATTATTATTTTAATTTATTTTTGTGTGAATGTCTGTAATTCCACATTTCCCAGGCTTCAATTTGTTGATTTTGCTGTTTAATACTTGCCTGTAAGGGAGAAACCGTTCAACGTCTCATCCTCATTAGAAAGCAATCATGAAATGATGCGACAATCGTAATTACTTATGCAATTTTCGGATGTGTGTGTTTTTTCAATGGAACTTGGCCATAGATGCCACGTGATTCTGAAGGGTGTTAACAAAAATGTGCGTTCTATTTCGTATGGGGGGAGGGTGTGGACGAAGTGACGATTGTGGATGGAATTTCTATTTATTTATTTTTTGTACAGCCATTCATTCATTTTCGTGTGTCAGATTTTTTTTCTGATGAAAAATTTGATGACGTTTTGTGGAAATATCGGTGAGGAGAGTTTTAGCTTTTTTCAAGAGTTTTGGCCAAGTTCCTAGAACTAAGAGTCATGTTCCGATTTGCTAATAAGGAAAGAGTTTGAACATCCCTACCCCCTCCTCCTTATATCGTGGTTGGCGCACAGGCGTCGCATGTGAGTGGTCCTGGGTTAATTCCCCAGTTGAGGCGGAAATATTTTATAGATAGCAACGACTTCCGGGTCGACCCAGCTTTAATTGGGTACCGTATTAATCCGGGAAGTAAAGACTGCGAGGGAGAAGAGATGGCTACCACCCTCATATAGCAGAGCCACTGAAATGCGAGATTGCTACCATCTCACACCGCCTACGGCATTGTGTAAATACTATGGGTTCACTTTACTTTACTATCTCCAGGACTGGGGATACTTTATTCCATTCTACTGGATTCTTAGCACTCATCGAGGCCAACTCCGTGAAGTAGAGATGAGGCGTATCCGTGAAGTGGTGATGAGGCTTATCCGTGAAGTGGTGATGAGGCTTATCCGTGAAGATGAGCCGTATCCGTGAAGTGGAGATGAGGCGTATCCGTGAAGTGGAGATGTTGTGTGTTTTTTTTGTCGTGCAAACATGTCAACTATTCGGTTTCGTGATATCATGGTTGCTGGTGCGCCTCTCGGCCTGGCATTTCTGACTTCAGCACCTGTGCTTGCTTGGGCAGGATTGTGACCCTGCTCGATATTGGGTTGGCCCGATCAATCTTAGTTTCCAGCCTCTGTTGGTTGGACTAAGCCCCCATCTCCACGTCAAGGAGTTGGCCTCGATGGGGAAGTGGAGATGAGGCGTATCTGTGAAGTGGAGATGGTGATTATCCGTGAAGTGGAGATGAGGCATATCCGTTAAGTGGAGATGAGGCGTATCCGTGAAGTGGTGATGAGACTTAGTCCATCCAATGGAGGTTGGAAATAAAGATTGGTCAGGCCATCCCTGGCATTAAGCATGATCATAATCCTGCCCAAGTAATAACTGGTGCTGAAGTCAACGATTCTAGGTCCTGTGTGTGTGGGTGTGTGTTCGTGCGTGCGGGCGTGCGTGTGGGTGAGTGGATGTATGAATTTGGTTAGTTATATTTAATGTTAAATCGTCAGGGAAATGGTGATTTACTTTTGTCATGTGGCTTCCTGCTACTTTTGTTCATTCTTTCGTTACTTTTTATCTTGTCACAATTATTATCTTATAAAAATTTTTTATCTTCTCACTATTGTTATTGTATCACTATTTCTATTCTTATCGTTATGTTTATTTTGTCACTATTTGTCTTATCACTACGTTTATATTATTGTTATGATATTCTTATCACTTTTTTTTTAACCTTACCGCTATTTTTTAAATCTTACTATTTTTATTTTTGTTATTTATACCACTGATTTATACAACTTTTGGATTGCAAATTAAGATTACTTCACGTATCTTCTAATTTGTTACATTTTTGTTGTAATCTTATTTATGTTCCTGACGAAAACTTTGTGGTCGAAACGAGGATGTTATTCCCGTTCTGTTCGTTCTCTGGAATGTTTAATTACCATTATATATTTTATTACAAAAAGTGTTACTACAGCGGATCAATTTGCTTATTCCCGTCTCACCATAACGTTTTGTCCTAGGATACTCCTCTTCTTCTTCTTCTGTTGTCGTTCTCAAACGTCTAAAGACTAACAGAATGTAGTCCAGAAATCTGAATGTGTCTTGCCATGGCTTAGAGGATCTAGTTAGCCTAGTTGACAGTGAGCTTGCTTGCTATCACCGGGTTACAGCGTGCCAGGTTGTGGCCTAGTTGAAAGTGAGCTTGCTTGCTATCACCGGGTTGCAGCGTGCCAGGTTGTGGCCTAGTTGAAAGTGAGCTTGCTTGCTATCACCGGGTTACAGCGTGACCAGGTTGTGACTTGTTGAAAGTGAGCTTGCTTGCTATCACCGGGTTGCAGCGTGCCAGGTTGTGGCCTAGTTGATAGTGAGCTTGCTTCTATTACCGGGTTACAGCGTGCCAGATTCGAAACACCGTCCTGGCATAAAAATAAAAATCGATCCGCGTCGTCATTTCTCATCTGACACAGCAACTCCTGAAGTCGGACCAGCTGTAAATGGGTACCTGGAGCATGAGTTGGGAGAGATAACCACAGCAAGGAAAGGAATTGGCCAACCCACCTAATAGTTGCGGCTGTTTATTACATGAAGAGTTATCTTCATCCCCGGCGGCAAGTAGCTGCTATTGCATCTACCTTTACCGTCACAGCTTAATTTCTACACCTGTACTTTTCTTTCAAACACATCCGACTTTATCATGCCTTATAAATCACTTTGAGCCTCTACGGGATCTAACAGCCAACCTCCATCCCACTAAAGCTCCTTAGTCGCCCCTTACGACATACATGACAGGTAACTTCTTTATCCCGCCGAAGACGGATGTGTCGGACCATTGGCGCAAATAAAACGGCGACACAACGCATTTCCATTCTCTGGACTACATCCTGCTTGAAATCTAGTAGGACCATGGTCTTACTACAAGGGAAATCCAGCGGGAGTTTGAGAATGAACGCTGAAGAAGAAGAAGAAGAAGAAGACCTCGGTGGCACACAGGCGTTTAGATATTCTAACAATCTCCACACAATACCAAACATAAAAATCAATTTTTAAACTTCCAGTCGGAAACAGAAGAAGCCCTAAAAATAAATACATAAATCACAAAGGCCTATAGGAACATCAATGCTATGAAAACTACATCAAAAATCAAGATTACATAAAGTGACAGACACACAGTATTTAATATTACCATCACTGAATAGGATTATAAATAGCTGTGTCCCGTGATTCAAACCACCAAATAGTAAATTACTTAAGTCACTTTACTTCAATTATCTCTCTTTAATTTATATGAGTAAGTTCTTATAAAGGGCCACAATTTAAGTGTTTGAGTTAATGAAAGGGAATTAATGAAGATTGCCCGCCCTTATTGAAGAAAATAAATTCTGGAACTTAAACTGTGTCGTGATGACATGAAAGTTCATTGGAAAAATTTTACTAAAATTCAGTATAGCCATTTTAAAATATTGAGGAAAAAAAATAATCAATTTTCTCGATCGTTTTCCATTTATATGTTTACAAGTATCACCATTTAAATGTAATTTGTTGCCTCTTCTGTAGAGATTATCCCCCATATAAATTAAATTTAAAAGTACTAAGGGAGATAATAAATAACAAATGAAAGAGACAATGAAATTATGTGTCCGTGTTCATCTTTAACAAATTCCTACACAGAGTACCTTCGCAATGTTCCTGCAATTAGTGGATAGAATGACAATAGAATTATCAACACTATATTTTCTTCAAATTGGTTTCCTTTGATGACCTCACACTTTTGTGCATGCGGTTGTGTCTGTGGGTCTCACCAATGGCTCACTAGACAAACCAACCATGCAACAGAAAATTTTAGTGGATGACATGCCTTTATATTGAGGTTATCTTCTTATAGAAGCTTCATGGCACGTCATCTATACAATCCCGTAGACGTAACCTTCGATAATAGTTACCATGTTGTTCCGACAGGCCGACGTTGTGCTTGAACTAGTTACGGGCACGGCGTGGGTGGGCGGAATAACAAAGAAACCTGTCGCATGGGCCAGAGTTGTGCCCTGAAGTCGAAGTCTGTTTCAGCAACATTAGACTCGAAACGCCATCGAGTCGAATGGCTGCTGGAACAGATGGCGGAGCACTTTTGGGAATGCCCCACTTGCTGTGAGGCCAATTTTCTAATAAAAAATCAAGAATCAAGAGCACACACTTTTGTCAAGGAGCAAATAATTGCTGGAAACAGTCTTTGACATAGGTTTCTCAACCTTCTGCAGGCTAACAGAATGTAGTCCAAGGGCGGAGAACATTGTGGAAGATTATCAATATGTACTCATTGCAGTAAAACTGAAATCCAACAGGTGAAACTTTAAACAGTGTACTGAAGTTTTGCTAATCACTGGAAACACACATAAAAACTCACACAAATCGACGTTTTGGCCAAAAGGCCTTAACAACATATTAACAACATAAAAAAATTTGAACAAGAACCACACTATTGACGTTCACATGGCACGGTTATATAGCCTACATGGAATTTGTCCGCTGATTGAAAGTAGCGCGTCTCACCAAAGGAGAGGTAAATTCATCACCTACCTTTAGTAGATACCTTTGACACCTGTTTGACACCTGTATAACATCTCAACGTTATGGTGACTGTATTACTGTATTGTCCAATCATATATTTATATGTTATTTTGTGTGTTGCCAGCGAACAAAACAATGTACAATAATGAACAAAATAAATTACGATGTTGCACGAATCAAATTACGATGTTGAACGAATCCATGTTAAACTATCCAAATATAGAACAAGCAGAAAATAAAACCTCTACTTATCCCCCTTTGTTGTCTACATAACCTTTTTACCGATTCCGTTATCCTAAGACCCAGTGATTCATCTATGTAAGTATAATTCACCTTTTTACCAGTTGTTTGTGGGGGCTTTTTGTGGGCCAGCTTATCTAAATCTTGATAAAGAAATTGTAGTCGAAACGTCCATTTTGTGTATTTATGTTTATTTGTAGACCATCGTGTAAAGTGTTATTTGTTTATTCATTTGTCGTATTGCGGATAGAATAACTGAAATCTTCGTTAAATTATAAACACAAACACTCGATGGAATAACTGTTGTTGAATATTTTCGTATAGAGAAGGGATGGAGGGAGAGGGATAGAGGGAAGAAATAGAGGGAGGGAGACGGAGGGAAATGGAGCGCGCAGTTGAGAGGAAGACGGGGAAGAGTGAAGGAAGGGTATAGAGAGGGAGGGAGGGATGAAGAGGAAGAAATAGAGAGGAGGGAGGGATGGATATAAGGGGAGTGGTGAAGATGAGGAGATAGGGAAAGATAAGGATGGAGAGGGAAATGGGGGGATAATGGTGGTTTGATGAGGAAGGAACAGAGATAGTTTGATAAAGAAGAATAGATGGAGGCATTGAGGGAGATGTGGAGACGGAGGGATCATGAAGAGTGAGAGAGACATGGATGGAATAATGGAGGTATGAATGGGAGGGATGTCAGGAAAGAATATAAAAACAGATCGTTAAATATTCAGAAAGCACATTATCCATTTTATGAAATGGGCGCCTCACAGAACCTCCATTTATTACAAAGAAATCTGAAATCAAACGCAGGCAAATGAGTTCAGTAACAAGAGAACATTGAAAAATGGCATAATGAAGATGGAATTCTATTACGCCATTAGGTAAAATATTCTTGCGTTATGTGAAACTCGTCTCATCACATTCCAGACGACAAGACAATTGTTCCGAAAATTCGACTGCATTTTTTTTTAAACAAGAATGAAAAAGCTCATTCAGAATTTGTTGTAGTAATTTCATTAAATCAGTCATTGAGATAGAAAGATATAATGCAAAAATTCAATGAAAGACTTTACTATTTACCATGTTCCTTGTCATCGTCTTCCTTCTCTCATTATATCGTCATCGTCTTTCTTCTCTCATTACATCGTCATTTTACTACTTCTCTCATTACATCTTCACCTTACTACTTCTCTCATTACATCGTCATCGTCTTCCTTCTTTCATTATATCATCTTACTACTTCTCTCATTATATCATCTTACTACTTCTCTCATTACATCGTCATCGTCTTCCTTCTTTCATTATATCATCTTACTACTTCTCTCATTATATCATCTTACTACTTCTCTCATTATATCATCCTACCACTTCTCTCATGATACTGTCATCTTATTACTTCTCTCATGTAATCAACTCTCATGACAAACTCAGGTAATCACATGGCACGTGACTTTAATCACATGTGTATTGATTACATGGGTGTTGATAACATGTATATTGATTACAGATGTGTCTGGAAATATAACGATTAAATTCTGATTGCAACATTAGGCAGACATTTCCAGCGGTCATCCACTGACCGGACAGCTGTTAAGTTATGATTAAATCGTGACCGTCATCAATATAAGACTTATTGGTTAATGAGAAAAAAAGCTTTCTAAAATGACTCGTTTGAGTATTGTAGTGACTTTCATTAATTACTATGATTATAACTTGAGTAAGCAACCAATGAAATTCAATGTAATAGTCACGTGAGTAATTTTGTAAACCTTCTTTCCCATTAGTCAATAAGTCTTATATTGTCAACAGTCACAGGGAAATAAATATGTCTGACGTTTACTGGTAATTCATCATTGTTTTTCACATAAAGATAAGGTATCTTTAACTGGATCCACTTCTTGAGTGATCCACGGAACCCACTTAATCAGTGATCCACGGAACCCACTTAATCAGTGATCCACGGAACCCACTTAATCTGTGATCCACGGAACCCACTTAATCAGTGATCCACGGAACCCACTTCATCAGTGATCCACGGAATCCACTTCATCAGTGATCCACGGAACCCACTTAATCAGTGATCCACGGAACCCACTTCATCATTAATCCACGGTACCCACTTCATCAGTGATCGACGGAACCCACTTCATCAGTGATCCACGGAACCCACTTCATCAGTGATCCACGGAACCCACTTCATCAGTGATCCACGGAACCCACTTCATCAGTGATCCACGGAACCCACTTCATCAGTGATCCACGGAACCCACTTCATCAGTGATCCACGGAACCCACTTCATCAGTGATCCACGGAACCCACTTCATCATTAATCCACGGAACCCACTTAATCAGTGATCCACGGAACCCACTTAATCAGTGATCCACGGAACCAACTTCATCAGTGATCCACGGAACCTACTTCATCAGTGATCCACGGGACCCACTTCATCAGTGATCCACGGGACCCACTTCATCAGTTAGTTAGTTAGTTAGTTAGTCGTCGGATCATCATCACTGCAAACTGGACACGTCCATAGTTGCTCCGATCTCTCCTTGAGTGCATCTGCCATTACACTTCTGCTGACAGTAACGGTCCTCTGCTGGTTGGCCATCATTCTTCTGCGCCCTCCAAAGTGTTCACCTCTAGCAACACCGCATTTCAATCTCTGATCTTTAATCCTAGCCATTGAAAAGGAATCATCATCCACATTAGTCTCACTCTCGCGTGCTATATCTCTTACGGGGTTCAAAACGTCAGCGCGATCTATTGCCCTATCGCCCTGTGCCACAATCGCGCATGATGCCTGTTGATCCGCTCTTTCATTGCCTCGAACGCCAACGTGTCCCGGCACGAAAATAAATATAACCACTTTCAAGCTCGCCTTTCTCAAGGCCTCAATCCACTGTTCGCGAACGACACCCACTTGTACCTTCTTAATCATACTCACATAGTCACTCAAGATGCAGACCTGCGTTACCTACTATGTGCGTAGCCACTAAAATGCCTTAGTCACCGCCATAGTCTCCATGGTCATACTACTCGCAGTGACCGCAAAGGCACCACTCTCCTCCTTGATCGTTTTACCTGCGCACTGAGCTGTAAAGGCCCAAGCACTGCGAACATGTCTAATCACAGATCCATCAGTGTATATAATCACATCCCCCTCTTTGGTATTCTCACTGATTAAATCCTGCACTTCTTTCTCCACAGCTGTGGGACACCATTCTCTGCATTCCCTGCTAAGTGATATTACTACTCTCAAACAAGTTTCGAAATCTGTGGGTAGACTTATCCATTCCGCACCTGCTGCCACATCCTGCAATCTGCACACACTTTGTATGACATCCTCAGCACTTCATCAGTGATCCACGGAACCCACTTCATCAGTGATCCATGGGACCCACTTCACCAGTGATCCACAGGACCCACTTCATTAGTGATCCACTTAACCCACATCATCAGTGATCCACGAGACCCACTTCATCAGTGATCCACGGGACCCACTTCCTCAGTGATCCACAAGAATCACTTCATATGTGAAATAAGTGAGCAACAGGACCCACTTTATTAGTGAACTACGGGACCCACTTCATCAATGAACTACAGGATACACCTCATCATCAAAAGACCCATCTCATCAGTTATCACCAACACCCACTTATCAGTTATCATCAGGACCAACTTCATCATTTATTACCAGGACCCACTTCATCAGTTATTACCAGGACCCACTTCATCAGTTATTACCAGGACCTACTTCATCAGTGAACCAGACGACACTTTTCACCATAGTCTTCACCATGATCCACAAGGCACACTTCACCATTAGCTCACAAGGTACACTTCACCATTAACTCACATGGTCGTCATCATGCGTGCTAACATCCCCACGAGTCCACCACCAACATACATCTATACACTGCAAGATCATTGTGCGCGTTCGTGTATACTGGTACATAAAGTACTTTAAACACGTTTCCTGGTCCTTTCTCAATCTTCAAATATAGCCTCTGTATTCCCGACTTTGGTCTTCCCTGATCCTTTTCAATGACACATCATACATCATTGATTTGTCTATTGTCCGTGCTCACGCGTAACCGTCACAGCGGGCCTATTGTTACTATGTCTGCACTGTTACAAATACTTAATTGACTGAACTGTCATAAAAATGCCACAAAGGACTAAGCCTGCATAAGCAGCAAGCTAGGAAAAGTGCAAGTTTCGTTACAATACAACTAAAAATAAAGGATACATTGTGAAGGGTAAATCTGTTAATTACACGGCGTTGGGGATGTTGATAGCATCTGGTATTTGATGGTGCTTGAAATAATATTAGTTCGGCAGATGTTGTTCAGTTATACGAGGCAGCTGGGATGAAACGGTGATCATGTGATGATTGTTGCTGATGATAATGATGATCATTGAGAATGATAAGGGGCGGGATGATAGTGACGGTGGTGATGATGATAGTGGTTTATTTAATGATGTTGGTGGATTTGATGATGTTGGTGGATTTGATGATGTTGGTGGATTTAATGATGTTGGTGGATTTAATGTTGATAGTGGATTTGATGATGGTGGTGGAGTTAATGGTGATTGTGGATTTGATGATGTTGGTGGATTTAATGATGGTAGTGGATTTGATGATGGTGGTGGAGTTAATGGTGGTGGTGGATTTGATGATGTTGGTGGATTTGATGATGTTGGTGGATTTTATGATGTTGGTGGATTTTATGATGTTGGTGAATTTAATGATGGTGGATTTAATGATGGTAGTGGATTTGGTGATTGTGGTGGATTTAATAGTAGTGGTGGATTTGACGATGCTGGTGGATTTGATGATGTTGGTGGATTTTATGATGTTGGTGAATTTAATGATGTTTGTGGATTTGATGATGTTGGTGGATTTGATGATGTTGGTGGATTTGATGATGTTGGTGGATTTGATGATGTTGGTGGATTTGATGATGTTGGTAGATTTGATGATGTTGGTGGATTTTATGATGGTGGTGGATTTGATGATGGTGGCGGATTTGATGATGATGGTGGATTTGATGATGTTGGTGGATTTAATGATGTTGGGGGATGTGATAATAGTGGTGGCTGTGTTGCTGGTGGTTGTTGGGCTGGTTCTAGTAGTGGTGTCTTTGATGTTGATGATGATGATAATGATTGTGTTTATGATGGTGATGGCGGTGGTGATTGTACTGGTAATGGTATACCACTGTCCTTGATAGTGCTGGTATCCCCAACTTTGACATTATCTTGATGAAGAGACAGATTCGTTGGACATATCATCTGGAACGTATGCCAGATCATCGCCTGCCGAAGATAATTCTCTATGGTGAGCTGGAGAAGTGTGCACGATCTCAAGGAGACAAAAAGAAGCGCAACAAGGATTCGTTAAATACCTCAATGAAATCGTTTGAAATAGACCAAGATACATGGGAAGAACTTGTACAAAATAGATCTACATGGCGTTCTACAATCAAACAGAGCGCATCATCTTGTGAAAAGAGAATAAATGCAACAGCTCAACAGCGGAGAGCAGCTAGAAAGTCATGGACAGACCTAAGTCTGTCTACAGTGGTCATTCCATGCCCAAACTGTCCAAGGACATTTACAGCTCGAATAGGGCTCATTAACCATCTACGAACTCATAATCAAGAACATAACTCTAATTGAATTTTCAAATGTGGATGTAACAAATGGGCATCATCAATTGTGATGAATTGTCATAATGGTTGTAGTGATGATGATAACGATGGGGTGGTTTTTCTGAGCTTTCTTTCATACCCAGGAAACTTCAACTGTCAGCTTAGTACACTACCTATTGAAGGAGCATTCTGTCAGTGGGTCTATAATTGTATAGATGACATTTTACAAAACTTCCTTAAGAGAGTCAATATAATGGCATGTTATCTACTAAGATTTTCTGTTGCATGGGTAGTTTGTCTAGTTAGCAATTGGTGAGACCCATAGACGCAACAGCATACGTATGCGAGACTGTTAAAGACCATGGTTGCCATTGATATCAGAGTTTTCGTATAAAAAATGTAGATATTATCTGTCTTTTTATTTTCATCTTGATCTTCGGGCAGAGAAGTTTTGGTGAAAATAGCGCGAAATCAAACTGCACACTTCTATGGAGCGTGGTAGACAACATCTTAAAAGCAAAACACGGGATTGGTTTTATTGGTCAATTCAAATAAATCTAAAGATATCACATATATTTCAGAAAAGATAATACGGATATCTTCTTCTTCTTCTTCAGCGATCATTACTCAGTCAGGTTGGGACTCCGGATTCTATGATATAGGCGACTGTCTGTTTTAGAGTATCCACTGTGCCATACAGTTTCTCTTCAACGCTGATTGGGTGGGCCATGTCTTTTTTCTCAGGTCTGCATGCTGGGGACATTCTTCTAGGATATGTTCTGCTGTCATATTCGCAAGGCTGCAATGGCAGAGCCCAGTTGTACCTATTTGGAATTTGGTGTACAAATGATGTCTCATTTTGTTGTGACCAGTTCTGAGGCGCAGCAGGATAACCTGGTCTCTTCTGGACAGTTGGTAATACCCGTCATCTGCATTATATTTGGAGTGGTCTTCTTTCCACTTTTTGTTATAGTTGCCTTTAATGATGGTCTTCACTTCTTCATAACTGACCAGATAGTCTTCTTGGGGTAAATTATAACTGATAGGGGTACAAAGAACCAACACCACTAATCTATAAACTTACACACATTTAAAAACTGCCTTTTTGTTCATATGTACCAGTTTGCAAACATAATAAAGAGGAATATAAGAATACAAATAAAGACGTAAAGCACAAATGAAATGAAGCAAAAGAGAAATGGTTTAATGAGCAATGTAAACTAATAGAAACATCTTATCATAAAGACACAAAAAACATGCACAAAAGGATTAGCAAACTTACTGGTATAAAAACAAAATATAACACAAGGTGCATGAGATTTAAGAATGGCAAAATGCTCTTGAAGAAAGACGACATTGTAAAAAAGATGGACAGAATACATAGAAGAGCTTTATGGAGAAGGAAGATAAGAATTAATAGAAAATACAATAAATTGTGAGGGATCACCAATACTAGAAGAGGAAATAGAAGAGATGCCATAAAACACATGAAAAAAGGGAAAGCAACAGGCCCTGATAATATTTCCGTGGAAGAACTAGAGGCGCTGGAAGACACCGGAATAAAAGTAATAACAAAATTATTGAATGATGTTTATGACAGTGGTCACTTACCTGATGACTCTCTAATATCAACATTTATAGCGTTACTAATGAAACAAGAAGCAATAGAATGTAAAGAATATGGAACAATTAATCTTTTCTGTCACATAAAAATTTTGTTACGGATTTTTATGAGAAGAACAAGACAGAAAGTTAAAGAGGCAATAGCGGATGAACAATTTGAATTTGTTGAAGGGAAAGGAACACAAAACGCCATATATACATTAAGAACTTTAATTGAAAGATCACTAGAAGTTGAGAAAGATATATACGTTTGTTTTATTGATAACATCAAAGCATTCGACAAAGTAAAACACAACCAGATTATCAAAATGCTAGAAGATATTAATATGGACAGTAAAAATCTTAGAATTGTGCGAAATATATACTGGCAACAAGAAGCAGCCATGAAAGTGGATAATATAACAGGGAAGTATACACAAATAAAACAAGGTGTACGCCAGGGATGTGTATTGTCACCAGATTCATTTTCTCTTTACAGAGAGAATATCTTGAGATCAATTAAACAATGTCAGGTATTAAAATAGGAGGACACGATATCAATAATCTACGATATGCAGATGATAGTGTGTTGATAACAGAAAACTAAGAACATCTCCAAGATCTGTTAAACAGGACGGTGATAGAAAGTGAGCGAAAAGGACTTAGTTTAAACATAAAAAATGACAGAGACAATAAGGAAGTACTAATATCAGGAAACAGTATCCAACAAATAGCAAAATAGTATTAAATGAGAAAAACTTAAAACAGGTGAATAGTCTGAAATATTTAGGAACATTAATAACGTCAGATGGTAAATGCAAGACCGAAATTATAAGCAGAATAGGACAATTAAAAGCAGCATTCCATAAAATGAAATCCTATTCAACAAGTCTATATCGATGGATACTAGAAAACTTGTCCTCAAATGCTACATTGAACCAATGCTATTCTATGGAAATGAAGCGTGGACAATAAATAAGACATCATTAAAAAAAAAAGAATAAAGTAACCCATAGCATTTATTAATGCCGTAGGGGTGTGAGATGTTAGCGATCTCACATTTCAGTAGCTCTGCTATATGAGGGCGGTAGTCATCTCATTTCCCTCGCAGTCTTTACTTCCCGGATTAATCCGGTAGCCATTTGAGATTGGGTCGACCTGGGAGCCGTTGTGATCTGAAAAGCATTTCCGCCTAAACTGGGAAATAAACCCAGGACCACTCATATGCGAAACCAGTGCGCTAACCACTGCGCTACGCGGCTCACCATATAAATAAGGCATCATATAAATAAGGCATCATATAAATAAGGCATCATATAAATAAGGCATCATATAAATAATTGGATGCAGCTGGATGTTGTTTATTCGAAGAATGTTACGCATTCCTTGGACAGCAAAGATTACTAATGAAGAATGTCTTAGAAGGATGAATGTGAAAAGATGCATTATTGATAATATAAGGAAAAAACAATGAACATTTGTTGGCCACTTAATGAGAAAAGGAGGCATTGAGAATTTAGTGACAACAGGAAAGATAGAAGGGGAGAGATCAAGGGGAAGACCCAGAGAAAAGATATTGGACAGTTTGACTAAATGGCTTCGATTGACGACACCAACAAAGATGATGACATATATGAGAGATCGATGTACATGGAGAAATGTGATTGTCGACGCGATTCGGCACGGCACTTGATGATCATGATGTATGAGTTTGAAAGAATCATTCACGAGAAAAGTGTATACATGTTAACCATTCGGCCAGAAATCATTATGTCTATACGTTACAATTTTATACTTCAATCTTTTAACAAAATGTATATCTATTCAATCACCCCGTTTCACGCCCATAATAGAATTAATAAAACAAAGGACAAACGTCTATAGAATATTGATAACATTAAACGAAATAACATACTTTTAGAACGCTAACATGTTATATATGTATAAAAGACTTACTTTTCCATGCTTGAACATCAGATACTATCATTTAGCTCGTAGAACTCAGGAAGAGACGCTATGCTTCAACGAGTTTGAGAAGTGATGACACTTTCATTGAGATTGTAATTACTTTCTGGGGTTTTTTTAACGAGATGTGTGAGATATTCATAATGTGCCCTCGCTCGTGTTTCGTGTTCAGTCCAACTATCAACAATGGAAAATCAATGATAAATATCGATTTTTAAAATTAGAGACAATGGAATTATTTTGTCGTTGTCTCACACTCTACAGGAGGCACAGGCTGATAATGATTACAGGTTTTACTATTGATGTTTACTCCTCCTTGTTTGGCCTGGTCTAATTATTATATCTATTGTCTTTCTATATTTTCTCTACTCAATACGCTCAGAGTGTACGAGTTCCTTCTCAAAGCATTGCATACATCTTAGAGTAGGAGCCCCTATATACATCTTAGAGTAGGAGCCCCTATATACATCTTAGAGTAGGAGCCCCTATATACATCTTAAAGAAGGAGCCCCTATATACATCTTAGAGTAAGAGCCTATATACATCTTAGAGTAGAAGCCTATATACATCTTAGAGTAGAAGCCTATATACATCTTAGAGTAGAAGCCTATATACAGCTTAGAGTAGAAGCCTATATACAGCTTAGAGTAGAAGCCTATATACATCTTAGAGTAGAAGCTTATATATATCTTAGAGTAGGAACTCGCCCGTGTATTGACGAGGCCCGAAAGGGGAATAGCAGCATTTTTACCTTCCATGCATGTCGTACGAGGCGACCCAAGGATGTTATAGGATCGAGTTGGCTGACTCATCCCATATAGGGTCAGTGACCCAAAGCCATGCTGAAGTCGGATGTGTCAGGACTAAAGGAGCAGATATCGCAGCAATACTGTAAAACATGACACGCAGCATTTCGTTCTTCAGAATACATCCTGACAATCTGCAGGAGTTTGAGAACGAAAGTAGAAGAAGAAGAGGAAGGGTAGGAATGTGCTTACATCTTAGAGTAGGACCGTGCATGCATATTAGAGTAGAAACATGTATGCATCTTAGAGTTGGAGCGTTTAAACGTTTTAGAGTTAAAGCCTGCATACATCTTGGAGTATTAAGCTGCATACATCTTAGAGTTTGAGTATTTTTAACCTTAGAGTTGGAGCCTGCATGAATGTTATAGTAGGAAACTGCATAAATCTTAGAATAAAAGCCTGCATAGAGTAGGAGACGGCATACATCATAGTGTGGGAGACTGGATACACCTTAAAGTTGGAGCTTTCATACATATTAGAGTTTGAACTTTCATACATCTTAGAGTTGGAACTTTCATACATCTTAGAGTTGGAACTTTCATACATCTTAGTGTTAGAACTATCATACATCTTATAGTTGGAACTATCATACATCTTAGAGTTGGGGCTATCATACATCTTAGAGTTGGGGCTATCATACATCTTAGATTTGGAACTATCATACATCTTAGATTTGGAACTATCATACATCTTAGATTTGGAACTATCATACATCTTAGAGTTGGAACTATCATACATCTTAGAGTTCGAACTATCATACATCTTATAGTTGGAACTATCATACATCTTATAGTTGGAACGATCATACATCTTATAGTTGGAACTATCATACATCTTATAGTTGGAACGATCATACATCTTATAGTTGGAACGATCATACATCTTATAGTTGGAGCTATCATACATCTTATAGTTGGAACTATCATACATCTTATAGTTGGAACGATCATACATCTTATAGTTGGAACGATCATACATCTTATAGTTGGAACTATCATACATCTTATAGTTGGAACGATCATACATCTTATAATTGGAGCCTTCTGTCTATGAAATTTAGCTATGAAGATACACCCCCCATTACACTGAACTATACAAGAGCTCTATTTCTCGTAGTTTCTGGGAGTGGAAACATTCAAATTTCAAGGAAGGAGACAAAGTTTTATATCAAGCGTAATATTGATGTACAACATGTGGGATAACATACAAGGGAGCATTTAGTGAAGTACAAAAACTAGGAACAAAGATTAATGAAGGGTAATTGTGTCTGTAGTAATAAAACCACAAGATCCGCAACAGTATAGAAAATAAATGCAAGTAATTTATAATAATCGAAAGTCACATGAATGTAACATTTAGAAATGAAACCCAAGTTCGACTGACAGCCCTGGAATGATATATTAATGCTACTATTTGGTTGTAATCCCGGAGACAAATGTGTAGTAATCTCTTGTATTTCGAGTTATGTCTGGCAGATTTCAGACCGTCAGATGTCTTAATGAGTGGTCTAATTAAGTGCCAGTAAGGTTCGTCTAGTGTCAGACTGTCTTTAAGTCACAAGTCTGAGTGTCTTAAGGGTAGCTACAGAACGATGAGTGGGTACACAAGTGTTCAATTTCTGGTAATTTGTACTTCAGTCACCCAACAAAAATAGGCTAATATAGACTTTGAGTTGTATCAAAATTAGAATAAAATTATAAAACGACGCAGGTGCTACGAAGTAAGTGTCCTGCTGCTGATATTTTCTCCTAGCTTCTACAGTTCTCTTTTTCGATTTTGTCATGTTAGCTTTCATTTTTTACTTTCATTAATCTCATCGTTCATTAATCGTAGCGATCAATAATCGCATCGCTCATTAATCTCATCGTTCATTAATCTCATCGTTCATTAATCTCATCGCTCATTAATCTCATCGTTCATTAATCTCATCGTTCATTAATCTCATCGTTCATTAATCTCATCGTTCATTAATCTCATCGTTCATTAATCTCATCGTTCATTAATCTCATCGTTCATTAATCTCATCGTTCATTAATCTCATCGTTCATTAATCATTTCGTTCATTAATCTCATCGTTCATTAATCATTTCGTTTATTAATCCCATCGTTCATTAATCTCGTCGTTCATTAATCATTTCGTTCATTAATCTCATCGTTCATTAATCTCATCGTTCATTAATCTCATCGTTCATTAATCCCATCGTTCATTAATCTCATCGTTCATTAATCTCATCGTTCATTAATCTCATCGTTCATTAATCCCATCGTTCATTAATCTCATCGTTCATTAATCCCATCGTTCATTAATCCCATCGTTCATTAATCTCATCGTTCATTAATCTCATCGTTCATTAATCTCATCGTTCATTAATCTCATCGTTCATTAATCTCATCGTTCATTAATCCCATCGTTCATTAATCTCATCGTTCATTAATCTCATCGTTCATTAATCCCATCGTTCATTAATCCCATCGTTCATTAATCTCATCCTTCATTAATCTCATCGTTCATTAATCTCATCGTTCATTAATCCCATCGTTCATTAATCTCATCGTTCATTAATCATATCGTTCATTAATCTCATCGTTCATAAATCTAATCGCTCATTACTCTTCGCGTTCATTAATCGTAGCGTTCAACAATCTTAGCGTCCATTAATCTTAGCATTCATTAATCTTATCGTTTATTAATCTTAGCACCCATGGTTTGCGTCTGTGGGTCTCACCAATGGCCCACTAGACAAACCACCCATGCAACAGAAAAACCTTAGTAGATGCCTTTGTGTTGTGGTTACAGTGGCTCGGAGCAGTGCATAGGTTGAAACCTACCGTCCTGGTGGTGTGATAGTTGGTCTCTGGCTCGGGATGGGCCGAAAACTCACAGACTCCCCAGCAATCTAATGCCAGTACAAAGTAAATTAATCTTAGCGTTCAATCATCTCAGCATTAGTTCATGTCTGTGCTCATTTTCTCAGCGGGCATTAGTCTTAGCGTTTATTAATCTTAGTGTTTATTTGCACATGCGGTTGTGTCTGTGGGTCTAACGAATGGCTCACTAGACAAACCAACCATGCAACAGAAAACCTTAGTAGATGACATGCCTTTATATTGAGGTTATCTTCTTATAGAAGCTTCATGGCACGTCATCTATACAATCCCGTAGTCGTAACCTTCGTTAACAGTTACCATGTTGTTCCGACAGGCCGACGTTGTGCTTGAACTAGTTACGGGCACGGCTTGGGTGCTCGGAACAACATAGAAACCTGTCGCAAGGGCCAGAATTGTACCCTGATGTCGACGTATGTTTCGGCATTGGACTGGAAACACCATCGAGTCGAATGGCTACTGGAACAGAGGGCAGAGTACTTATAGGAATGCGCCACGTGCTGTGAGGCCAGTTTTCTAATCAATAACCACGAAGTGTTGAATATAGATGGGAAAGTAGAATATTAGCATTTCTTTAAATATATTTTTATGTTTCGTTCTCAAATTCCAGACAATTATTGGGATTTTGTCCGGATTTTACAATTAATTTTGATGGCACATTCTACTCAGAATGTAGCCATGAACCTATAATGTTTTGGCTGTAGTGGTTTGGTAGGAAATATAAATACGTTCAGTAGTTTGTCATTACTTTCTGAGCTATATTCATGCACAATTGGCTGTGGTGAGATTCGAAGCCGGTACTCTGGCCGTCACCAACTCTCACTGTACCACGCTGCCACGGAGTAGGACTACTGGTGAATAAATATTTGCAAGTCCTAGAAAGTATATTTATACATATACACCCACATGATTCCACAGAAACATATATTCTTCCACAGACACACACATATTCTTCCACAGACACACACGCGCGCGTGCACACACATACTTTCACAGACACACACACAAACACACACATACGTCCAAAGACACACACATACTTCCACAAACACATGTATACGTCTGAGTTCGTTCTGGCACATTCTCCTTGTCAGTACAATGAGTCATCCATAACTTTTTTTATCTATACTGGTGATAAGTTTTTAATTTGGCTATAACGTCCTTCAGACAATTTACACCAGTATAGCAAGACACTGTATATTTTGCTCCACAGGGCCGGTAAACCACGAATATGGGGTGATCTACTGGGATGTACATACATTTATAGATAAGTACCCACACACATACGAGGAATATTTAAATCAAATCCGCTCGTGATGC
Source organism: Meghimatium bilineatum (assembly GCA_034231615.1). Taxonomy (NCBI): domain Eukaryota; kingdom Metazoa; phylum Mollusca; class Gastropoda; order Stylommatophora; family Philomycidae; genus Meghimatium; species Meghimatium bilineatum. Next base: position 60,423,424 of record CM067300.1, on the reverse strand, counting down.
GTCTTGCATGCCAGAACTCAAGGAGCGTGAAGACGTCTTCACTGATGTAATAAGTACACATCTAATGAAAAAAAATGGTACAATACAAGAATCAGTGGACAAATCACGTGACAACAGTCCGCCTTTTTAATTCCATATGATATTGCACTATCTCAGAAACTTAAAAAGTCGTAACTTAAAATACCGATCTAGCGACTTGCACGTAATGAACTGGCCATCCACCTCCCACTCAGTGTTCAGCCCGCATGTCGATTGATCAGGGGCTCTCATCGCGCAACGTATAGAATATTGGATGCGTCGGTATATTCGTCTTTATCGAAATTTCGTTCCGTTTAATTATGTTAGCTATTTGTTCCGTAGAAAGCTGTCAACTGATTCGTGTATTGTACCGAAAAAATAGCCACGTGGCCATTCTCATTGTATGTTTCGTTTTCTGTGCAGGCAATCTACAATCTTTCCTGTATGGTAACGAACCCGTTCAAATACGACCAACGAACAGTGATTCAGTTACTTGAAGTCGAAGGTTGTCGGCCAGTCAACATTAAACAAAGAATACAGGATGTGTATGTTGGAAAATGTATTTCGAAGGCATTAGTGAAGGATGTGGGAAGAATATTTCCGAAAGTATGATAGGTAGATGTTCTTGATTAGAAACTAGCTTCACAGCATGTGGGGCATTCCCACAAGTGCTCCGCTCTCCATTCCAGCAGCCATCTCTGTGTATGTAGACTCAAGAGTCCCGGTCAAGTGTTGATTGGGTGATTTTCGGGGCCTTCTAACAGATTTACTTTGTCGTGATCTTCTACAGCCTAGTTAAGACACGTCTTTGAAAGAAAGCCCAACTTTCGCGATCTGGGGAAGGGGGTAGACATTATCGTTTAACAGAATGACACCGTGCGATATCCTCCTCTAATAGAGTTAAACTTGTCTCTACTTTTCAACCCCATAACTCTACTTTCCCTCGAATCTTTATCATTATTCCCTTCTCCAATCAGATTCTGAAACTCATACTACACTCCAGGACTTTCCTTTGGCTGCTTATAGGTGTGATAAAAATCTTAATCACATCTTGGTCCACAGTCACCTCAAGTCTTATGTTGCTGCTCACTTTGGCACTGTTCGTTGCAAACGAGGTCATTGCTACACATGTCCTTTTGTAGTACAGATCCACTCTGTTTCATTTTCTAAGGCCACTTTTACTATCGATGATGTCTTTACATGTGAATCCTGTAATGTCATTTACGTTATCATATGTAAACGTTGTGACAAGTATATAGGTGAAACGGGCTTACGATTGAGTGACCGCTTGACGATTGAGAGAACCATTGAAATGAATGGTGATCGTCATCATGGTGCTGATATCCAGATCACTGTCCTCATATCCTGCGCCACGGATGACAGATCTAGGTACGCATTTAAAAATCCATTTATTTTTCAGTTTGGTACCCTCAAGCCTTTTGGACTTAACTCCGAACATTCATTTGTTTTACATTTGTGTTGGTGTGGTCCTTATTGTATTGCTATCCATGTTGTAGTGGGTAATAATTTGTTATATCTGTTATCATATCATATCCAATTATCAGCAAAACCCACTTCCATATCTAAATGTTTCCAAATACATCATTGTCGCCTTGAACTTCTTCATATTGTTTACATGTCAATATTGTATCTAGTGCTTCTGTGGTGGTAACATTGCTTTTACTGTTTTCATTTTTTCACTGTTTGTTTTATATGTGCAAGAGAAAGACCTAACGGTTCGAAACGTTGAAAATGTCCTGTGTATTGCAATTTGTTTGTTTTCATGTTTACACCTCATAGCCCCTTAGCTATAATCCGTCGATTATGAGTGAAACATTTACAATCCCGTGCTCTATCGGGAACAATAATATCGACTATGTACTAAACTCTCTTTTCTTGGGCATGCTCCAATGGCTAGTATAGTTAAGGAGAAAAGCAATTTTAATGGCAATTGTGGACATAGGTACCCTCAAGTGCAGCATGTAAAAAGTGTTCTCAAATTGTAGCATGTAAAAAGTGTTCTCAAATTGCAGCATGTGAAGTGTTTTCAAATAAGAAACATGTGAAAAGTTATCAAAGTCCAGCATGTGTGTAGATTTATACTGCAATAGATTTCATCTCACTTATGTGATAAATTCGCCCGTGTGTTGTCGGGGCCCGAAAAGGGAGCAAATAATAGCAACACTGTTTACCTTCCATGAATTTCGTACGTGGCGACTAAGGATGTTATGGGATGGAGTTGGCTGTCCCATCCCATATAAGGGAACAATCCAACGTATTCGAGATCTGAGGGCTAGAGCAATACAGGGCAAAATAAGAAAAACTGGAAATAGGAAAGAATTATTGCCTACATTTAACTACATCCTATACTAACAGCAACTAAATCGCACCTGTTTCAGGTATGCGGTGTGATCGACGATTGGAGATATGTTCACTCGGGTTGCGAGGCGATTATGTGCCATCTGATGTCACATTTATACAAGCCACATTTACACATGTCACATTTACCCATGTCACATTTACTCATGACACATTTACACGTGGCACATTTACACGTGTCACATTTACACATGTCACATTTACACATGACATATTTACCCGCGTCACATTTACATATGTCACATTTATACATGTCATATTTACCCACGCCACATTTACACATGTCACATTTACCCATGTCACATTTATACATGTCACATTTACCCACGTCACATATACACACGTCACATTTACCCACGTTACATTTACACGCGTCACATTCATACATGTCACATTTACACATGTCACATTTACATATGTCACATTTACACATGTCACATCTTAAACAACCTTGTTTATGCTTGTATGTGTATACGTCGACAGACATCAGATAGTAACCGACATCCTCATCTATAAAGTTATAACAGAGCATCTATTGTATTTTCAGCTTCACATTCCTGTTGTACCATACTCTCCAATGCCTGGAGAGAGTGTAATAATGACCTGCATATAGTGTTGCACGTCCTCTTTAGTGTTTATCCATGTTTTTCCACCAGTAACTAAATAACTTGCGTTCACTATTGTATTATGATGAGCGAATTACTATTTGCAGACGACCTAGTACTAATAGCGACATCAGAAGAACAATTGCAAGAACATATGAACAGACTCCACACAACATTCCGAAAAATTCAACATGAAGATTAATATTGAAAAGACCAAAATGATGGCAATAGCAAAGAAAGAAATGTCACTATCTCCATCGATGATAAACACCTTAAACAGGTAAATGAGTTCACTTACTTAGGAAGCATTATATCGAGTGATGGGAAAAACAGTAAAGAGATGAGAAATAGATGCAACAAAACATACCAGATCCTAGGACAGATGACACGAATTTTCAAGAACAAAAATGTAAACATAAACACTAAAGTTGCATTATACAAGACTATTATTATTCCATCACTATGCTACCAGTGCTAAACCTGGACAATGACAGCACAATACAAAAGAAAAATAATGACAGCAGAAATGACATGTCATTGAAGAATACTCCGAGTGTCATTAAGAAATAGAATTAGAAAAGATAACATCAGACAGATAACCAAAACAATACCAGTATTGGAACACATCAAAATACAATAGATCGAGTGGTTTTCACACGGGTCCAGATTACCAACAGATAGCATGCCACAAATGGCCCTGACACATAGACATCACAGCTATAAAGCCAGAGGCAGACCATGTAAAAGATGGATCACAGAAATCAAAGAAGCCACAGGAACAAGCTTACAAACAGCGCACAAGTAGGTCATCTCGAGAGAACTCTTCCACCCCTGACGTCGCAAGGCAAACAAGGGCCACAGCGTAGCGATATAGAGAGAGAGTGTAATAGTTTACGTTATCAATTATATCCCCTTCTGAAGTCTAGAGACCTTTATATCCGTAGTTTTTCTGTGAAGTGTGTGCTTTTTTGTCACTGACGACGAGTCATTTGACATGAATAAATAACATTTCTATGGTCTAGGGGACATAATCAAACAAATTACAAAAGTACTCATGAAAAGGTTTGCTTATCTAGAATTCATTCTTTGTAATCTGGACTATATTGTTAGTTAGCTATCTAGACTTCTAGACTATATCGTTGTTTATCTGAACTATATCGTTGTTTATCTGAACTATATCGTTGTTTATCTGAACTATATCGTTGTTTATCTGAACTATATCGTTGTTTATCTGAACTATATCGTTGTTTATCTGAACTATATCGTTGTTTATCTGAACTATATCGTTGTTTATCTGAACTATATCGTTGTTACACCATGGGACGCATGGTGAACTATCTATCTATCCACATGTCCCACTTGTGCCGGCGTCTAATGGGGAAGTTGAATTTCTCTGTATTTGGCCTTTTCCCACTTGTGCCGGCGTCTAATGGGGAAGTAGAATTTCTCTGTATTTGGCCTTTTCCCACTTGCGCCGGCGTCTAATGGGGAAGTAGAATTTCTCTGTATTTGACCTTTTCCCACTTGTGCCGGCGTCTAATGGGGAAGTAGAATTTCTCTGTATTTGACCTTTTCCCACTTGCTACGGCGTCTAATGGGGAAGTAGAATTTCTCTGTATTTGGCCTTTTCCCACTTGTGCCGGCGTCTAATGGGGAAGTAGAATTTCTCTGTATTTGGCCTTTTCCCACTTGCGCCGGCGTCTAATGGGGAAAGTTGAATTTCTCTGTATTTGGCCTTTTCCCATTTGTGCCGGCGTCTAATGGGGAAGTTGAATTTCTCTGTATTTGGCCTTTTCCCACTTGTGCCGGCGTCTAAGGGTGAAGCTGAATCTCTCTGTATTTGGCCTTTTCCCACTTGTGACGGCGTCTAATGGGGAAGTTGAATTTCTCTGTATTTGGCCTTTTCCCACTTGTGCCGGCGTCTAATGGGGAAGTTGAATTTCTCTGTATTTGGCCTTTTCCCACTTGTGCCGGCGTCTAAGGGAGAAGTAGAATTTCTCTGTATTTTGCCATTTATCGCTTTGATCATGAGCTCTTTAAGGTTTCTTTGATTCTTTAATTGTCTTCACCCATTTCTTGGTCTTCCTCGTGCCCTGTAGCCTGATCACCTGCTGGTGTATGCACAAAAGGCTGTTTGTCGTCAAACCATCTGGTTTGCTGTCTCTAGATATAGTCTTGACCTGAGATGATCGTTATGTCTTTCCTGATATTTTCATTCTCTGTTCCTTCTTCTGCTGACATGTATAGCTTTCCTCAAACATCTCATTTATGTTTGACATTGGTAACACAAAGCTGGTATAAAAATACTATTTGTTAAGTTCAGGTTTTTTATAATTGCAGATACACTGGAATTTTATTTAATTAAACCCTTATTATTGGCACTGGCGCAATGTAAAATAACATGTTTGAAAAAAAAACTTGAAAAAAACAACAAAACAGAAACGAAACTGCTAATGATACGAACTTTTGTTTTTCCGGTTGCATACGACTGTGAAACATGGACCCTAAGTAAAACAGCGACAAAGAAGATCAACACCTTCGAGATGAAATGCTAAAGAAAGATACTTAGAATATCATGGAAGGAAAAAAGAAAGAAAGTCAGATATTATAAAGTCAGAATCTTCAATCTGTTTGCCAGAGTGTTGGTTACTAAACACAATAACAAAAAGAAAACTACGCCTGTCTGGTCATATAAAGAGACATAACTGTTTAGAAAGACAAATAATGGAAGGGTGAATACCTGGAAAGAGGAGAAAGGGCAGACCAAGAAGACGATGGACTGACGACATTAAAGATAACACGAATACATCGCTGGAAAATGCAAGCCGCATCGCCCAGTACAGAGAGGGGTTCAGAAATTTCCTTGGGAAGACAACGTTCTGAAAGGGATACTACACTTAATTCACACGACAATCACTAATATAAACTAATGAACATCACAAATATAACATGCAAAGTAATGTTAATTAGAACTAACATAACAAAAATGAACAAGGTATTTTTTAGGTTACTTTACAATAAGGATTTTTATAAAGAAAGAACCACAAACTAGAAATAAACAATACGATGAGATCTTCTTCTGCCTTCGTTCTCAAACTCCTGCAGATTAGCAGGATGTAGTCAGGAGAACGGAATGCATTGTGCCATAGTTTATAGTATTGCTGCGATGTCTGCGCCTTTCAGTCTGACACATCAGATTTCAGCATGGCTTTGGGTCACTGACCCTATATGGGATGTGATAGCCAGCTCCATCTCATAACCTCCTTAGTCGCCTCTTACGACATGCATGGAAGGTAAACAGTGTTCCTATTCTTTGCTCCACTTTCGAGCCCGGCATCACACGGACGATATAATGAAATGATCTTACACCCGCATCTGATTGTATGTGAAGAAAACATGCGCAAAAATGTTTAGTTATAACCAATGTTTAGTTATAACCAATGTTTAGTTATAACCAATGTTTAGTTATAACCAATGTTTAGTTATAACCAATGTCGTTGCTAGTTTGAATTTTACGCACCATCTCATTTTATTGATCGTAGCTTGTGTTTATTCCTACTTCCTTGTTGTTTCTTGCTAAAGGTCCCTCTTTGATCGTAACCTGGAAATAGTCTTGTTCCTTTGTTGTTGTTTTTGTTGTTGTTGTTGTTGCTTTTTGTTGTTGCTTTTTGTTGTTGCTTTATCCTTATTGACATTACTTTACATTTGATATTTTTGCTTTTTATTAATTATATTATTAACAAGTGACAATAATACATTATCATAAATTGTTAATGATAATTGTTAATGATAATTGCCAATGTTAATTGTTAATGATAATTGTTAATAATTGTTTTCGGTTCAAGATGGCGAAGAGAAGTATATTATCTCATATGATCATTTGTAATCGAATGTTCCTCCTGAAAGCAACAGCAAACTACAGTAGTATTGTGCCAAGAATTTCCTTATGGAAATGTTGAAATTTTCTTTTGGAATTTGCATGTGTTAGCTAGTTCCTTGCGGCATGTGTTAGCTAGTTCCTTGCGCCATGTGTTAGCTAGTTCCTTGCGTCATGTGTTAGCTAGTTCCTTGCGGCATGTGTTAGCTAGTTCCTTGCGGCATGTGTTAGCTAGTTTCTTGCGGCATGTGTTAACTAGTTCCTTACAGCATGTGTTATCTAGTTCCGTGCGGCATGTGTTAGCTAGTTCCTTGCGGCATGTTAGATCATAAACAGACTGCGGGCATCAACTGATTGTACATTGTCGTGATACCTGTTTAACATTTGCAAAGAACATAAAGAGAAATGTGAAACACGAAACACGATGGCATGAAAAGAGTTTTCTTGGAGGGGTCGATAGAAGGCAGTGGAGGCAGAGGTCGACCAAGACGTCGTTGGACAAGAGATATTCAGGAATGCATGTACATGTCACTAGAGAAAGCGGGGCAACTTGCCAGAGACCGCGGGGACCTCAGGAGATTAATAAGGAGGACTACATTCTGGAAAGAATATGTCACGTGACACACATATAATTCTTTAATTGAACTTCGTATTTGTGTTACTGCCGCACTCTCCACGTTGTCGGACACCCTCTGACAGGTTGTTACTGTGGCACTCTCCACCTTGTCTGACTTCCTCTGACAGGTTGTTACTGCAGCACTTCCCACCTTGTCTGACTTCTTCTGACAGGTTGTTACTGCGGCACTCTCCACCTTGTCTGACTTCCTCTGACAGTTTGTTACTGCAGCACTCCCAACCTTGTCTGACTTCCTCTGACAGGTTGTTACTGCGGCACTCACCACCTTGTCTGACTTCCTCTGACAGTTTGTTTCTGCAACACTCTCCACCTTGTCTGACTTCCTCTGACAGGTTGTTACTGTGGCACTCTCCACCTTGTCTGACTTCCTCTGACAGGTTGTTAATGCGGCACTCTCCACGTTGTCTGACTTCCTCTGACAGTTTGTTACTGCGGCACTCCCCACCTTGTCTGACTTCTTCTGACAGGTTGTTACTGCGGCACTCTCCACCTTGTCTGACTTCCTCTGACAGTTTGTTACTGCAGCACTCCCAACCTTGTCTGACTTCCTCTGACAGGTTGTTACTGCGGCACTCACCACCTTGTCTGACTTCCTCTGACAGTGTTGTTTATTTCTACCACCTAACCTTCTTAGTCGCTTCTCATGACATGTATTACAAATCACAATGTTACTATTCTTTGTTTCCTTTTCTGTTCGTGACAGAACACTGACCAAGAAGTCCCGCTGAATTTGAATTTGTCCTGTCGAAAGGCGCAGATATTACAGCCAAGCTGTAAACCATAACACAACGATTTCTATTATTTGGACTACATACTGCTGATCTGCAGAATCGTATGAAAAAAACGCTAAAGAGCAGGATGAGATATCGAGCCCTACACCAATCTCCCTTAGCTACCTCTTACGCCATGCAAGCATGTCCTATCGTTATATTCTTTGTACCTCTTTCGGGGTCCCGCAGCACACATGACGCTAGAGCTCCAATTCAGGATTTTAGGAGAGAGGGGTCAGTGTCACAACACAATCCCAGAACCATCACATTTCTCTGCCAATCACAAATCAGATCACGTGAGCTGTCAGCGCCACCAGTCAAGCGTGGTATATTTTGTTCCGTAACCCCCTCGGTACCTTTTTCACGTCATTTCTAAGCTGATTTAAATACTGAATGGTAACCTCCGCGGTTCATCTTTACTTATAGCATCACACACGTTCGTTAACCTCAATGACTAATGCCTTGAGTTTGAACCTGCAACCTATATAATACAAAATATTACAAGTAATTAAAATATTATTCAAAACATTGAATGAGATATAATATTCCAGCTTCAAATGTTTTCTGAAGTTTGTTGAATTTAATTATAGCTAATATTTTAGAAGTTGGTTAATAGCAAGTAATTTTTTTTTCTATAGAATATTTGCTAGTTAATCCTGAATTGAGACAGTTTGTGATTTCTTGGATTCTATTCGAGAAGTGTATCATTCTGAAATATAACACATTCAGGTAATTTCATCGAATGAGGAAGTGAATGTGTAGTAATGTTGTGAAGAGGTTATTTAAGGATATTAATATGATGAAGGTTTTTGTTTGAAAGTAACGTAGACTTTGTCGTGACAAAATATGCTCAAATTTGGGGGAATATAACATTGGTTTATGGTGAAAATGAATTGTGTTTGCGGTGGTAAATGTGGTTCTTCAGTGAAAAGTGTTTTATCGTAAATTGGTATGATTTTGTGATGAATAAGGAAGTATGTTTGTAGTCTTCTTCTGTGCTTATGTTATATATAATATTATCAGACCTGTCGTCAAGACGAAGTCCACTATCTTCTCCAGGTCATAGCCACAGCCCCATAGCTTGTATTTAAATTTGTATTCTCTAACTTGGTTAACTGTCTCTGCTATTTGTATGTTGCACAGGCCTGGAGTATATGTTCAGGAGTCAGGGTTCCGAAGAATAATCTGTTGTCTTACTGAACTTTGACATTTTTGATTTATCGCTTTTATGTTATTTAACATCCCTCTGATGTTATACATTTCCAATGCTTCCCATAGAATGTTTCTATCTACTCTGTCGAATGCTTTTCTCTGGTCTACAAATACTGTGTTTAGATCTTGTTTGTATTCTATTGCTTTTTCAATCAGTTGTCTCGGTATAAATTGTGTGACTGTACAGCTTGTTCCTCTTCTGAAGATTGTACTCTAAAAATCACGAGTATGCCAAGTTAATAAATGCGCGGCTGTTTCCTAGTTAGTTGAGGGTTTTTGTTGGGTGGGGGGAGGGGGCAAAGATGGCACATAGGACAGTATCCATGTCGAACTCCTCATTGCAATGTTGATGTAGTTCTTGTATAATGATTATACCCAATATTGCGCTTTCTCTGTGGATTATTCTGTGTAGATTTTTAATTGAACCAAGTATATTTCTTGTACCCTTCCACGTGAGAGTTCGTTTAGGAAATCTGATTTCATTCATTCTAAGTACATGACCGATGATTTGTTTAGAAATTCTGATTTCATTCATTTTAAGTACATGGCCGATGATTTGTTTAGAAAGTCTAATTTCATTCATTCTAAGTACATGACCGATAATTTGTTTAGAAATTCTGATTTCATTCATTTTAAGTACATGGCCGATGATTTGTTTAGAAAGTCTAATTTCATTCATTCTAAGTGCATGGCCGATGATTTGTTTAGAAATTCTGATTTCATTCATTTTAAGTACATGGCCGATGATTTGTTTAGAAAGTCTAATTTCATTCATTCTAAGTACATACATGGCCGATGATTTGTTTAGAAAGTCTGATTTCATTCATTCTAAGTACATGACCGATGATTTGTTTAGAAATTCTGATTTCATTCATTTTAAGTACATGGCCGATGATTTGTTTAGAAAGTCTAATTTCATTCATTCTAAGTACATACATGGCCGATGATTTGTTTAGAAAGTCTGATTTCATTCATTCTAAGTGCATGGCCGATGATTTGTTTAGAAAGGCTGATTTCATTCATTCTAAGTACATGACCGATGATTTGTTTAGAAAGTCTGATTTCATTCATTCTAAGTACATGGCCGATGATTTGTTTAGAAATTCTGATTTCATTCATTTTAAGTACATGGCCGATGATTTGTTTAGAAAGTCTAATTTCATTCATTCTAAGTACATACATGGCCGATGATTTGTTTAGAAAGTCTGATTTCATTCATTCTAAGTGCATGGCCGATGATTTGTTTAGAAAGGCTGATTTCATTAATTCTAAGTACATGACCGATGATTTGTTTAGAAAGTCTGATTTCATTCATTCTAAGTACATGACCGATAATTTGTTTAGAAAGTCTGATTTAATTTATTCTAAGTACATGGCCGATGATTTGTTTAGAAAGTCTGATTTCATTTATTCTAAGTACATGACCGATGATTTGTTTAGAAAGTCTGATTTCATTTATTCTAAGTACATGACCGATGATTTGTTTAGAAAGTCTGATTTCATTCATTCTAAGTACATGGCCGATGATTTGTTTAGAAAGTCTGATTTCATTTATTCTAAGTACATGACCGATGATTTGTTTAGAAAGTCTGATTTCATTTATTCTAAGTACATGACCGATGATTTGTTTAGAAAGTCTGATTTCATTCATTCTAAGTACATGGCCGATGATTTGTTTAGAAAGTCTGATTTCATTTATTCTAAGTACATGGCCGATGATTTGTTTAGAAAGTCTGATTTCATTTATTCTAAGTACATGACCGATGATTTGTTTAGAAAGTCTGATTTCATTTATTCTAAGTACATGACCGATGATTTGTTTAGAAAGTCTGATTTCATTCATGTTAAGTACATGACCGATGTAATTCCAATGTCATCGTATTATGAAACTGAACACAAATTCTTGATTCGTTTCTTCACTCAGTGAATCTATGTTCCTTTGGTGCCGAACTTGGCGAATAGTATAGAAACGAGAACTCTCCAGTTTGAGCGATGTGATGCTGATGTGTGTAATTCTTGCATGTTGTTGAGACCCATAGTTATTCCCTCTTTGATGGTTGTTCTGCAAAGAGTAAATGACGTCACCCCTTGCTAACAAATGAATATGAGTACCTTTGTTTGTACAACATTCATCATCTTCATGTGCCATGCCGGCTAGTGTATGCGGTCATGGCTCTCCACAGCACTCTGTCCACGGACCACAGTATTATGTATCAAAGTCGTTGTTTTTTTCCCTGCCGTGCCAGGTTGTCAAACTGTCTAATATTTTCTCTAATATAAACGTTGTCGCCCTCTGTCTCTTCTGCCTTCAATTTTGCTTGTTGTGACTATTTTCTCTAAACCTGCCTGTCTCATAAAGTGGCCAAAAAAAGAAGATTGTCTTTTTCTTAATGTACAACATTAACATTAGTTAATAGTGTGATAACAATTTAATATTATTAGTTCATATATTGTATATCCATTTAATATCAATTCATATTTGTGGGTGATAGCTTAATTAAGCTTTTATGTTTGACCAAATATTTAATAATGATGTTGCAGTTCAAATGTTTGATATAAATTCAATATTGGAAAGGAAATATTTTCTTGGTCTTCCTGTTTTTATCTTGCCATCTGGTACCCAATTTCATGCTTGTAGTGGCAGTCTGTTTTAATTCATTCCAAATACATGTCCGATACAAGTCCATCGTTTTCTTCTTGTTGTTGTAGAAACATATTGCTGTTTGATATCTTTTTTTACTTGTTTGTTTCACTTACATTTTCAGTGAATCGCTGCGTCCCAAATGTATCCTAATTTTCAGAGTCGAAACTAAGCATTTCGGCGCGATCTTGTTTCTTCCTTGCCCTTATACGAATTTCGTTTGTGTTACCCCAGTTAATTGGTTTTCACTCTTCTAAATGTATCGGGTTTTTTTTATTGTTAGTTTGCAAGAAAATTATTTTAATTTTAACGAAAAATACAGCAACCAATGAAAGTAGCGAAATGTAATAAACAATCTCTGTGACAGATTTAACAAACTAAGTTTTAGTTGTGAAATTTAAGGAAATTTTGTTTTTGTCACGAATTATGAAAAAAAATGTAGACCTACATGTTCTTCTGCAATCACGAGAGCAGTGACTATTATGTGTTTTAGACCAGGGAGCGTGAGAACATTGTGCTTTTTAATTAACCACAGAACTACGATATTTACTCCTTTCAATCCAGCACATCCATTTTTGTATAAAAAATGTAGTTCAATTGCGTAGTTAAATATACACTAATCATGTAGCATAGGGTAATATTATTTCTTTACGTAAAGCATACATAATTTTATAATAAGTAATATTGTAACAAGTAATATTGCAATAAATAATATTGTAACACGGAATATTGTACTAAGTAATATTGTAATAAGTCATATTGTATAATATTGTAATAAGTAATATTTTTAACAACTGATGATGTTCCTCCTTCGCAAGCGAAGATGAGCATGTCATGAAAAACAAATGAATGCGATGAAAAAATTAATGACAATGAACTGGCAATTGTCTAATTGTGACTTGTCTAATTTGGCTTTGTTAAAATTTTAATAAATTTTAACAAGTAATATTGTAATAAGTAATATTGTAATAAGAAATATTGTATAATATTGTATTAAGTAATATTGTAATAAGTAATATTGTAATAAGTAATATTGTATAATATTGTAATAAGTAATATTGTATAATATTGTAATAAGTAATATTGTAATAAGTAATATTGTAATAAGTAATATTGTAATAAGTAATATTGTATAATATTGTAATAAGTAATATTGTATAATATTGTAATAAGTAATATTGCAATAAGTAATATTGTAATAAATAATATTGTATAATATTGTAATAAGTAATATTGTATAATATTGTAATAAGTAATATTGTAATAGGTAATATTGTAATAAGTAATATTGTAATAAGTAATATTGCATAATATTGTAATAAGTAATATTGTATAATATTGTAATAAGTAATATTGTAATAAGTAATATTGTAACTGCACGGTGCCTCCAATAACAATTATCTGCAGTCTCATCTCCCACCGTTATGATAATTTAATATATCCATTCATCGCCTGCGATTTTTCTTCTGTTCCATGCCGTGTGGCTTTGGTTATCATGTCCTTCCACAGCCTTCTATTTCTTGTGCTGTCAATCATTTCCGATGTTCTTTTATGCCAAAATGCAAAGTTGTCAAGCGTCTTCTCTCTTAGTCTTCCACTACACCTGTTTCTCTTCAACTTGCCTGTTGTTACAATGTGTTCCATCTTCTTCTCTTGCTCTTCAACTTGCCTGTTGTTACAATGTGTTCAATCTTTCTTCTCTTTCTCTTCAACTTGCCTGTTGTTACAATGTGTTCCATCTCCTCTCTTGCTCTTCAACTTGCCTGTTGTTACAATGTTTTCCATCTTTCCTGTTTTCACTATGTATCCACAAAATGTGGATTGTCTTCTTCTGATGCTGGTGAACAGTTCTTTTTTTTTTAATAAACTTCTTTTAATCTATCTTCTTTATGCTTTTTTTACCTGTCCACAATGTTTTTTTTACCTGTCCATGGTGTTCTTTTTTACCTGTCCATGGTGTTCTTTTTTACATGTTCATGGTGTTCTTTTTACCTGCCCATGGAGTTCTTTTTTACCTGTCCATGGTATTCTTTTTTACCTGTACATGGTGTTCTTTTTTACCTGTACATGGTGTTCTTTTTTACCTGTCCATGGTGTTCTTTTTTACCTGTCCATTGTGTTCTTTTTTACCTGCCCATGGTGTTCTTAATATTTTTCTACAAAACAACATCCCTGCTTCCTCTATATAATTTTTCCACTATTCTGCTGAATGTCCAATATTCATATATCAGAATTGGTTCTATATAACTTCTAAGAACTTTCTTTCTCACTTCAATTGACAAAGATACATAGGATAGTGTTGATCCTGTGAAATGTTGTCTTTGCCTGGATATTTCTACATGTGACTTGAACACATCTTCCATCTGTTGTTATTAATGTACATAAATATTTGAATATGTTGACTTGTTTCAGACTGCTATACAACTAATATGTCATTCCAACATATAGGTGGAACGATAAGGAACATGGCTTTCATTTCAACGGGAGTCGTGAATACAATTTGGTTATATCAGGATATATTATCATCATGTAATGGACCAGGCCGACATATTATCATCATGTAATGAATAGGGCTAACATATTATCATTATGTAATAGACCGGGCCGACATATTATCATCATGTAATGAATAGGGCTAACATATTATCATTATGTAATAGACCGGGCCGACATATTATCATCATGTAATGAATAGGGCTAACATATTATCATTATGTAATAGACCGGGCCGACATATTATCATCATGTAATGAATAGGGCTAACATATTATCATTATGTAATAGACCGGGCCGACATATTATCATCATGTAATGAATAGGGCTAACATATTATCATTATGTAATAGACCGGGCCGACATATTATCATCATGTAATGAATAGGGCTAACATATTATCATTATGTAATAGACCGGGCCGACATATTATCATCATGTAATGAATAGGGCTAACATATTATCATTATGTAATAGACCGGGCCGACATATTATCATCATGTAATGAATAGGGCTAACATATTATCATTATGTAATAGACCGGGCCGACATATTACTTACTTCTACTTTGTTCCCATCTACCTTGATGTTGTAGTCTAGAGAACATTTGTTCCTTGATATTACAATTACTTCAGTTTTTCTGTTATTCACACTAAACCTTTTGTTTTGACATTAGTTTGCAATAACTTTCATCATTATTTTTGTAACTGTTTTTTTTTTGTTTTCCGCTATATTGTCTGTGGTAGTAATATGATAGTAGCTACGGCAGTGTGTATACATTTCATTAATAAGAACGATTCTTTTAGTTTTCGAAGAGTCTTTTTTTATGATTTGGGGTGGTGGAGACTACAAAATCTCCATATCTTTAACTTTTTCCTTAAGTATAAGTCTTTTAATCGATCCTATGATACCGTTACAAATTACGGACCGTCGTTTAATCGATCCTATGATCATCATCAAGTGACATATTCTTTCCAGAACGTAGTCTTTCCTATGGATCTCTTGAATTCTCCGCGGTCTTGAGCAAGTTGTCCTGCATCTTCCAGTGGCATGCGCAGGCATTCTTGAATGTCTTTTGTCCAACGGCGTCTTGGTCGGCCTTTGTTCCTGTTGCCTTCTATCATCCCCTCCATTAGCACTCACCCCATGCCGTCGTGTCTCTTAATATGACCGAAAAAAGCTAGCTTTTTCTTTAATATAGTGTTCAGAAGCCAGCCTTCCTGGACGTTAATTGTTCGTAACACCTCCTGGTTTGTTTTCTTCGCTGTCCATGGTATTCTCAAAACTCCTCTATAACACTTTAATTCAAATGATGTTATTCTCTTGGCCACTGTTTTATTTAGTGTCCATGCTTCACATCCATATGTCGCCACAGAAAATACACATGTTCGTAGTAAAAACAATTTGGTTCTTATGTTAGTACCTTGCCATAGTTTCTTTATCTGTTTTAATTTTGCCAGCGCCATTGCCGTTCTTCTCTTGATCTCAACTGCTCCGTCCCCGCATTGTTTATATTAGTTCCTAAATAATCAAAATGTGTCACTTCTTCCAAATTGCAGTTCTCAATATTAATTTTGGGTCTTGATTTAGTTGTGTCAGTTGCCATTATTTTTGTCTTTTTCATATTTAAGAACAAGTTTTGCTGTTCGCTAAACTTTTGGGTTGACTTAACTATGTTCAGTAGGTCGTGTTCGTTTGTTGTTAATAGCACCGTGTCGTCTGCATATCTAATTTCTGGTATCAGCAGCTCTCCTATATTTATGGGTCTGAAATCAGGCTTCATTGATTCTTGTCTCACGTTTCTCATTATATTTTTCGCATAGATGTTGAACAAGTATGAAGACAAGATACAGCCTTGTCTTACTCCTTTCTGTACATTGAACCACTCCGATCTTGCACCTTCAACTTTTACCGCTACTTCTTGATCTTTATACAGCACTGCTATTAGTCGTGTAATGTGTTTTGGGAAACCCATATCGTTAATTATTTCCCATAATTCATGGTGATTGACACAGTCGAATGCTTTGGTGTAGTCTATGAAGCATGCATGTAATTCTATGTTATACTCTCCACATTTCTCTATGAACATCCTCATGTTAAATATATGATCTCTCGTGCCTCTGCCAGTTCTGAAACCTGCTTGAACTTCGTGGATCCTATGATACCATTACAAATTACGGTCCGTCTTTTAATCGATCCTATGATACCATTACAAATTACGGGCCGTCTTTTAATCGATCCTATGATACCATTACAAATTACGGACCGTCTTTTAATCGATCCTATGATACCATTACAAATTACGGACCGTCTTTTAATCGATCCTATGATACCATTACAACAAATTACGGACCGTCTTTTAATCGATCCTATGATACAATTACAAATTACGGACCGTCTTTTAATCGATCCTATGATACAATTACAAATTACGGACCGTCTTTTAATCGATCCTATGATACCATTACAAATTACGGGCCGTCTTTTAATCGATCCTATGATACCATTACAAATTACGGACCGTCTTTTAATCGATCCTATGATACCATTACAAATTACGGACCGTCTTTTAATCGATCTTATGATACCATTACAAATTACGGGCCGTCTTTTAATCGATCCTATGATAACATTACAACAAATTACGGACCGTCTTTTAATCGATCCTATGATACAATTACAAATTACGGACCGTCTTTTAATCGATCCTATGATACCATTACAAATTACGGGCCGTCTTTTAATCGATCCTACGATACCATTACAAATTATGGGCAGTCTTTTAATCGATCCTATGATACCATTACAAATTACAGACCGTCTTTTAATCGATCCTATGATACAATTACAAATTACGGGCCGTCTTTTAATCGATCCTATGATACCATTACAACAAATTACGGGCCGTCTTTTAATCGATCCTATGATACCATTACAACAAATTACGGGCCGTCTTTTAATCGATCTTATGATACCATTACAAATTACGGGCCGTCGATAAAGCGACGTGGACATTTTTGATTTTATTTACTAATTTTTCTGAAATGAAAGTGTAATATGTCCACATTACTTCTGACGTGATTTTGATTTGTTAATAATTTTAAAATTTAGTAAAATTTTATTTACTTTGATCGCAATAATTATCGAAATCAAACCAGGCAATAACTGGCAACATAACTAACCAGATTTGCGCAAATTTGTAAGACAAATCTGGAAAAAAATTTCGATCGAAGTCTTAGATCTACTTTTGAATCTCAGAGAACCGGTTGGATTATTTGGGAATAACAAACTTAAATGAAGCACTATCCCTGTATACTATACATTTTTTTATTCGTATTTGGATTACCTTCAAAACTTAGTTTGAGTGGAAGTTTTTCATTAAGAAGCTTGGTAAGTTCCCAATTCATCTAAATTGTTTTAAATTGTTCAGTTATAAATTATTTTTTATTAAAATTAATTGTTCAATAATTTAAGAAAATTTTATTCAAAATAATCTTGTGATAACGACATTCTCTGTTCATTTTTTGTTTCAAAATATATATAAATCAATTATAATTTAAATATATTTAGAACTACTATTTCTTGTTCCCGTGATAGAAGCGCACACACAAAAATTCACAAAAGTTAATTCCGTTTAAACGTTGAAAATACTCCTTAGCGAATAAGTTCATACTTTACTCTTCGACGTCTAGTTCAATGGCAGTGAGGTACAGAACGCTTCTTTGACATTCATGGAACCCGGTTTAAATCCGACCGCAGCTAAGTAGACACGTGCACCGTTTAAAAAATCAATGGCATATCACTTAGGGTAAATGCTGCCAAGAAAATCACTATATCCAAAAAAAAGCTGAGTTGATGGATAAATCCTACTCCCCAGCAATATAATGCAAGTAAAATGGCATTGGGTCAAACGGTTTGAGCTCATGGACCGCTGGGTCAGCAACCAATCAACCAACCATGGATACATCCTAATAATGAAATGCTAACAATTTTATATAATAAAAACATCGAGGATTTGTTATTAAAGAAAACTCACAATGCAACAAACGAGATTTGAACCACGTCCGCACATATGACACTTACTCGCCTTGCAGCTTGAGTCATCACGTTTTCTGCCTTCCACCACAATGCATTCCTAAAAATTATGCGATTTCAGTCAAGACTTTCAACATTTATATTTTCAAGCTACTATGAATATATATCGACGATCGACACATACAGACAAAATAGCACACACACTGCACATATACATGGTAAATTCCTCGATAAATCAATATCCACTGGTGTTTATTTTATAACTTTCACGGCAGGGTATGAAGTAATCAAAGAAACAACTGGGATCATCCCGCCTGGTGGAAGAAATGATAGTTGGGCTGTTGGGATCATCCCAACCTTGTGGAAGAAATGATAGTTGGGCTGCTGGGATCATCCCAACCTGGTGGAAGAAATGATAGTTGGGCTGCTGGGATCATCTTACCTGGTGGAAGAAATGATAGTTGGGCTGCTGGGATCATCCCACCTGGTGGAAGAAATGATAGTTAGGCCGAACGATGCTAAATTGGTTTTGCATGCCCTCTAGAATCCAAATACAATATTGATAGATATATGTTATTTTAGCCTGTAATTTATGGCATGTACAAGGTATATCTCCAGTGACAACTCTGGAAAAAAATCAAATTTTTACCCCAGCCCACTGGCACTATCGATATATCTATTTATCTACGTTCCCTCGCAGCCAAATATGATGCATGGAAAATAACAGAGCTCTCTTCAAGCGATGTGATGCTACTGTGTAGAATTCGAGTATGTTGTTGAGACCTAATCATACCCTCTTTGATGGTTGTTCTGCGAAAAGTCTCTCTTGGTCTTCCTCTTTTTCTTTTGCCATCTGGTACCTATTTTAGTGATTGTAGTGGTGAACATGACAAACTACGACTGTTCAACTTGCATGTGATATCCGTGTTGACATACAGTTGTGTAAGTTAGAAAATGATAAAGGCGCTGGAGAAGAAATTGAACTTATTTGACAATAAATGTCTTAGAAACCTATTAAATACTGATTGGGAAGAATTCAAGTCAAGCACGCAAGTAACTACAGACATCAAAGAGCAATATGTTTCTACAACAATAAGAAGAAAACAATGGACTTGTATAGGACATGTACTTAGATTGAAGTACAACAAAACTGCCACTACAAGCATTAAAATGGGTACCAGATGGCAAGATAAAAACAGGAAGACCAATAAAATCTTTCCTTTCCTTAATAAATTGCTATAAATTGCTAAATTGCTAATAAATTCCTAAATAATAAATTGCCCGTAATAAATATTGAATTTATATCAAACATTTGAACTGCAACAGTATTATTAAATATTTGGTCAAACTTAATAGTAAGTAGTAAAGTGACCCATAGCATTTATTAATGCCGTAGGGGTGCGAGATGTTAGCGATCTCACATTTCAGAGGCTCTGCAAATGAGGGCGGTAGCCATCTCCTCTCCCTCGCAGTCTTTACTTCCCGGATTAATCCGGTACCCATTTAAGGCTGGGTCGACCCGGGAGCCGTTGCGATCTGAAAAACATTTCTGCCTCAACTGGGGAATGAACACAGGACCACTCATATGCGAAGCCAGTGCGCTAACGAGGCTCGTTAAACTTAATATGTGGGTGGGTGGATGCATGAATGGATAGATCGTCGTAGTCTTCATTTATTCTAAGTAAAATTATATCGTCCATCCTATTCTTCCTATTGTTGTAGAAACATATTTCTGTTGATGATCTGTTGATGGTCTGTTGATGGTCTGTTGATGGTCTGTTGATGGTCTGTTGATGGTCTGTTGATGGTCGTTCTGTGAATAGTCACTCTTGGTCTTCCTCTTTTCTCGTGTTTTTTTTACCATCTGGTACCCATTTCAATGCTTGTAGTGGCAGTATGTCGTTATTCATTCTAAGAACAGGTCAAATGTAAGTTCATTGTCTTCCTCCTATTGTTGTAGAAACATATCATTCATTGTTTGCTGTCTTCACTTGCTTGTTTGACTTTCATTCTTCGCAATGAATATTTGAATTTTCTAAAACATTTTTTATTCAAATGAATTTAGTGTCTTCTTCATTGTTCTGTTGTTTTGTAATTTTCATAACTATATTGTTATGAAATAACATAACGGATAGTACATTGGAGATAAACAATCGTATTTTGGTATGTTTACTTATTTATCTTGATTTCCTTATTTCTCTTGATTTGTTAGGCGGTTTAACGCACGTGTTACCAGAGCAATTCTGGTAGAAATATCTTTTATTGTATCTCCATCTTGTGTCCTTTTGCCTAAATTTTGTATAGAAAGTGTATCCCTGTCCAGAGGTTTTAAGGAATATGGGTCTTCAAACTGTTAATACTCCATGTTTCCCGTTAGATAAATGAAGGGATGTGGTACTTGTGGTTGTGGGATAAATGTAGGGATGTGGTACTTGTGGTTGTGGGATAAATGAAGGGATGTGGTACTTGTGGTTGTGGGATAAATGAAGGGATGTGGTACTTGTGGTTGTGGAATAAATGAAGGGATGTGGTACTTGTGGTTGTGGGATAAATGAAGGGATGTGGTACTTGTGGTTGTGGGATAAATGAAGGGATGTTGTACTTGTGGTTGTGGGATAAATGAAGGGATGTGGTACTTGTGGTTGTGGGATAAATGAAGGGATGTGGTACTTGTGGTTGTGGGATAAATGAAGGGATGTGGTACTTGTGGTTGTTGGATAAATGAAGGGATGTGGTACTTGTGGTTGTGGGATAAATGAAGGGATGTGGTACTTGTGGTTGTGGGATAAATGAAGGGATGTGGTACTTGTGGTTGTGGGATAAATGAAGGGATGTGGTACTTGTGGTTGTGGGATAAATTCGGCTTGCATTTGTTCATTTCACGTCGTGTACATGATGACTATTTTCATTTTTATTTTGCCTCCGACGTAACAAAAATCCAGTCCTTACCGGTAGTCGAACCCTAGACCTCGCAGATGTTAGGCACACACTCTAAAATTTTGGTCATAGCAAAAACACCTTTATGTTGATCTGAACATTGACAGTCACGTTTGGACAATCATATACTTCTTCTAACAAATTGGGGTTTGAACAAACGGCAACTATGTCATTAGACACTTCATAAACATGAACTTTTAACCACTTCACTGAATCTTTCATTCAACTGAATTATTCTGAAAAGTGTAATTCAGTGTTGTCAAATTTCCGATTGGATTTTAAAATGTCACTCCATGATTTTTATTTTTTTAATCAAATATGAGACGTATTCATTTTCCCATAATTTCTAGTTTTTATGTTAATGACAATTATTTAAAAAATCTGGTTGTGCCTGCAAGTTGATTATATCGTTATTAGAACTATCTCGCCTGTAACTTCCGTCAAAACATACCCTGCAGCAGAATGCACCTCTAATAGATGATATTATTCAAATTACAGCCTTTAATTCAATGGCCAGCGGGTCAGATTTAACCATTTTTGTATGGAAAAGGATCAATATTTTCTTTAACTTCTTCCAAGTACCAAATAATATCAGGTAAAATTAAAGTAGATGAAGATAACGCTTCATGTTCTCTTCCTGCCTGTATTTACCTACCCATTTAAAGCTGGGTCGACTGGAGCAGCGGTCGTTTCCGGCGAAGAAACAAAAATCATGACCCTGATTTTTCTTTGCCTGACTTGGATTTGAACCTGGCGCGCTGTAACCCAGTGATAGTAAGCAATCTCACTATCAGCTATGCCACCGCGTCCTACCATAATATTAGGGGCCACTACTTATAATAGTATTTATTCAGCCTATCGGACCAGTGATAATGGCTTGGCGGGCCGGAATTGTCCCGCATGTCGTATTTTGCTCATCTTTGTTTCAGTTGCAGTTCACGGAACCCAAGTCAGTTTTGGGGTCTCCCTGACGTACTGTTTAAGCCTTTCACTTTGTGCTCAAGTGGTTGCAGGTTTAAATCTCGTTTACGACTTGATAATATAGAGGGAATATTCTGTGGGGAATATCGTTTGAAGCTACGGGGTGTCGTGCTATGAGTGGTACTCTCAATGCTGGCGTTTAACTTCGTTGAGAGGGCCTGAGCACATATGGTGGAACCCGAGTACAATATAGCCAACCCTCTACGCCTCTGGTCCCTTTGAGACTTTTCAAGCCCGCTTCATTACCGCCAAAGTCGGATGTATCGGGTTATAGCACAAATAAAGCAACGACACAACACATTACCAGTCTCTAGTCTTCATCCCGCTGGAAACCTAGAGGACCATTGTCTGAACTACAAGAGAGATCCGATGGGAGTTTGAGAATGAGCGCTGAAGAAGAAGCAGAAGCCTGCTTTATTATGTTGTCAGTATTATTCATACACTATGTTGTCAGTATTCATACACTATGTTGTCAGTATTCATACACTATGTTGTCAGTATTCATACACTATGTTGTCAGTATTCATACACTATGTTGTCAGTATTCATACACTATGTTGTCAGTATTCATACACTATGCTGTCAGTATTCATACACTATGTTGTCAGTATTCATACACTATGCTGTCAGTATTCATACACTATGTTGTCAGTATTCATACACTATGTTGTCAGTATTCATACACTATGTTGTCAGTATTCATACACTATGTTGTCAGTATTCATACACTATGTTGTCAGTATTCATACACTATGTTGTCAGTATTCATACACTATGCTGTCAGTATTCATACACTATGTTGTCAGTATTCATACACTACGTTGTCAGTATTCATACACTATGTTGTCAGTATTCATACACTATGCTGTCAGTATTCATACACTGTGTCATGTGACGTATTCCTTCCAGAACGTTGTCTTCCCAATGAACTCTCTGAACCTCTCTCTGTCTTGGGCGATGTGGCTTGCATTTTCTAGCGATGTATTCATATTATCTTTAATGTCGTCAGTCCATCGTCTTCTTGGTCTGCCACTTCTCCTCTTCCCAAGCACTCTTCCCTCCATTATTTGTCTTTCTAAACAGTTATGTCTCTTTATATGACCAAACAGGCGTAGTTTTCTTTTTGTTATTGTGTTTAGTAACCAACACTCTGGAATATTCAGTGTGTTTATAATATCTGAGTTTCTGATTTTATCCTTCCATGATATTCTAAGTATCTTTCTGTAGCATTTCAGCTCGAAGGCGTTGATCTTCTTTGCCGCTGTTTTACTTAGGGTCAATGTTTCACAGCCGTATGTTGCAACCGGAAAAATAAACGTTCGTAACATCAGCACTTTCGTTTCTATTTTGTTGTTTTTCCATATGTTTTTCAGCCGTGTTATTTTGCAATATGCCATTGCCAATTTCTTCCTTATTTCTGCCATGCAGTCTCCTGCACCGTTGATGTTTGCTCCTAAGTATTCAAATTTATCCACACATTCTATCTCGGTATTGTCTATTCTGATTTTTGGTTGCTGTGTTGTTATATCTGTTGACATGATTTGAAAATTTCTAGGCACAATATTCCCGTAGGTTGCCATTACTTTCGGGAAGGAACAACCGTTAATCGAGCACCGTAAAGAGAACACATTCGTTCTAGTCGGCCATTTTGGCGGAAATTCATACACTATGTTGTCAGTATTCATACACTATGTTGTCAGTATTCATACACTATGTTGTCAGTATTCATACACTATGTTGTCAGTATTCATACACTATGTTGTCAGTATTCATACACTATGTTGTCAGTATTCATACACTATGTTGTCAGTATTCATACACTATGTTGTCAGTATTCATACACTATGTTGTCAGTATTCATACACTATGTTGTTAGTATTCATACACTATGTTGTCAGTATTCATACACTATGTTGTCAGTATTCATACACTATGTTGTCAGTATTCATACACTATGTTGTCAGTATTCATACACTATGTTGTCAGTATTCATACACTATGTTGTCAGTATTCATACACTATGTTGTCAGTATTCATACACTATGTTGTCAGTATTCATACACTATGTTGTTAGTATTCATACACTATGTTGTCAGTATTCATACACTACGTTGTCAGTATTCATACACTATGTTGTCAGTATTCATACACTATGTTGTCAGTATTCATACACTATGTTGTCAGTATTCATACACTATGTTGTCAGTATTCATACACTATGTTGTCAGTATTCATACACTATGTTGTCAGTATTCATACACTACGTTGTCAGTATTCATACACTACGTTGTCAGTATTCATACACTATGTTGTCAGTATTCATACACTATGCTGTCAGTATTCATACACTATGTTGTCAGTATTCATACACTATGTTGTCAGTATTCATACACTATGCTGTCAGTATTCATACACTATGATGTCAGTATTCATACAATATGTTGTCAGTATTCATACACTATGTTGTCAGTATTCATACACTACGCTGTCAGTATTCATACACTATGTTGTCAGTATTCATACACTATGCTGTCAATATTCATAAATAATTAAGGAGTTCGTCAATGTTTGGCTCGATTGTTACCTAAACATTGTTAGTAATAGATACGATTCTGGTAACCTTGATTCCGTTTCTTGTGCCACGACCTCCCACCATTAACCACTTTTACTGTCATAAAATCGCTCCTGCCTACCAACAGCGATGTACGCCGCTCCCTCGACACCTTAATTTATTAAGTGTCAGGTTATTATCTCTATCGCAATCAAACCCAATGGAATTGAAAACTGGTCAGGGTCTCCGTCCAGATGTGGTCGTTAAGATAGCCTTATCCGTCGAATGTTATGAATATTTCCAGCAATATAGGACTAATGAGTCCAATGTTCTTCTGGGAAGATACCGGGCAGTGTGTGCAAGGAACGTTCACGCGCTGATGACGGTTTTATTGGTGATAAGGTCAACCGTGTGTTTTTGTGTTTACGATAATCAGCTTTGAACAGATGAGCTTGTTTAGGAATTCTCAGGAGAACCACTTTTTCCTCTCTCTACACACTGTGTTTTTCATCCATTCAACAGTTCTACTAGGAACGCAATTCTCGGACTCTTGAGGTCCCGGGTTGAATCCACGATTGGGACAGGATGATCGTACCCATCCACATAACCATGTCAAACAATATATCCCCTAACTTTAAAAAAAAAATTGTTGCAAATCAAAAACGCCATTAAAAAAATGTCATGTTTATAGGGACAAAAAATTTACATCATGCATAGTATGTAGGAGTCAACTTTTGTAAAAATCTACATCACGCAAACTTTTCTAGGAGTCAACTTTTGTAAAAATCTACATCATGCAAACTTTTATAGGAGTCAACTTTTGTTTTAAAAAAAACCTTTCCATGCCAATAACTGTCAAATTAGACCAGAGCGCTCCTCCCCCAACCCCCGATCCCACCCCATCCCAAATTGTTGGCGTAATTTATGAACGATATCTACGTTTGAACAGGTAACTGGTTGAGCTCTCATGACTGAACAATCTACAGAGTATGTGGCTAATTCACGGCCACCAAATATTTGTGTTTGGGGCTCTCTCATTTCTGCTCCATATTATTTTCATCACAGGTTTCCTAAATGACTCCGTCAATCCCCTATGCGTAGTTTGTTTCCAAGTGTGATCATCAGCCAGAGCTTCTCAATTTTTATACCTATTGTTATTAGTAGTTTGTGTTTATCAGCACTCGCTAAAGTGACGTGACAAAACCCGTTAGATTGCTTTATATTTCTACAATGATGTGGATTCAGTCTGTGGATTCATTCTGTGGATTCATTCTGTGGATTCATTCTAATGATGATGATGATGATGATGATGATGATGATAATGGTGATGTAATACCTTTAGCAGTGAGCACGTAGCTCTTGACACATGATGATGATGAAATAATTTCTTTGGCTGTGAGCACGTAGTTCTTGACACATGATGAAATAATTTCTTTGGCTGTGAGCACGTAGATCTTGACACATGATGATGATGAAATAATTCCTTAAGCTGTGACCAGGTAGATCTTGACAGCGCATGGCCTTCAGACAAAGTAAAAAAGCACAGGTTCTTCTCAGTTGTCTGTGTCGAGATCCGGTCTAATACAGAGTAGTCTCAATGGTTACGACTACGGGATTGTATAGATGACGAGCCATGAGGCTTCTATAAGAAGATAACCTCAATATAAAGGCATGTCATCTACTAAGGTTTTCTGTTGGTTGGTTTGTCTAGTGAGCCATTGGTGAGACCCACAGACGCAACCGCATGCGCGAGGTAGTCGTAACCATCAATAACAGTTACCATGTTGCTCCGACAGGCCGACGTTATTCTTGAACTAGTTACGGGCACGGCGTGGGTGAACAGAACAATAAAGAAACCTGTCGCACGTCCCAGAGTTGTGCCCTGATGTCGACGTCTGTTTCGACAGCATTAGACTCGAAACACCATTGAGTCGGGCGGCTGCTGAACAGAGGGCGGAGCACTTATGGGAATTCCCCACGTGCTGTGATGCCAGTTTCGAATCAAGAATCAAGTCTGAATGGCATGGTCGTGTACAGGGTGGGGGTGTGTATGGATGTGTACTTAGTCCCCTATGTGAGGTATTCGAGTAGTATGTACATATGTATGAATATGTACACAAGTTACATATTCAGAGAATGGTAAAAATGAGAGTGACTAGAGACGATGGGAGAAAGTTCTCCCTCTCCGGAAAGATCAGAAGAACGCGTAATCAGTAACTGACTGGGACACTGAGCTTATACACTTTTAGATGGCTGACGGAACGGCAAGCAGAGCATATATGGGAATGCCCCCAGTGTTGTGACGCTTGTTCCTAATCAAGAAATAAGAATCAAGGTATTCCAGTATCCCAGAATTACCCCATCCTGCCAGAAGTACTACATCCTGCCGTAAGTACTACATCCTGCCGGAAGTACAGCACCCACTTCTAGGCAATGACGTAATAACAAAAAGAGGGGAGAATTATAGATGAATATGTAGTCCCTTTAGAGTTACCTTCCTTTTGTGTCAGTATCCTAGGGTTACCATATCCTGCCACGAGTACATAACACACTTCTAGGTTAACTATCTCCTCATTAGAGTTGCCTTCATGTATGTCAGTATCCTAGGATTACCACATCCTGCAGGAACAAAGGTCCACAGTTCTGGGTCAACTATCTCATCATTCTTCTGATAGACATGTTGACCCCTCGGCAGCGATGGCGCATTCAACATTCTTCCTCACTTAAAAGCCTGCCACAAAAAAAGACAGAAGTACAATGTTCCCAGACATGCATCTCTTCGTGAATGTGAGGCCTGCATCTATTCGTGATGTATTGGGATGATTTGACTGAAGACCAAAATAGGAAATTGAAACAGTTCTCACCAATATTTCACAGGTGACAAGTTGTCAGCTTGTCCCCCAACCTTCCTTAGTCGCCTCATATTACATTTCTGGAAAGAAGACTGCTCTATTCTTTGCATCATGAACTAGAAATCCATGCCAGGGTTGACACACAGTCTATTCATTCTGAGAATGTATCCAAGCTATTTTATTTGTTTATCGCAGCGTATTCAAGCACATACATCTGGATTCACAAAAGGACACAGCTATAACGTCATAGAAAAGGTTGATTGATACTAAACATATCTGGGAATTCCCACACGCATTTACTAATGTTTATAAAGATTACACATGGAATGAAAGGTTCAAGGGGAAAATAGGCTCCCAAGACTACGATCGACACCGGATATCGAAGACCTTCAGAACATGACACTGGAAGAGGCTGGAAAGCTTTCATATAAAAACGATAGCTAGATTTACCAAGTCCTTCTTCTCCTTAAAAGTCATGCGTGTTGATCTTGCGCGTCACACTCATCTTTGATTTGCGACCGATAACTTATACATTTTCGTATATTTTCTGTTTCGTCAACCACTGAAAAGAATCGTAAAAGTTGGATATACAAACACTGAAAATAACTAAAAAAGATGGATATACAAACACTGAAAATAACTATAAAAGTTGGATATACAAACACTGAAAATAACTATAAAAGATGGATATACAAACACTGAAAATAACTATAAAAGATAGATATACAAACACTGAAAATAACTATAAAAGTTGGATAAACACTGAAAATAACTATAAAAGATGGATATACAAAAACTGAAAATAACTATAAAAGATGGATATACAAAAATGTTTGACGCTGCATGATAACAATAAGACTATTCGGAAGAAGTAGTTTAGTTGTGTTATGCTTTTTGTTTAGTTTACTTTAGTTTAGTTTTATTTAGTTTAGTTTAGTTTAGTTTATCTTTCTAAGTCGACGATGACACACTCTGTGTCATATGATGCCACTATGGACGGTTGGGAACCATTATTTTTTGTCTTCGATCTCAAACTCCCACCAGATTTATAGTGGAACAATGGCACTACAAAATTTCCAGCAGGTGTAGTCCAGATAACGAAAATATGTTGTGTAGCCATTTTATTTGTGCCAATGTCCTGGAATATCCGATTTCGGGATTGGTAACTAATACATTTAGTGTCTTTACTACTTCCCCTGAACGATGGACATCTGTATCAATAGTATCAAGTATCAAGTATATCGATAGTATCAAGTATCAAGTATATCGATAGTATCAAGTATCAAGTATATCGATAGTATCAAGTAAATCGATGGTATACTTGACTAGTCGTACAAGAGAACTTGCTTCTGTACCTACCTGATGGTCGCCATGCTCAAAGATAACCACGGTCAATGATGCTTGTCCTTTTCTCCATCTCTTGCGTCTCTATCATAACATCAGCAGACTCCCTCTGGTACTGTCATGGCTAACATATTTCCATGATAGATTACGGTAACGTTTAATATGGTATCTATCACCTAGTTTGTGTTCCATGAATTTGAGAAATTAAATTTGACGCGTTTCTTGTACAGAAATTATCGATTCAACTTTTCTTGAATTTTTAGACTGCAGTATATTGTGACTGGTCGTATTCTGTACTACGGAAGGGGGAAAAAACACAGAAATAGGTAAGGGATGTTGTAACACAAGAATAACATCAACAGAAACAGACGACGTTATGACTAAAAAGTTTTCATCTGAACAAATACAAACAAGTAAATGTAATATTACAAGAAAAGATAATCATAGAATAAGAGAGGAGCAAAGGTAGATAATAAAGTTGAAAAGATGGGAGAACGAAAAAGAAAATGGGAAGAAAAGTAAAACAAGAACAGAAGAAAGAGTAAACAATATGATTCTCTTTTTGTAGTATTCAATTTTTTATTACTTGTTTTTATCCTGATCAATACTTCTTAGTCGAAACGTCGTCTATTTTGCATGTGGTTTGTGTGTTAAGTAGTTCGCTTCAAAACCCTATACTTATTTCTTTTTTTTCCCCCTTTATTGCGCCTTGTTGCACCAGCTTTCATATCTTTAATGAGTTGTGCTGTTCCCAGACACTAAGGATTATCCCTTTTTAAAGCCACGGGCTAATTCAGCGAGTGATTTGCGAAGTGAGCCATGACGTATACAGTTCTTATAAGACCTATGCAAAGAAGTAACTAGGATCCAGTTCGTTGCCTTTTTTTATTATTGCTTTGAGTTTGGTTGATCACTATTTATATACTTGAAGTCGCCTTGGATATTTTTGGCATGCAATTCCAAGTGTGTTCCTTGTTTCAATTCCCGTTAGACTCAATAATTTTTTATTTATCTTCTGGCTTCCTTCTTGAATTTACTTGTGTGAGCAATTATTTGAAGAAAAGTTGTACTGTCTATATATGTTATCCATGTTCACAAGAAGACCTATTGGCCCTTGTATAACTAATACGGATGTTATATGTTTGTTGTTACTGAGGAAACTTCAATACCTGTACGGGATGTTTATTGTTGTTATATTAGTCCTTGTCTCGATTGGTCCGTTCTCAGTGACTTAAGTACACAGTTTGAATGTCTTGACAGAATCGATTCTTTTTTTTGGAGATGCGGTTAGTCAAGTACGGAAAATCTCGTGTACGGTAGCTGCTGGGCGATTTGGTGTCGTTGAACGGACGGGTTAAATTCCCGTTAGACTCAAGAACAGACTCTAAATGTGTGACTAATTCAGTTTAATCATGTTAACTGCTAGTGCTCGGTGTGTGACTAATTCAGTTTAATCATGTTAACTGCTAGTGCTCGGTGTGTGACTAATTCAGTTTAATCATGTTAACTGCTAGTGCTCGGTGTGTGACTAATTCAGTTTAATCATGTTAACTGCTAGTGCTCGGTGTGTGACTAATTCAGTTTAATCATGTTAACTGCTAGTGCTCGGTGTGTGACTAATTCAGTTTAATCATGTTAACTGCTAGTGCTCGGTGTGTGACTAATTCAGTTTAATCATGTTAACTGCTAGTGCTCGGTGTGTGACTAATTCAGTTTAATCATGTTAACTGCTAGTGCTCGGTGTGTGACTAATTCAGTTTAATCATGTTAATTGCTAGTGCTCAGTATGTGTGATTAATTCAGCATACTCATGGCAACTTTGAGTACGCCTAAATGTAAGATTAATTCAGTCGGAATATGTTAGCTTTGGTTGCTATAAACCTGTGGTTAATTCGGTCGAAAAATGTTAACTTTGAATAATCTGAATGTGTGATTAATCCCTTCTAATCATGTTAACTTTATTAATACTCGGTGGAATTGTTTCATTTGGAATGTGTACGTTATTGGCCTCTGTTCGACGGAATCCGTCAGTTGCCGCTCTGCTTATCTCCTTATTAATTCGAAAAGAAGGATATGTTCAGGCGATGTTTCCACTTGTTGGACAAGAGACAAAAACTAGTATTCAGGATCGACCAGGTATGTTTCTATGTTGTCTCAACTCTGAATTATGATATTCATTATTTATTATATCTGCTTTCGTTCAATTATGACATTTTGTTGTGTTAATGATAACAATTATTTTAGCGTTTTCAGCAAATTTTATGATTTTGAACTTCCATCTGGTTCACTGTTGTGAGAGCTGGATACTCACTGCGGGCACGGAGAGACGATTACATTATTTCGAATACAAATATTTGACTAATTCTACAAATTTTGGTGGAGCGCATCATAGTGTCGTTTGAACTCCATTCTCAGACCCTTGAGGCCCCGAGTTCAATCCACGGTTGGGACAGGATTTTAATTATTAGGAAGTACAATCAAAATCCTTCCTGTACATGTCGCGGCGTCTGCGCAATGAAAGTTTTGAAAAAAATTTTTTACAAATTTTCTTTACAGAACATAAGACAAATGTATACTTAAGAAATAAAATAGAGATGTATACAGGTCCACAAGAACCATTGCTTTCAATAGTGAAACGACGATTACTTTGACTTTGAATCTTTGTCAAAATCAACACTGCAGAAAGTCGTCGAATGTGGAGGAAGCAGAGGATGTCAAATAAAAGTATAGACAGACAACATCAAACACTGGACAAGACCAGATTTTTACTCACTCGTTCAGAACGTTGATATATATCGCTAAAGGACTATCATGCATCCAATGTGGTATGCCTATGGATTTAGGGTTGCGGAATTATAGATATTGTAATAAATATTTCTCTTTCTCATCTGTAGCGAGGAGGTTAGTAATACATCTTTGCAATCTCAATTCGAGCGAACTAGGTTGAGGTTCAAAAACGCGTAGTTGCACAAGTCACGGCAGGAATCTGTGCGTTAACTAAATACTAAAGAAGAGTAAAAAGTAATTGATATCCCCTGATATCTATTCAATGTTCGCTCCCTGTGAAGTATAGGTACACAGCAAATCATTTCCATTGTATCCTATCATTACCATTTGTTTCCATGTCTGTGTGTTGTGCATTTGTATATAACTCTTTCCTCCAATAATGTCTATGTCTTATTCTTTCTTTGTGGCTTTCAGAGCAATGCCTGTCTTACACATGCTTAATATTTGTCTATTTGTTTTAGTATAGTGTCTATTCATCCTTAGTTCTTCCACGACTGTTGTCTGTTTAGTTCTTCCACGATTGTTATCTGTTTAGTTCTTCCACGATTGTTATCTGTTTAGTTCTTCCACGATTGTTATCTGTTTAGTTCTTCCACGATTGTTGTCTGTTTAGTTCTTTTAATGATTCCTCATTCTTTAGTCTATTCCCTTTCCATCCTTAGTTCTTCCACGATTGTTGTCTGTTTAGTTCTTCCAAGATTGTTGTCTGTTTAGTTCTTCCACGACTGTTGTCTGTTTAGTTCTTCCAAGATTGTTGTCTGTTTAGTTCTTTTAATGATTCCTCATTCTTTAGTCTATTCCCTTTCCATCCTTAGTTCTTCCACGATTGTTGTCTGTTTAGTTCTTCCACGATTGTTGTCTGTTTGGTTCTTCCACGATTGTTGTCTGTTTAGTTCTTCCACGATTGTTGTCTGTTTAGTTCTTCCACGATTGTTGTCTGTTTAGTTCGTCCACGATTGTTGTCTGTTTAGTTCTTTTAATGATTCCTCATTCTTTAGTCTATTCCCTTTCCATCCTTGGTTATTCCACGATTGTTGTCTGTTTAGTTCTTCCACGATTGTTGTCTGTTTAGTTCGTCCACGATTGTTGTCTGTTTAGTTCTTCCACGATTGTTGTCTGTTTAGTTCTTCTACGATTGTTGTTTGTTTAGTTCTTCCGCGATTGTTGTCTGTTTAGTTCTTCCACGAGTGTTGTCTGTTTAGTTCTTCCACGATTGTTGTCTGTTTAGTTCTTCCACGACTGTTGTCTGTTTAGTTCTTCCAAGATTGTTGTCTGTTTAGTTCTTTTAATGATTCCTCATTCTTTCGTCTATTCCCTTTCCTTCCTTAGTTCTTCCACGATTGTTCTCTGTTTAGTTCTTCCACGATTGTTGTCTGTTTAGTTCTTCCACGATTGTTGTCTGTTTAGTTCTTCCGCGATTGTTGTCTGTTTAGTTCTTCCACGATTGTTGTCTGTTTAGTTCTTCCACGACTGTTGTCTGTTTATTTCGTCCACGATTGTTGTCTGTTTAGTTCTTCCACGATTGTTATCTGTTTAGTTCTTCCACGATTGTTGTCTGATTAGTTCTTCCACGATTGTTGTCTGTTTAGTTCTTCCACGATTGTTATCTGTTTAGTTCTTCCACGATTGTTGTCTGTTTAGTTCTTCCAAGATTGTTGTCTGTTTAGTTCTTCCAAGATTGCTGTCTGTTTAGTTCTTTTAATGATTCCTCATTCTTTCGTCTATTCGCTTTCCTTCCTTAGTTCTTCCACGATTGTTGTCTGTTTAGTTCTTCCACGATTGTTGTCTGTTTAGTTCGTCCACGATTGTTATCTGTTTAGTTTTTCCACGATTGTTATCTGTTTAGTTCTTCCACGATTGTTATCTGTTTAGTTCTTCCACGATTGTTGTCTGTTTAGTTCTTTCAATGATTCCTCATTTGCGGTCTTATCATTATCACCGTCATCGTTAGGTACCTTCTCCTCAACTATCATTGGCTGCAACAGACATCCAACATTTTCTGTCTCTTGTCTAGGGGACACACTCTGCTAAACTGTAACCTGCTCATCTAGCGATGTTACTCTCCTACTTGTATTTCTGCCTACTTTTGACTTTACTCTCAAGTAAGGTCTTCAACGAGGTGTCATCTGTTAGTCTAAAATATTTTATTTGTGTGATCTTTTATTTCCTTTACTAATTCTTACCTCATTCGAAGTGTTGTCAGAACCTCCGCAATAGTACAATAACAATAGTACAATAACAATAGTACAATAACAATAGTACTTATGTAAAACACATGTTGATTAGCTGGACAAAGAACGCACAAACTGTCAAACTATAGGGTACGAGTATAAAAGCATACATATAATAGTATAGGGATTGAGGCTTGGGGGGAGTGAGGCTCACTTCCTATCCTGTAGAAAGTCACAGTAAGCTAATAATATATTTCTTAATTAGGATACGTTTGGTGTCATGTGACGTATTCCTTCCAGAACGTTGTCTTCCCAATGAACTCTCTGAACCTCTCTCTGTCTTGGGCGATGTGGCTTGCATTTTCTAGCGATGTATTCATGTTATCTTTAATGTCGTCAGTCCATCGTCTTCTTGGTCTGCCCCTTCTCCTCTTCCCAGGTACTCTTCCCTCCATTATTTGTCTTTCTAAACAGTTATGTCTCTTTATATGACCAAACAGGCGTAGTTTTCTTTTTGTTATTGTGTTTAGTAACCAACACTCTGGCAAACAGATTGAAGATTCTGACTTTATAATATCTGACTTTCTGATTTTATCCTTCCATTATATTCTAAGTATCTTCCTGTAGCATTTCAGCTCGAAGGCGTAGAAAGGCGTTTGGTAGATAGGCGAATACACCGGATTTCAATTGTTAATTAGTACGCATAACATATATTCTGAATTATACCCTGATTTTCCGTGTTACCACGACCCAAGGGCCATCGTAGGAACAGATGGAGGTTGGCTATCCCATCCCTCAGAAAATTAGACACCCAAAAAGACAATACTGAAGTCGGATGTATACTACAGAAATCGCAGATATTGCAGTCAATATGTACACAATAACACACAGCATTGATTTTTTTTCTGTACTACCGCATCCTGACCTGCAGGAGTTTAAGAGCGAACTTAGAAAGAAATTGAAAAGAACAGCCAACATATCTGATTGGTTGATATTCTGTTTTGGTTTATCTGAATGATTACACTTATTCTCTGTTTGAATGATTACACTTATTCTCTGATTGAATGATTACACTTATTCTCTGTTTGAATGATTACACTTATTCTCTGTTTGAATGATTACACTTATTCTCTGATTGAATGATTACACTTATTCTCTGTTTGAATGATTACACTTATTCTCTGATTGAATGATTACACTTATTCTCTGTTTGAATGATTACACTTATTCTCTGATTGAACGATTACACTTATTCTCTGTTTGAATGATTACACTTATTCTCTGTTTGAATGATTACACTTATTCTCTGTTTGAATGATTACACTTATTCTCTGATTGAAAGATTACACTTATTCTCTGATTGAATGATTACACTTATTCTCTGTTTGAATGATTACACTTATTCTGTTTGAATGATTACACTTATTCCCTGATTGAACGATTACACTTATTCTCTGATTGAATGATTACACTTATTCTCTGTTTGAATGATTACACTTATTCCCTGATTGAACGATTACACTTATTCTCTGATTGAATGATTACACTTATTCTCTGTTTGAATGATTACACTTATTCTCTGATTGAATGATTACACTTATTCTCTGATTGAACGATTACACTTATTCTCTGTTTGAATGATTACACTTATTCTCTGATTGAATGATTACACTTATTCTCTGATTGAATGATTACACTTATTCTCTGTTTGAATGATTACACTTATTCTCTGATTGAATGATTACACTTATTCTCTGATTGAACGATTACACTTATTCTCTGATTGAATGATTACACTTATTCTCTGATTGAACGATTACACTTATTCTCTGATTGAATGATTACACTTATTCTCTGATTGAACGATTACACTTATTCTCTGATTGAACGATTACACTTATTCTCTGATTGAACGATTACACTTATTCTCTGATTGAATGATTACACTTATTCTCTGATTGAACGATTACACTTATTCTCTGTTTGAATGATTACACTTATTCTCTGATTGAATGATTACACTTATTCTCTGATTGAATGATTACACTTATTCTCTGTTTGAATGATTACACTTATTCTCTGATTGAATGATTACACTTATTCTCTGTTTGAATGATTACACTTATTCTCTGATTGAACGATTACACTTATTCTCTGATTGAACGATTACACTTATTCTCTGATTGAAGGATTACACTTATTCTCTGTTTGAACGATTACACTTATTCTCTGATTGAATGATTACACTTATTCTCTGATTGAACGATTACACTTATTCTCTGATTGAACGATTACACTTATTCTCTGATTGAACGATTACACTTATTCTCTGATTGAATGATTACACTTATTCTCTGATTGAACGATTACACTTATTCTCTGTTTGAATGATTACACTTATTCTCTGATTGAATGATTACACTTATTCTCTGATTGAATGATTACACTTATTCTCTGTTTGAATGATTACACTTATTCTCTGATTGAATGATTACACTTATTCTCTGATTGAACGATTACACTTATTCTCTGTTTGAACGATTACACTTATTCTCTGAATGATTACACTTACTCTCTGTTTGAATCTTCTTCTTCTTCTTCTTTCTGTCCTCGTGTACCTTTCGGTGTTGAGGGGAGAGTGAGTGTACTGTCTTTTGCCCTTCTATTTGCCTCCTCTGCTGTTATATTTCCGAGTGTCTCTAATACACTATCTATCCACCTTTTACGAGGGCGTCCAATAGGTCTCCTGTTTTCGTATCGTTTGTTAAGTGTTTTTTGGATAATACTTTGCTCTTTCTGTCTGGTTATGTGGCCGTACCATTTAACTTGTTGTTTCTGTATGTATTCTATTGTTTGCTTGATCCCTAATTGTTTCCTTAGTGCTTCATTCCTGATTTTGTCTCTCAAGTTAACTCCAATCATACATCTCACACATTTCATTTCAGTGATGTTAATCTTATGTATTGTTCTAGAATCTAATGTCCAAGTTTGACACTGATAACACAATGTTGGTAAGAAAATGGTGTTGAAAAGCGCTTTCTTTGTTTCTAGTGTAATATCTTTGTTTCTTAGTAAAGGTGTTAATTGACCAATGACCTGACAGGCCTTATTACATCTTGCGTTTATTTCTGCTTCTTGTTTGTTGTCATATCTCAATGTGCTGCCCAGATATTTGAATTCATCTACTTGTTTTAGTTGTTTATTGTTTATCTGTATGTTGATGTTCTCCTTTTCTCTTGCAATATTCATTACTTCTGTTTTGTCTATGTTGATTTTCATTCCAAATTGCTTGCCTGTTGTGTCTATTATGCTTAGGTGGTCTTGCAGGTTTTTAATGCTGTTGTTGAATAAAACCTGGTCATCTGCAAACAGCAGTTCATTTGCTTCATTAGAATTTGCTGTTTTGTTTATATGGTCCATGCATGTAATAAAAAGTAGTGGGGATAATACACATCCCTGCTTTACTCCTATGCTAATCACAAAGTCCTCTGTGTAGCCTGCGGCGGTTCTTATAGTGCAACTGCTGTTGTTATAGAGACTTCTACAAACGTTAATTAAATGTTGAATACTCCATATATTTTTAATGTTTCCCATAGTTTTTCTCTGTTTACTCGGTCAAATGCTTTCTCTTGATCTATGAAGGATATGTATACATTTTGGTTGTATTCTATTGACTTCTCTGCCAACTGTTTCAGAATAAATATTGCATCAGTACATCCTCTGTTTCTTCTAAAACCCATTTGTGTATTGCTAAGTTGTTGTTCTATTACAGGTCTCAGTCTTTTCTCTACTATTTTTGCATATAGTTTTCCTGTATGGCTTAACAAGGAAATTCCCCTGTACTGGTTACAATCTCTTTTGCTGCCTTTCCTTTTCTATATTGGCACTATGATAGCTTTTCTCCAGTCTGTTGGTGTCTTCTGTTGCCTCCACGCTGTGTTAAAAATTCTGTGTAGCCAATATAATCCTGTTTCTCCTGCTGCTCTTATAATTTCTAGTGGTATGTTATCTATCCCTGGAGCTTTGTTATTTTATGCCTTTTTTATGACCTCGGCAATTTCCTCTATGAGAATATTTGGCTCTTGTTCATTACAACTCTTTATGGTTTCTTTTGCTGTATTATTGCTTGGTGTTGTATTTAGTAACTCAGAAAAGTATTCTTTCCATCTTTTTAATTCTCTTTGCATATTTGAAATGGGATTACCTTCTCTGTCATTTATTAGTTCTGTAGGATCGTTGTTTGTTTGTTTGTTTTTCGTTCGCTCCATTGTAACCATCACGGATATCCGTGCGATTTCCGCCGGTAGCGTGATTACGTTGTGCCACCTTTATGCGCCTTGTAGGCCTAGCACATCCGATTTCGGCATGCCTTGACAATTCGGGTGGGCTACCCTTAGCCTGTGACAGCCTCTATATCTGTCTCCAGGCACGCGTAGTGGAGACTCTTCGCCCAGACAATTTTCTTGCTCTCGTCTGACTCGAACGAGGTGTTCCACTGTCTATGAACTTGCCTCGTGTAATTGGACGTGCTGTGCCTGTGCCCATTGGGTACTGAACCGTTTCTCATCCGTGAGCCTGGTTCCTTAAGGGGAAGAACTCAACAGAGGAGTTGGACCCTGGCTCTTTCGCCCTCTTAGCCGAGGTGTCATTCACAGACATCGTGTACCCCTTGTCCAAGTTCGAGTCTCACACCACGCGTTTGAGAGCAAGGCGTTCTCGAGCTGAGCGTCCTTGTCCCAATAGCGCCTGAGCCCATCAGGTACTGAACCCTTTCTCTCTTCAAGTGTATTTCCGGTGTAGGAAAACCTGACAGTAGAGTTGGGCCAGGGCTAGATCGTTGTCCCTTTTGTGCCTGAGCGCATCGAGTACGGAACCCTTTCTCTTCGCGAGCATATTTCCGGTTTATGAAGGCTCGACATTAGAGTTGGATTAGGTCTTCTTGCTTTACCAAACGCCAATGAATGGGTCTGGGTCTCTGTCTGTAAGGAACACAGGTAACTAGAAGCTCATCTCGACCTGAAGGAGCTTGTAGTTCCCCTTTCCTAGGGACTTTTCACTTTCTATTTGCAGTTCGCGCTGCCCTCTAGCGCTGTTCTGCCCTTTCATTGTTTCTTTGTACTCGGTATGAAATCTATGTCTCTCGCCATGCATCTACCTTTACGTGCATTTTACATTGGCCGCCCCTCCAATGTTCGGACTGGACTGACTAGCTTCACTGTATGTCGACAGTGTCGCTATATGTGGTGATGCTGGTGGTGTCGGAGATATGTCTGTCTCTTGTGCAGGCAAATCTCTTTCCATCTGCTACCTCCACATTCTCGGACACGATCCCCAAATGATTTGGCCAGAATCAGCTCGAGCTGCTATATTTCTGTTTCCAGAGTGCACCGCGTGGAGGTACATTTGGGATCTTGGTTATCTGCTAACCCTGGGTCCGCCTAGAGCAATGCGTTCCCTTTGCACCCCTGTAGGATCGTGATTTTATGTTCTCGTTCTCATAACTTTGATTGTTTTGTAGAAGCTTTTTGTAGCTGTTTTGTAATCCTTATTCAAGTTCTTGCCAAAATCAGACCATGATTTACTTTTAGCTTCTTTAATCAGTTGTTTTACTTTTTTTCGTGCTAATGCATATTTTTCATATGTTTCTTGTCATTTGTTATGTTTCCAGTCTTTGTATAATTTCTTTTTCTCTTTCACGCCTTGTCTTATAGTTTCACTCCACCACATGGTTCTCTTTTTACCCGCTTTACCACGTTGTTTAGTACCACATATTGCTTTAGCTGTGTTCATTACCGAGGTTTTAAATTGTGTCCACTCTTCTTCTACTGATCTTGTTTCTGTGTTTAATTTCTTGTATTTTTCTGCTATTTGTCTTTCAAAGAGTTTTAATATGTTTTCATCTTGAAGCTTGTTAATTCTAATGATCTTGTCATTGTCTTTCTTGTGTATTTTATCAATATGTTCCGCTTGAATTTGGCTTTTTCTGATGGTAGCCATCACCATATGATGGTCTGTATCATCTGATAAATTAGGTACGGCTCTACTGTCCGTGATTTGTCTTCTGTTCTTGGTTTTTGTTAATATGAAGTCAATCTGGCTTCTGCATTCAGGCTTGTTCCATTTGTGCCAAGTATAGATGTGTGACTCTCTGTGTTTAAAGAAAGTATTCGTGATGTATAGTTCGTTTTGACTGCATATCTCTAGTAATCTGTCTCCATTTTCAGTTCTTGTTGTTAGTGTATCCCCAAAAGGTCCTAGGTATCTACTGTCTTCACTCGTTCTTTTCCGTGGCCTTCCGTTAAAATCTCCCATTACTATTAGGTCATCCTCTTTATCTATT
Organism: Meghimatium bilineatum; assembly: GCA_034231615.1. Classification (NCBI taxonomy): domain Eukaryota; kingdom Metazoa; phylum Mollusca; class Gastropoda; order Stylommatophora; family Philomycidae; genus Meghimatium; species Meghimatium bilineatum. Next base: position 60,382,794 of record CM067300.1, on the reverse strand, counting down.
TTGTTTATGTTTTAATTCAATAGTTCATAGTCTATCTGGTTGTTGTTGCATGGGGAGTACATTTGTATGTAAGTTGTTCTTTTGTTGTTTTCTAGTATTGTAATGCTCATTATTCTTTCTGAAGTATAGCTTATTTAAATCTGTTTGAATGAGTACACTTATTCTCTGATTGAATGATTAAACTTATTCTCTGAATGATTACACGTATTTTCTGTTTGAATGATTACACGTATTCTCTGTTTGAATCAGGCTGTTATATGGATGGAACATTCTATTCTTTTGGGACAAGATGGAAGCCAGTGTTTGAGCCCCAAGGACTAATGGTCTGTGTCATATGTGAGTGCTTGGCGGTGAGTACCAGCATGTGTGTGTATAAGTGTGGATGTTTTTTGTGTGAGCAGAATGTGTTAGCAAGTTGTTAATTAGTTAGTTAGTCAGTCGGTTTGTCGGTCGATCAGTCAGTTTGTTAGTTATCTAGTTAGTTGGTAAAACTCAGATAAAACTCAGGAGAGAGGGTGTGGTTGACGATTAGCGCAACTCTTCCACACTATAAACCAACTTTAGCGCTTGTCATTTCTTGCCAAAATCTGCTCTTTCGTTACCTTGAACATCTACATGACCAAAAACGAATGCAACACATTCCTATTTCTACCTCTCGAACTCTTCAATCCACTGTTCTCTCAACCTCTTCAATCCACTGTTCTCTCGACCTCTTCAATCCACCATTCTCTCGACCTCTTCAATCCACCGTTCTCTCGACCTCTTCAATCCACTATTCTCTCGACCTCTTCAATCCACTATTCTCTCGACTTCTTCAATCCACCATTCTCTCGACCTCTTCAATCCACCGTTCTCTCGACTTATTCAATCCACTATTCTCGAAAACAACAAATCTGCATTTTTCTGATCATGTTCAACGAGTAACTAAGGATGAAGACATGAGTTGACATCTGTATAGAACTACTCATCTAATTCAAGGCCTTAGTTACTGTCATAATCATAATCTTAAATAAAAACAAGCTGTAGTAGCCACAACAAATACGGCATTCACCCTCTTTGACCATCTTCCCTATAGACTGAGTTGTGTAGTCGTGTCGTCATTTATTGCCTTTCTTCCAATTTGGAATATGTTTCATGACATTTCAATACAAATATTGAATGTCTTTCTTCCCATTTGGAATATGTTTCATGACATTTCAATAAAATATTGAATGTCTTTCTTCCTATTTGGAATATGTTTCATGACATTTCAATACAAATATTGAATGTATTTCTTCCTATTTGGAATATGTTTCATGACATTTCAATACAAATATTGAATGTCTTTCTTCCTATTTGGAATATGTTTCATGGCATTTCAATACAAATATTGAATGTCTTTCTTCCTATTTGGAATATGTTTCATGACATTTCAATACAAATATTGAATGTCTTTCTTCCCATTTGGAATATGTTTCATGACATTTCAATACAAATATTGAATGTCTTTCTTTCTATTTGGAATATGTTTCATGACATTTCAATACAAATATTGAATGTCTTTCTTCCTATTTGGAATATGTTTCATAGCATTTCAATACAAATATTGAATGTCTTTCTTCCTATTTGGAATATGTTTCATGGAATTTCAATACAAATATTGAATGTCTTTCTTCCTATTTGGAATATGTTTCATGACATTTCAATACAAATATTGAATGTCTTTCTTCCTATTTGGAATATGTTTCATGACATTTCAATACAAATATTGAATGTCTTTCTTCCTATTTGGAATATGTTTCATGACATTTCAATACAAATATTGAATGTCTTTCTTCCCATTTGGAATATGTTTCATGACATTTCAATACAATTATTGAATGTCTTTCTTCCTATTTGGAATATGTTTCATGACATTTCAATACAAATATTCAATGTCTTTCTTCCTATTTGGAATATGTTTCATGGCATTTCAATACAAATATTGAATGTCTTTCTTCCTATTTGGAATATGTTTCATGACATTTCAATACAAATATTGAATGTCTTTCTTCCCATTTGGAATATGTTTCATGACATTTCAATACAAATATTTAATGTCTTTCTTTCTATTTGGAATATGTTTCATGACATTTCAATACAAATATTGAATGTCTTTCTTCCTATTTGGAATATGTTTCATAGCATTTCAATACAAATATTGAATGTCTTTCTTCCTATTTGGAATATGTTTCATGGAATTTCAATACAAATATTGAATGTCTTTCTTCCAATTTGGAATATGTTTCATGACATTTCAATACAAATATTGAATGTCTTTCTTCCTATTTGGAATATGTTTCATGACATTTCAATACAAATATTGAATGTCTTTCTTCCTATTTGGAATATGTTTCATGACATTTCAATACAAATATTGAATGTCTTTCTTCCCATTTGGAATATGTTTCATGACATTTCAATACAAATATTGAATGTATTTCTTCCTTTTTTGAATATTTTCATGGCATTTCAATACAAATATTGAATGTCTTTCTTCCTATTTGGAATATGTTTCATGACATTTCAATACAAATATTGAATGTCTTTCTTCCCATTTGGAATATGTTTCATAGCATTTCAATACAATAAAAGAAAGACAATACAAGAAAGACAATAAATATGTGTATTTAATTGCCATGAAACATATTCCAAATATCAAGAAAGACATTCAATATTTGTATTGCATTTGAAGGTTTTGAAAGTATTTCTCAAGAATATATAAAACAGTGAAAAACAATGAAAACAGTAATAGCTAATACACACAAAAACACCTACGAGACGAGTAATTTCAGAAGATATAACACAATCACTATAATGTAATACTGTAGTAAAACGGAACACCAATATTGCGTAGAACACATGTTGTTGTTCCGTTTCACTGTAGTATTACCTTATGTTGATTGTAGTGTAATATCAACTGCAACTACTCGTCTCGTAGGTGTGTGTTTTTTCCCCGCCTCTTGCGCTTGTGGATTGCATGCAGTGTGGTTGTTTTTTTTTCAAATTTCTTGATGCCAGCAGTGATCTGGGTGTGCCAGGCTGAGCGATCAAGTGCTGTAGTCTCCCAGGAGCAAATAACACAGAAGCTGGCCCACAGGAGCGTCTCTGAAAAACTATATGTATGAGAATACAAAACAACCTAAAGAAACCGCTCTATACATGATCAATATTGGAATAAATGTTTAATTATTGATTGCTGAAGAAGATGATGATATCAGTTGGTAATCAACACCAGTACGAGTTCCTCAATCAATTATCAACTAGTAAACAAAATCTGCAGTCACGCCACAATCAAATATTAAATCTGCAGTCACACCACAATCAAATATTAAATCTGCAGTCACACCACAATCAAATATTAAATCTGCAGTCACACCACAATCAAATATTAAATCTGCAGTCACACCACAATCAAATATTAAATCTGCAGTCACACCACAATCAAATATTAAATCTGCAGTCACACTACAATCAAATATTAAATCTGCAGTCACACCACAATCAAATATCAACTAGTAAACAAAATCTGCAGTCACACTACAATCAAATATCAACAAGTAAGTAAAATCTGCAGTCGCGCCACAATCAAAAATCAACTAGTAAACAAAATCTGCAGTCACACTACAATCAAATATCAACTAGTAAACAAAATCTGCAGTCACGCCACAATCAAATATTAAGTCTGCAGTCACACCACAATCAAATATAAAATCTGCAGTCACACCACAATCAAATATTAAGTCTGCAGTCACACCACAATCAAATATTAAATCTGCAGTCACACCACAATCAAATATCAACTAGTAAACAAAATCTGCAGTCAAACCATAATTATATATCAAAGGGTATGCAACACTCTCATTCATACGCAAATTAACTAACACAGGATACAATATTATCAATATGATGAAACACAAAATTTAAACAAGGGACTCAATCAAATAAATTGATCATATAATCGTCGCCATAGTGGTTTCCTTTAGATTGTGTACGTATGTATGCCATGTCTTGTGGAATCCTGGTTGCTGTAGGCATGAATACCTACCCAATAATGCTATTGGCATTAGCTGCTTTATCAGGCCTAACAAGGCGACAAATCCTTAAGTAAACCTTGTGTTTGGTTCGTTGAGACGGCCGTTCCACTGGTATCCGTAGTGACGTCACGAATGCCCATAATAGGAAGGATTAGCGTTTATCCTCGCTAACTCGCTGAAGTACCTGCTATATGGCGTAAGGTGTGGGCTATTTGCTACGAGATCGCTACAGTTTTTCACAGACCATGCCTCTAGCATTCCGGGAAGTCCGATAGATTAAAGTGGCAGTTCTCACAGACAAATTTCGACGAGGGATTTAAATACATCTCCACGTTTTCTCGACAAGAGTCAACAAAAGGCCGCCGAAGGAGATTAAGGCCAGTTGACACCTGTATTGTCGGCTTGCGGTCTCAGTTCGTTCTCACTTGTGCCGGTTGTTGCCCGGTCCGTGTGATAAGTCGAGCGATTTGTATGCCTCTGGTAAATCACATAGCACCGGCAAACACAGGAGATATTTGTATTGGGCCATTCCTTTTCACACCAGCACCCAACGAGATGGTAAATGTTACGACCACGGTTACCACTTAAATTTTAGAAATACCTCAGATTGTCATTCTAAAAATCCCAGAAATCTGCAGTATATTATATTGTTATATCTTAAACTCAGTTTAACCAAACTTGCATAATATATCATTGCAAATGTACAGTTGAGTGCTGCTTTATTGTGCGTGTGTATTATTACTATTGTTATGTTATGTTCCTCCAGGGCCATAGGCGACGCATATGGCAGAAACCATTTCCATTTCTGTCTTTGTTTTGCCAGGTCTTTCAATTGTTGCGTGTTGTTTAGGTTCATTGACGTGCCTTCTCTATTAATGGTTCTTCGTAGAGTTTCTCTAGGTCTCCCTCTTCTTCTTACTCCAGGTGGCACCAAATATAGTGATTGCTGTGGAATTCTTAGGCTGTTTATTCTGAGAACATGGCCGATGTAAGTCCAACGCCTTTGTCTAATGAAGGAAGATATATAGCGTTGTTTGCTTTCCTCTCTTATAGTAGTGTTAGATTTAAAGTCACTCCACTTAACATTCAGAATGGTACGTAGGCATTTGTTTTCAAAGGAGTCTAGTCTCTTATCTGTGGCTTTCCAATTATTACTATTAATTTCTTGTTATGTCAACTGAGGTGAGAAAGAAGGTTTCTAGAAGTTAGTTAGTCGTCGGATCATTTCACTGCAAACTGGTCACGTCCATAGTTGCTCCGATCTCTCCTTGAGCGTATTCGTCATTTACACTTCTGCTGACAGTACCGGTCCTATGCTGGTTGACCATCATTTTTCTGCGCCCTCCAAAATTTTCACTTCTAGTAACACAAAATATCAATCCCTGATCTTTAATCCTGATCATTGAAAAGGAATCATCCTTCACATTAAATCATCCACAATCTTCCGGTCAAAATAGCGGAACAAAACAACACGTCGCCCGTGTGTTGCCGGGCCCGAAAGGGGAGCAAAGAATAGCAACACTGTTTACCTTCCACGCATATTGTAAAAGGCGACTAAGGAGGTTATGGGATGGAGTTGGCTGTCCCATCCCATATAGGGTCAGAGATACAAAGCCATGCTGAAGTCGGATGTATCAGGCCGAAAGGCGCAGCTATCGCAGCAATGCTGTAAACCATGACACAGCTCATTCTGTTCTCCGGACTACATCCTGCTAATCTGCAGGAGTTTGAGAACGAACGTAGAAGAAGAAGAAGAACACAAGTGTTTTGTGTGTCGCCTACAGTTTCACTTGAACAATGAATGTAATCGTTGCTTTCATTTCGAAGATTGTGTGGTGATGTGCTGTTATTCTCTGACTGGGAGGTCCACTCATTAAGATCTACGCCGGTGCTAACGGGGTGCGTGCATCTGAACTGAAGTCTTCGTGGGTGTAATCGCTATTGCACACAGTCTTAGAAGTTATAGAGAACCAATTCTGCTGTATTGTGAATCTCGAACATTTAAAAAGGACAGGGACAAAATTATATTGAGGCAGCAGAGATATAATTTTATAGAAGAATATTGAGAACAGATAAAAATGTTTATCGACAGATAAAAATTGTAATTAAGACATCATGAAAGAAATTTATTCAATAAAAGAGAGCTGCTTACCCGTACCAGAAACGGACATTACATTTTTATTGAACATATCATGAGAAGATAAAAGATGAAACACATTGTAACAACAGGTAAATTGAAGTGTAAGAGAAGTAGGGAAAGATCAAGAGAGGAGATGCTTGACGATCTAGGATTCCGGCATGGGAGAACACCGCTATCGGAAATGTTGACATCACACGAAACAGAAAGCTGTGGGGGTACAGGATAACCAACCCCCACACGAAATGTACTATAAGAAGATTTCATTCAATTTTATTTTAATCATGTTCCATAACTATGTAATAACAATGACTTTACTAAGGAACTAACCAACAACCCCGTAGATATGGGTGGGTGGGGAGGTTACCTATTGTACTTAGCCAACTACTCGTCCCATAGTTTTTTTAAATATTTATTTTTACTATTTTCATTCTTTTCACTGTTTGTTTAATGTATTCTTGAGAAAGGCCTAATAGTTCGAAACGTTGAAAATATCTTGTGTAATGTAATGTATATGTTTTTGTGTTTAAACCTCATAACCCCTTAGTCTTAGTGATAGTCCATCTGCTGTGTTCAAGTGAAATATCAAAAAACTTGTGCTATACTTAAGTACTATTGTTTTGGTGGTGCACACTGTTAAACTGTAATTTGTCCATCATGTGATTCGATTCTCCCACTTGTATTTCTATCTACCTCTTGCTCGTCTCCCTCTGATTCTACCCTCTAGTAAGATCTACAAGGTTTTTAAGGCATCCAAAATATTTTATTCACTTGATCGTTATTTCTTTTAATAATTCCTTCTTCATATAAAATGTTATTAGAACCTCTTTGTTTATTTTCTTCTCTTTCCATGATTCTTCCCTATTCTTCTATATATCCACATCTCATAGGCATCTTTTCTGTCATTTACAGTTACACCTCAGTTGCACAACTGAAAAGAACGTGCGCTTTTTTTTCAGAACTGAAATGAGCTGTCAAGAGCAATCTGTTCACATCTAACGAGATGATTTCATCATCATTATTATTATTATCATCATTGCCATTATTATCATCATTATTATCACCGTTAATGAGAAAAAGAGTGCAGCTTTATCCAATTCTTTAGTTCGTTGTCATTTAGCTATACCTCGCAGAAAGCTTCCTAATTCCCAACATAGAACTGGAACTACCGGTCGCTACACACTACACACTAGCAGATTTACTGTGCCGGAGATTTGGTCACATATACATATGTCCGGTGTGTAACGATGATAATTAACATACCTAAAACTTGAATTATTCCGCTGATGATGATTATGATAATGATGATGTGTGGTGGTGGTCATAAATGCTATGGTTGTGGTAATAAATGCTTCTGTGGTGCCGATTATTACAATTATGATGATGATGGGAATGGTGGGAATTTGATGGTTGAGTTGTGGTGATGGTGGTAATTGCTGCTGTGAGGCTGTACATAATTTACATCACAAAGTATTGCTAATTGTTTATCACCCCCCCCCCTATCAATAATTATTAATATTTCACGGATCCCCTGCAATGTCCCAGGGACCCCCCCTTGAAAAATGTTTCAAATAATTTAATCGGTGTATTAAAAAAACAGTATTGTAAACGTCAACTTTTGTCTAACCCCCCCCCCCCTCCCAATGCCAAAAAGCTATACAACTTTTTTAGGCCCATTGTCAATTGCTGATGAAATTTATTGACAGCCACTGTGATGGTGATGGTGGCGGTCATAACGGTGATGAATTTGACGACGCCTTTCTTCTCAACAACGCCCAGAGCATCACTTGGATATACTGTCCTGGTCATGCTGAAGTCAGGGACACCGAAAGAGCTGACATGTTGGCGGGTATTGCTATAGTAGATGACAAAGCGATGAGAAGATATCGATCTTAATTAATTAGAGAAGTTATGGGTACACTGCAAAATGATGAAGAGGATACCAACAAAGACAATGTACGTGTTCATAAAATAATAGACATGGGAGTAATCAGGGCCATGGAAGAGGGGAAAGAGTGTGTCCTCATTGAAAATACCAGAACCCACAATCAACAACTGACTGGTACACTGAGCTCAGGGAACCGCGTAGGTTATAGTTAGCGCACTAGCTTCGCATATGAGTGGTGCTGGATTCATTCCCTAGTTGAGGTGGAAATTTTTTTCATATTGCAAGGGTCTCCCGGGTCGATCCAGCCTTAAATGGGTACCGGATTAATCCGGGAAGTAAAGACTGCGAGGGAGAGGAGATGGCTACCGCCCTCATTTGTAGAGCTTCTGAAAAGTGAGATCGCTAACATCTCACACCCCTACGGCATTAATAAATGCTATGGGTTACTTAGCATACTTATTTACACTGCGCTTATATACGTTTAGATGGCTGATGGAATGGCAAGCATAGCATTTATGGGAATATCTCGTGTGGAGAGGTACTGGTTTCTAATGAAGAATCAACGCTACTGAAAAATATCAATACGACAATCAATATAAGGTAACTGTGTGAAACGTAACAACAATTATATTTACGTAAAACACAGGTTTTTAAAAATGTTCCACTAATACACGACGGACTCTCACTAAAACTAGGGGGGTTATAATGAGCAAACAAGAAATCAAATTACTACACACAAAATATCTTCAACGTTTCAACCAAAAGGTCATTATCAAGATACGCACAAAACATCAAAAGACGACATATGTAGATTATTACAACACACAAAAACTTGCCCAACCGAATGTATTTCCTGTCATTTGGCATCTCATTTCCATATTCCGGTTGGACACATTTTTGTGTGTTGTGATCATTTCCATTCGTCGTCTTTTGATGTTTTGTGCGTATTTTGGTTGAAACGTTGAAAATATTTTGTGTATTGTAATGTGTATGTTTTCTTGTTTGCTCATTATAACCCCCTAGTTTTAGTGATAGTCCGTCGTGTCTTAGTGGAACAATTTTTTTTAAACCTGAGTTTTATGTATGAAAAATATAAGTAAGGTGTCTGCTCAAATATTGAACTAGTTGACACTAATTCTGCTCTAATTCTGTGACCAGGTGGATAAGAAAGGGATCATTCAATCTAAGGGAACTACTGCTTGCAAAAATGTTAAAAATTTGTGTCCAGAACCAAAATGTGACCATCCAATTCTCAAACCGGGCAAATGTTGCAAGACGTGTACTGAGGAAGGTATGTATCCAATTCTCAAACCGGGCAAATGTTGCAAGACGTGTACTGAGGAGGGTATGTATCCAATTTTAAACCGGGCAAATGTTGCAAGGCGTGTACTGAGGAAGGTATGTATCCAATTTTAAACCGGGCAAATGTTGCAAGGCGTGTACTGAGGAAGGTATGTATCCAATTTTAAACCGGGCAAATGTTGCAAGACCTGTACTGAGGAAGGTATGTATCACCTGTTACTTTTCTGATACGGATGCATGAGAAACATCCAAGGACGTAAATAAGTCTTTAGTGATGGGGTTACTTTAGCAAAGTCGTTCGCCCATTTTATCTATCTATCAATTGTCATTTCCTCTTTTGCCGTTTAGCGTAGAGGGTAAGGGGAAGTTGAAGTTGTATGTCTTTGGTCATTTGGGTCGCATTGGTCAAGGCCAGTCTATGTCTCTTTAATGTTTATTTCATTGTCTCCATCCATCTAGTTCTTGGTCTTCCTCATGCCTTGTAGCCCTATCCTTTAATGTGGTATTCATGAAGGTCTGGTTGGCTTGGTTCCATTCTTATGATGTGGCTGAACCACCTGGTTTGCTGTCTATCGATGTATTCTTCAATCGAGATGGTCTTTATGTCTTTCCCGATTTCTTCATTTCTCCGCTGGTCTTTTCTGGTAACATTTATAGTTTTCCCCATAAATCTCGTCTCACCACACTGGGATATTTTTCACTAGAGTCTGAGTCCAGGTTCATGATTGACATTTTAACACAGAGTAGGTATAAAAATACTGTTTATCAATTGTGTTTTGTAGCCATGCAGATTGTTGGATGTTTGAGTATTGGCAACAGTTGGTAAGTCACAGTTAGTGAGGAGCGCGGTAGCCTAATGAGTAGTGAGCTTGCTTGCTATCATCTGGTTACAGCGTGTCAGGTTCGAATCCACGTCCGTAAATTTATTTTTTTAAATCCGGGTTGTGATTTCTCACTTGACACGACCGCTCCTCCAGTCGACTCAGCTGTAAATGAGTACCTGACGCATGAGTTAGGGAAGGTTAAAAAAAACAGCAAGGACGGGAACTGGCCACCCCACCTAATAGTTACTGCGGCTTAGTACATGAAGAGTTATCTTCATCCCCGACCGCAGATGCCATGGGACCTACCTTTACCTTAGTAAGTCACAGCATTGGCATTCTTGTTTCGGTCCCTCTATCGAGTATGTCATCCTAGGTAAAGACACTTCCTAACTATTGGAACTGAGATCTGCTTTCGTTCGCCCATTTTCCATTTTCCTGTTTAATTCACTCTTTCTTATTCGTTGTTTTAATGACTATTTTGTAGAATATCGCTAAAGGTTGGTGGGGGTTGAGAGGTGTGTTTATCCACCTTTAGGCTAAGCTCCTAATACTAAAACAATGTTCTGATTTGCAAGAAGAGAGGGGTGGTTCTGATCCCCTCTCACCAAACCTCCTCCTCAATCTGCGAGTTGAAAGCATCTGTCTTAGCATATTATCATAGTGTTGAACTTTGTAGAATAGGGGTTTGTGAATTAGTATTAGACTCACCAAAAAGTAGTTCAAAGTTCAAGGCCTAAAAAGATCGGCCGTTGATGTTGCACTGGTCATTCTACCGAAATTTAAGTGGGACAATATCAAGAATAACCGAGAAGCAATGCCCTATACAGAAGGTAGCAAACGTGATTTGAACCAAGCCCATTCAGCTGCCACTAATTATTCGCACCTGAAGTCAACACATTTTCCTAATTCAGCACATCCTCATGTTTAATTGTTGTTGTTGTTGTTGTTGTTGGTGTTGTGGTTGTTGTTGTATACCCCTAGATTTACGAGAGATTAGCTCTTACTTCTTATCTGCGATGTGTTCGTATCACTATAGCTTTATTAAACTCCCAGAAAACTCCAACTCTCACCGGAACGCACCAGAAAACTCCAACTTTCAGCGGTGTGCACAACTCTTCAACTCTCAGCGGTGTGCACCAGAAAACTCCAACTCTCACCGGTGCGCACCAGAAAACTCCAACTTTCAGCGGTGTGCACCACAACTCTCCAACTCTAAGCGGTGTGCACCAGAAAACTCACCTTTCAGCGGTGTGCACCACAACTCTCCAATTCTCAGCGGTGCGCAACAGAAACCTCCAACTCTCAACAAAGTATAATAATTTGAGAAGAATGTCTCCTACTCAGGGGAGGAAATATCTAGGAGTATTCTGATTTTTATAACTTTCTGCAACATGCAGCGTTGGAGTGATGGTCATTACCTCCCAGGTCAAGCATCCCTTCCTGTTATGTATCCATATGAACCCAGCTATTGACTCATTGTTATGGATAGAACAACCAGTTACCGGTTATGTTGCATTTGTTGTCATCCAATGGGGCTCTTCAATGAGTATGCAGATTTTGCAAGGCTTAATAAGATTATGTAGATTATTAAGAGAAAGATTGAAACTTGTGAAATGAAATGTCTAAGGAAGGCTATTGGAGTCACTAGACACGACAAAATTTGCAGTGAGAACATCCGAAAGATAATACGTATAACAGCCATGCATCGAATATATAGAGAAATAACAGATAAAATGGTTTGGACATCGGATGAGAATGAACGATGAACTTCCCATATGAGCTTATAACAAGATGGAATCAGGATACAGAGTCAAGGGCAGACCTAGGAGAAGATAGACAACATCAAGACTATCCTGAATAAACATGACTATACCTCAACCTGATCTGAGGCATATTCTTCTTCTTCTTCTTCAGCGTTCATTCTCAAACTCCCACTGGATTTCTCTTGTAACAGGGACAATGGTCCTACAAGATTTCCAGTTGAATATAGTCCAGAGAATGGAAATGCGTTGTGTTGCCGTTTTATTTGCGCCAATGGCCTAACACATCTGTCTACGGCATATAGCCTCAGAAGTCTCAGTCAAGCTGTAAACCATAAAACAAAGCTTTCTCTTCTCTGAACTACATGCTACTCACCAACAGGAGTCTAAGAGGGGGGAAAAATAGAAGTAATTTCATAAGAATTTTACATAATAACCCAAAATAATGTCCTACCATAGTGTCCTGCCATGATGTCCTCTCATAATATTCTTTACCTGCTAGAACAATATCCTGAAATGATGTCCTGCTGCTATGTCCTATAGATGACGTCGAGTCCTCCTTCACAATCAGAAAAACCGGCATCCTAGGAAATGATATCTACAGCTTCGATGAGGCCAGAGCTAACCATCCACAAGGTAAGAAGTATGAGTGGAGACAGTGTTGAGTACCTATACATTCAGAATAGTCTCCGATCATACATTTTAATGTTTTACAAAAATAATATAAAACTCCAAGTTTGCATTAAATGCATACATATATATATATATATATATATATATATATATATAAGCCTATTCTTGTAATGTATAACATGTCTAACTAGCACAAAATAGGGTTTCCCAATATTTTAATTGTCTGTATTGATAAAGGCCTATTGGTCGAAACGTCGATTTGTGTGTGTCATTATGTGTGTTATCTAGTATCAGCAGAACGTTATTACCCTTTTCTCCTGGATCTACCTGTTGGATTTCAGTTTTGCGCAGTAAGTACAATTTTTCGATTTTCCCAACATTGAATTATTTCTGCCCGGGGGGGGGGGAGGGGGCACCCAAAAGCCACACAAAAAGTTGGTAAGTCCACGTGTAAGCTTTCTAACACCTCATTTCTATTGTCTCTGTCTAGTCTTTCATTTTAGAAAACAATATTGCTGCCTAGAAAATCAGACATAGACCCAAAACATACTAGTGTCCTGTCCAACTAGGATTTTGTTATTGCTATCTGCTTCAAACAGTGACATTGTTTATAGAATTACTGGTACATCTCCGCGAGAAATATCCACATTGTTGACACAACTTTTTTTCCCCGTTGAATATGAGTAAAATGTAGCTAGGAACCAGAGTGACAATGAGAACTAGCAGACAGACAATCGGAATAGTAGTCAAACTGGCCATCTGTAAGCGGTACTTCTTGTTAAAAGTACAGTAACTAGATTTACATTTTAAACCGTGCCAGCGTCGAATTCGTGCAAAGTATCTGTAATACTAAAAAAAAAGGCAACTACAAAAAGACATCTAGAGATAGCTGATGGTTTGTTTGCTTATTTATTCGTTTCTTTCTTTATGTGATTGTTTGTTTATTTGTGTGTGTGTTTTGTATATTTGTCTGTTTATTTGTGTGTGTATGTTTTTGACTTTGTTTATTTGTTTTTTTATCTGTTTGCTTGATTGTGTATGTGTTTTTTGTTTGTTTATTTGTTTGTGTTTGTTTATTTGTTTGTTTGCTTGATTGTGTATTTGTTTATGTGCTTGTTATTTTAAATTTCTTTGTTTCTTTGTTGTTGATTTGTTGTTGTTTTTTTGTACGTGTTTATTTGTTTGTTTATTTGGATACTGAAGACATGAGCAATTGAGGTTTTACATTTTTGCTTGCAGTGGCAAGGCCTCTCAAGAGTTTTGTTTCATGCACTGAAAGTTCCAACTCTGGGCGTTGTGCAATTATTTGAGGAGAAGCTCTTACTCAGAGCTGGTAGAAATATAGTTGTATAGACCTCTTGTTCGTCTCCCCTTAACTTCTTCAATTTTACATTTAAGTAAGGTCTTCAACAATATTGCATGCATTTTCTTATGTTCTAAACATTTTATTTGTTTGGTTTTCATTTCCTTCAATTATTTTATTTCAGTTCGGTTTTTCTAATTTCTTTTTGTTATTTTTCCGTACGCAGTGTTGCCAATACATCTTTCTTTTTTTTTTATCTTTCCACGAACTTCTCCCAATTCTTCTTATAACATTTTTAAAATAACATCTATAACATTTTTAAAATATGACAAATCCAAGATTTTTAAACTTTCAAAAATGTATGAACATTTCATACAATAAAGAGTCCGCAACAAATTTATGGTAAAGTCATTGTAGTAGATGTAAGCAAGAACAACGCCAGAACGATTTAATATGGTTAGGTAATAAAAATTTTGTTCATGTTAGTTGGTATTTTCTGGCTTTTTTTAACTGGGTATTTTTAGCTTTATGTGACAATTTTAATATGTCAACCCTGGTAAGAAAACTGAATTCATTCTACAGAGTTTCAAGCACTTCTTGTGGGACGCCATGTTGCTGGGGGAACTGTCAGAACACGTGCCGCCGCCGTAGCTTACATTCAGGTCTTGAAAGGCAGAATCAAGTTTACTCTTCGGTACTCCAGACTTGACAGACCATTGTCATTTGTTCTAAAGGACAGTTACGGAAACACCATTTTTGAAAAGCCTATTCTAAAAGGCATGACTGGAGATAAAAAGGTTGTAGTCTTGCATGTGTGTGTGCGTGCATGTGTGTGTGTGCGTGCGTGCATGTGTGTGTGTGTTCCCCAATTTAATTCCTCCTCAGTATTATGTTGCAATATCAAAGGTAATTCTTCCTGTTATCAACCAATTCTTCCTGTTATCAACCAATTCTTCCTGTTATCAACCAATTCTTCCTGTTATCAACCATTTCTTCCTGTAATCAACCAATTCTTCCTGTTATCAACCATTCTTCCTGTTATCAACCAATTCTTCCTGTTATCAACCAATTCTTCCTGTTATCAATCATTTCTTCCTGTTATCAACCATTTCTTCCTGTTATCAACCATTTCTTCCTGTTATCAACCATTTCCTCCTGTTATCAACCATTTCTTCCTGTTATCAACCATTTCTTCCTGTTATCAACCATTTCTACCTGTTATCAACCATTTCTTCCTGTTATCATATATATTTATTTCTGATATCAAATACAAGCTTCACTATTGTCAAAGATATTTCTATTTATTATCCTACGACCTCACATAAATTCAATTTCTCATTTCTCTTTGCCCCTGTTTTACCCGATGGAGTATAATCATTACCGGTTAGAGTAGTGAATTTACTTGTAGAATCATTACTTGCTAGAGTACGTTCACGTGTTTTAGAATCATTACTTGCTAGAGTACGTTCACGTGTAACGTGTAGTAGAATTATTAACTGTTATAGTAATACTTTTACGTGTTTTAGAATCAATACTGGTTAGAGTAGTAACTTTACATGTTGGATAATAATTAGAATCTGCCGACAATGCCGCTTAAAAATTAAAATGAACAACAATAGGTATAAGTGTTATCAAAACAAGTCGATAAAACAGCGTAACAACGAGAAACACCCACAGATGACGTTTCAACTGAAACGCCTTCATCAGGACAAAGAACAGTAGTAGGACAAAGAACAACAGTAAACAAATCTTACTTAGAGTCAGATACACATGGTGATGATAGGAAGGGAAAAAGTGAAGAGGAATAGTAGTCAGAAGACGACCGCGAAAGCACAGATGGGACAGCATGACAGGGGAAAAGATAGTGTGAGAGGAAGATGAAAGTGGTAAGTGCAAAGAAAAAGTGGAAATAAGTCAGATATATTGCAAATAAAATTAAAATTAAAATGATAATGACTTAGCTCGGTAGTAGTTTGTGGTGAAAAAAGAGTGGGAACTGGAAACAACAAGTTACAATGCAAATTGTCGCCTGTTACCTCACGTTCAAGGACGCAGAGGCAGAAAGATCATACACGAGATATAAGGGACAATAAAACGAGTGGATAAAGCCCGATAAATACAGACAAGATGTATAGAGAGTACGCCGCAAACACGAACGTAAGCGTAAGGCAGGTACATAGTTGCCAAAAGGGGCAGGTATACGTAAACATGATTCAAAAAAATGCCCTATAATAACAGATAGAAAGGAGAAAAGGGCACAAGTCAAGGTGGAGAATAAAGTGACAGGAGACGAAGGCCATAGCGGAAGGAGGCAGACCCGGAACTACAACCGAGGCATGTGAAATAAATGTATAGGATGGCGAAAAGTGAGCGGGGGGTGTTGTCGTAGGTGTCAAGGGACCTCAATGTTGTGGTCAGGAGGTCAGTGTGGCAGACGTCCCTATGAAATATAGCGGAATATTGACCAAGGAAACAACCGAAGCGTCAAGCACCTTTTGATACCGTGTGCTGGGGAATGTAGTAGGTCGCATAAACCGAAAGTGTAGTAAGGATGGGCCAGACGCACGTCGCAACCTCTATGTGAGTACTGCTCGCATTGTACCCTGGCCCATCTATAAGGAACAACGATAAGCGGACAGAACCTGGAACCACCAATACACGATCTCTTAGTGCGGATCATGTACCATGTGGAGGAAAATATCAGATGAAACGAGGTTCATGTCTATAGATACCACCGAAGACGGATGTGTTGGGCCATTGGCGCAAATAAAACAGAGACACAACGTATTTCCATTCTCTGGACTACATCCTGCTGGAAATCTAAGTAGGACCATGGTCGGGCTAGATCCAACGGGAGTTTGAGAATGAACGCTGAAGAAGAAGGTGTCTATAGATCAAACATACGTCACAACCTGTTTATATGCATTGCTCATACTGCACGTTAGCTCCATAGAAAGACAGGTGGGACCACTGTCTCCGAGCCATCCTAGTTGAATGTAGCAGTTCACCTGTTGGCGTTGCAGCCATAGCATAGTCGTAAAAATAAGGGGATGGAGAGTAAGTCAGCGTCATTCATACAGTCTTTATATGTTCGGTTGCTGGAGAGTAAGTCAGCGTCATTCATACAGTCTTTATATGTTCGGTTGCTGGAGAGTAAGTCAGCGTCATTCATACAGTCTTTATATGTTCGGTTGCTGGAGAGTAAGTCAGCGTCATTCATACAGTCTTTATATGTTCGGTTGCTGGAGAGTAAGTCAGCGTCATTCATACAGTCTTTATATGTTCGGTTGCTGGAGAGTAAGTCAGCGTCATTCATACAGTCTTTATATGTTCGGTTGCTGGAGAGGTAGCCAACCAAATATAGACCAAAGAAGACACGCCAGAAAGTAGCCCAGAGTGATGGTGGGCCCAAAAGTGATAGTGTGGCTAGAAGGGGAGTTCATGGACCACTGTGAGTGACAAAGGGGAAAGATCAGTGAAAGACATGGGTGGTGAGAACAGATGAAGTAACGACAGTAGGACCGGGAATCGTAAGGAGAAGAGGTGAGGGAGACATGGGTGGATCGACCAAGGAAGAGAGTAATTGAGTATGATGGCGAGGGAAGCAGATGAACCAACCACACGACCACCAAACCGCAACAGGCCCACACCGGATCCAATCCCCCCCCCCACAAAAAAACAAAGTACCCACCGGCACACAAACCACACGTGGCGGGTCGCCGTAACCCAGCCCCTTAATGGCTGCCCAGGCTCTGTTCTTTTCTAATGAATTTCCCTAAATTGGAAACTCCGTTCATTTCTGAGTTTCCATATTTAGTAAAATAATTTACAATGACGGTTTAGATGTAAATGTGAAAGAGTCAGCATTGCGTCTCCTTAAACTGTCAAATACTTCATTTTCCCGTTAAGGAGTCGCAGGAGTGGATTTGTATCTCCTCAAACACCAGTGTTAAACCATTCTCTGTGTAACCTTAAAACCTGTTATCACCTGTTATATTCAGTATCTTTTTTTCAATCTTTCAGGTGTGCGGGGCGTGGTCTAAGATACCTGATTTCTACCTGCGACATTTCAGACAAGAGAAACTTCAGGCCATAATAACTACAAATCGCTTTCCAGAAGGAATTGTATCTGGCAAAATAGTTCCAAAAACGGTGGTCAAATCCGGTAAGATTGTTAACGATAACCTGTCAATTGTACATCAACAGTAGTAGGAGTTGTTGTTGTAGTTGTATGAGCAACAGTAGTAGTTGTAGCAGTAATCAGTAATCGTGGTAGTAATAGTAGTAGCAACAGCAGTAGCAGCAGCAGCAGTAGTAACAACAGCAGCAGTAGTAGCAGCAGTAGTTGTTGTAGTAGTAGTAGTAGTAGTAGTAGTAGTAGTAGTAGTAGTAGTATTAGCAGCAGCAGTAGTAGTAGTAGTAGTAGTAGTAGTAGTAGTAGTAGTAGTATTAGCAGCAGCAGTAGTAGTATATATATCACAGCAGCTGCGCAAGTGGACGACACATCTGTCTTCGGCAGTGGAAAGATACAAAATGATACTACAATGGGCACATGATATCGAAGACCTTCTGAATATGATGCTGAGAAAGGCTGGGCAGCTTGCGGACAACACTGTGTAAAGGACAAGTCACATAGTTTCGGAGAACTCCAGAATGATTTTCAAAATACCTATGGACAGGAGAAGCGTTGTAAAGACGCGTATCTCACTGACTCATTTCACTGAATCATTTCACTGACTCATTTCACTGAATCATTTCAATGTAGATATATATTCGTGGCAGATATTTACACAAGACAAGTCTGACTGGAGGTCGCAGACTCGGGATTGGTACAGATCCTGCAGGGAACTTCAGACAAGTTACTTCTCAACAAAAATGTACTGAAAGAAAGACAAGAGATACTCAATGTCTCACAGGCTCTCCTCGCACATGCCTAGAATGTGGAAGAAACTTGCTGGCAAACATTGGACTCATTACCCACAGTTGGGCACACCACAGCCATCATCTTCTTAACAGTTGCTGCCAGATGGTCATCGTCCACTACGACGGTCAAACAGCATAAATATTGATCGACACATCCAGAGACAAACACACAAATTGCCCAAGTACGTAAATTCCTAAAAACCAAATTCATCAAGTGCCGTCTCTGCAACGAAAGTTGACTGCAACAGATCTCCAACATGCCATATCTCTTGTTTTGGTGGTGCACTCTGCTAGACTGTAACCTGTCCATCTTGTTCTGTTACTCTTCCACTTGTATCTCTGCCTACCTCTTGCTCGCTTCCCTTTGGCTTTACCCTCAAGTAAGGTCTTAAATAAGGTGTCATGTCTGTTAATGTGTTCAAAATATTTTACTTGCCTGATCTTTATTTCCTTGAGACCACAAACATTCAAAACAACCAAAGACCACTAGGAATTCGTTGAAGGCGGACCAAGTGGAATGAAAACAGGGGAGATTCTAATCTCTATGTTCCTTCAGCGCACAATACGGTGCGGTGCATAGGACAGAAACCAGAGCTTTCCGGTTCGAAGGATGTGATGGTCTCTTGATCTTCCTTCTTTTCTTTTGCCATCTGGTACCCATCTTAATTCTTGCAGTGGCAGTATGTTTTCATTTATTCTGAATATGTGTCCGATATATTCGTCCATTCATAATATATCTGTTCATCGTTTTCTTCTTATTCCTGTAGAAACATATCCCTGTTTGGTATCTTCTCTTACTTATTTGTTTGATTTGAATTCTTCCCAAATAATATTTAAAAGTGTTCTAAGACATTTATTTTCAAATAAATTTAATTTCTTCCCCAGTGCTTTTGTTATTTTCCAACTTTCACAACCAGATGTTATAAAAAAAAATAAAAAAAATACGGATCTTACGTTGGAGTTAAACAGTCGTAGTAGGAGAAATTAACACTCGAAATATATTACAACACTAAGAATTCACTAGCTCAAGTCTGATATTTTCACATTTCTCTCTTTAACCAAAGAAACAAGGTTACGAACGGAGGCCAACATTACAAAAGACTTCTTGACACACCCGGTCTTATTTGCTCAATTTTTTTAGAACCTATTCTTGTAGATGCGTTAAGCGCCTTCAATTCACAAATAACTCGCGCCTGCGGCATAGCTTTAAAACCGATTAATGAATATTCAAGAACGCAGAGGTGACGCTTCAATAGAGGATTTAGCGCCTGTTTATTCTTTCTGGTCGACTTAGGGGGCGAATGTTAACAGCGAGAAACACCGTGTGTCAGTTGCGAGGGTGGTTACATTATTCAGGGTATTGATAGAAAATCCGTCACTGTTACTATTTGAAACGCCCACACAACTTGTGGAAATAGTGATATTTAGCTATGTGAATGTCAATAGTGTCGTCCTTACTTGTAGTTTTTGTTGTGAATGTATTCTTTATAAAGACCTTTAGGTCGAACTTTTGATTTGTGTGTGTTATTATGCGTATTTCCATTGATTAGCAAAAATACATTAGTTTCAAGTTTCGCTTGTTGGTAATGTTAATTGCTGGGCCGTGATCATCGATAATATCAGACATGTGGGTTATATTGAGAATAGTCCTTAAAACGTCATGCACTTGATATTTCACGTGATTTTCAAAGTCTGTCGGCTGAGTCTCTATCTATCTATACGCTGTGGCCCTTGTTTGCCTTGCGGCATTAGAGGTGGAAGAGTTCTTTGGTCTTCTGGTGTGCTGTTTGTAAGCTTGTTTCTATTGCTTTTTTAAAGTTCTGTGATCCATCTTTTACATAGCTGTTATGTCTATGTGTCCTGGCCATTTGTGGCATGCTATCTGTTGGTAATCTGGAAGCGTGTGAAATCAACTTGATCTGTTGCCTTTTCATGTGTTCCAATACTGGTATTGTTTTGGTTATCTGTCTTATGTTATCGTTTTTAATTCTATCTCTTAATAACACGCCTAGTATTCTTCGTAGACATGACATTTCTGTTGTCATTATTTTTCTTTTGTCTTGTGATGTCATTGTCCAGGTTTGGCACTGGTAGCATAGTGATGGAATAATAATAGTCTTGTATAATAGAACTTTTGTGTCTATGTTTACATTTTTGTTCTTGAAAATACGTGTCATCTGTCCTAGAATCTGGTATGTTTTGATCTCGTATGTTTCGCACTCACACTCGGCGGAGTGATACATGCAAACCACAGGAAAAAAATGATATGCGTCCCTTTAAAAGAATGAGTCCCAATGTTCCGGCAGGAATGTTTACTCTACAAAAGTCGCAGCTGTGATTAAATTATAATGATGAAACCAGTTACAATTAAAGAGGCTAGTATTTGTATAGACAGCAAAAATAGTAATGACAGTACTAACAGCAGATATCAACAGACACTCTGCAATCATTTATATTGATCGTTAAACTAAGCATGGACATCGAAATATACTAGAGAGTATGATACGGGTGTGAAATCTATTAATATCTAAGGGAATGGGGCTCCAGGAATTATGTATTCAGATGACACCCACCCTCATTTCGAGATGCCATACAAATAGATCATGATTATGTTAATTAAACATCAAATCGAGGCATATACTCTTTTCCTCAATGAAAAAGATACACAAATAATGCGTATACACAGAGATAAACTCATACCTACAATAGCCATTGACAAATAACAATAAGAAAATGGTATTTTCTTCTTCAGCATTCATTCTCTTATAACTCCCGTTGGATCTCTCTTGTAACAGGTCAGCGTTCATTCTCAAACTCCCGCTGGATCTCTCTTGTAATAGGTCATTGTTCACTCCTTAACTCCCGCTGAATCTCTCTTGTAACAGGCCAGCGTTCATTCTCAAACTCCCGCTGGATCTCTCTTGTAATAGGTCATTGTTCACTCCTTAACTCCCGCTGAATCTCTCTTGTAACAGGCCAGCGTTCATTCTCAAACTCCCGCTGAATCTCTCTTGTAACAGGCCAGCGTTCATTCTCAAACTCCCGCTGAATCTCTCTTGTACAGGTCATCGTTCACTCCTTAACTCCCGCTGAATCTCTCTTGTACAGGTCATCGTTCACTCCTTAACTCCCGCTGAATCTCTCTTGTAACAGGCCAGCGTTCATTCTCAAACTCCCGCTGAATCTCTCTTGTACAGGTCATCGTTCACTCCTTAACTCCCGCTGAATCTCTCTTGTAACAGGCCAGCGTTCATTCTCAAACTCCCGCTGAATCTCTCTTGTACAGGTCATCGTTCACTCCTTAACTCCCGCTGAATCTCTCTTGTAACAGGCCAGCGTTCATTCTCAAACTCCCGCTGAATCTCTCTTGTAACAGGCCAGCGTTCATTCTCAAACTCCCGCTGAATCTCTCTTGTAACAGGCCAGCGTTCATTCTCAAACTCCCGCTGAATCTCTCTTGTACAGGTCATCGTTCACTCCTTAACTCCCGCTGAATCTCTCTTGTAACAGGCCAGCGTTCATTCTCAAACTCCCGCTGAATCTCTCTTGTACAGGTCATCGTTCACTCCTTAACTCCCGCTGAATCTCTCTTGTAACAGGCCAGCGTTCATTCTCAAACTCCCGCTGAATCTCTCTTGTAACAGGCCAGCGTTCATTCTCAAACTCCCGCTGAATCTCTCTTGTAACAGGCCAGCGTTCATTCTCAAACTCCCGCTGAATCTCTCTTGTAACAGGCCAGCGTTCATTCTCAAACTCCCGCTGAATCTCTCTTGTAACAGAACAATGGTTCAACTAGATTTCCAGCAGTATGTAGTTCAGATAATGGAAATGCGTTGTGTCGTCGTTTTTATTTGCGTCATTGGTGCGACACATTCGTCTTCGGCATATGAAGGAAATTATTTCTTTTATTATACATAATTATTGTGTTAGCATGTTAGTATGTAAGAAATATTTCATTCAGCAAACACAACTATTGTGTTAGCAGTATATGACAAATATTTCATGCAGTTTACACAACTATTGTGTTAGCAGTATATGACAAATATTTCATGCAGTTTACACAACTATTGTGTTAGCAGTATATGACAAATATTTCATGCAGTTTACACAAGTATTGTGCTAGCTACATTGCAAATATTTCATGCAGTTTACACAATTATTGTGGTAAAATTTTCAGAAACGTTCAGCGCTATTCTAACTCCATCGAAGCCAGATGGAACAGGAGGTTTTGCACGCATCGAGTATTTGCCAGGCAGAAGATTATTCTCCTACACTGTGACATTGGAGGGCCTTAAATTGTCATGTAAGTTGTATGCATTCTAGTTTACCCGCGGTAAGGACATGTAGTAGTCATTGTCGTATTATGGTAATGATTATGTGGCATTCGCTTCCATATGTAACCGAGTCTGTCACTATAATAATAAAGGTAATCGAAGAATAAATCAGAAATAGAAATCGTTCAGGGAGATTAGTGTAGACGGGCGATTATGAATAGCGACTATTTATTGATTCTTATTTTGTTGTGACAGGAAAGAACATTATGTAACGAATTTCGACTTATCAAAGGGGCATAAATCACATTTTAATAAAATGTTATTAGTGATTATGTCCCCTTTATGGATTTGAGTGGATGTGACAAGAGAGTGGATGTGACAAGAGAGTGGAGGCGACACGAGAGATGTGGAAATGGGATTTCCTGCCCAATTTCATATTAGGTCGACTTGGTTTACATCCATGCTACAGTGGGATGTGTCAATCCGAAAGTGCAAGCAGATATTGCAACCAAGTTGTAAACATTTACAGGACGCATTCCGTTCTCTGGAATACATCCTGCTGGTCAGTTTTAGTTTGAGAACAAACGTAGAAGGAAAAAAATAATTACTGTAAACATGTGTGATTTCTCTGACCAGCATACCCTTGCTTACAAACCTAATAAACTGTAAATGTGTGATTTATCTGACCAGTATACCGTTGCTTACAACCCTAATAAACTGTAAATATGTGATTTCTCTGACCAGCATACCGTTGCTTACAAAACTAATAAACTGTAAATATGTGATTTCTCTGACCAGCATACCGTTGCTTACAAAACTAATAAACTGTAAATGTGTGATTTCTCTGACCAGTATACCGTTGCCTACAACCGTAGTAAACTGTAAATGTGTGATTTATCTGACCAGCATACCGTTGCTTACAACCCTAATAAACTGTAAATGTGTGATTTATCTGACCAGCATACCGTAGCTTCCACTCCTAATAAACTATATACATCTGTCATTCTTCTGACCAGCATACCATTGGCTACATTAATCAATAATATAAGAGAAGGACAATCTTCATTTTTTTGGTCACTTCATGAAACAGGGAGGTTTGGAGAACATAGTCATAACATGCAAGATTGAAGACAACAGAGACAGAGGGCGAAAACGTGAGAAAATATTAGACAGTTTGACAACCTGGCACGGCAGGGAAAGAACAATGATCTTGATACATAATGCTAGAAATCTAGAGCTGTGGAGAGCCATGATCGCCTACGTTAGCCGGCATGGCACCTGGTGATGATGATGCTTATACCGTTGGTTACAGCCCCATTTCTATTGCGCGTAATATAACTTTCCAGTCTAGATAAGCCATAAACAAGCTAAACACTGCAGAAAATGATAAATCCACACTGATAGGGAACAGTCTAACTTACTAAAGATGCGTGGGCTGGTGCAAAACAGAGTAAAGGGTGGGAAAAATAGAGATATGTAAGGTATTGCAAAACCCTCTCTATATCTCTGTTTCCCCCCTAAACACAGCAGAGTTGCTTATATTTCGAATCTTGTTAGACAGGATTACTAGAACCACGACCACGATTATTTTTAGAAGGATGCTTTACAATGAACACACATAAGAAACGATTAATTGAGCAGGGACCCGGTACAGGGAGCACTCATTAGAACCGAATAATTGAGCAGGGACCCGGTACAAGGAGCACTCATTAGAACCTAATAATTGAGCAGGGACCCGGTACAAGGAACACTCATTAGAACCGAATAATGGAGCAGGGACCCGGTACAAGGAGCACTCATTAGAACCGAATAATTGAGCAGGGACCCGGTACAAGGAGCACTCATGAGAACCGAATAATTGAGCAGGGAGCCGGTACAAGGAGCACTCATGAGAACCGAATAATTGAAAAGGGATTCGGTACAATTAACCAAAAAATAATTTAAAATAAAAATAAAATTAGCAGTGCAGAAGTGTAATGGAGAGATCCGAGCAACACTCAGGGAGAGATCCGAGCAACTATGGAGGTGTCCAGTTTGCAGTAATGGTGATTCGACGACTAACTAGCTAACTATAGGAAATATTTAAAAATATAAATTTAAATAGTAAATGTTTATTTAAATATTTATATATAGCAAATATTTTTTATAAATATATATATATATCACAATATTTTATAATATAAATAAATATAGCAAATATTTTAAAAAATATAAATAAATATTTTTTACAGAAAAGATTTTTATCTACAAATAAATATAGCAAATAGGCGAGGATGCATGAAGAAGAAGTGGACAAAGAAAATCCTGCATTAGTAACATCTAGAAATGGTCTGGGAAGGATTTTTCTACACTCCTCCGAATGGCTGAAGTGTTTGGATGGCTTGCGCTGATGTTTCCAGTATAGTAACCCTACAACCCTGAAGGGTTATGGGTCATATTGTAATTATTATTATTATTATTATTATTATTATTATTATTATTATTGGGTTATATTGTTAAGTAACTACTACTATTATTAATACAAACATATATTCTTCATGACAGACAAAATGGATAACTATCATGTGGCAGTGCTCCGAGGCTCAAGTATCTTATACCAGAGTGGGGGAACAATCATGTCAATGGTACCTACTATTACAACAATTGTACCTACTATTACAACAATTGTACCTACTATTACAACAATTGTACCTACTATTACAACAATTGTACCTACTATTACAACAATTGTACCTACTATTACAACAATTGTACCTACTATTACAACAATGGTACCTACTATTACAACAATTGTACCTACTATTACAACAATTGTACCTACTATTACAACAATTGTACCTACTATTACAACAATTGTACCTACTATTACAACAATTGTACCTACTATTACAACAATTGTACCTACTATTACAACAATTGTACCTACTATTACAACAATTGTACCTACTATTACAACAATTGTACCTACTATTACAACAATTGTACCTACTATTACAACAATTGTACCTACTATTACAACAATTGTACCTACTATTACAACAATTGTACCTACTATTACAACAATTGTTCCTTCTAGTTTTCAATGTTTTATATGTTTTTGCCTACACTTTTGTATATGTTTTTGTTTTCCATGCTTTTCCTTACAATTTTTTCATGTTTTTTTTTTCATACACAGGAAGTTTTAAATGAATATTTTCGTTATTCCTATCGCTAATCATTCCCTAATTTTTATTGTACAATCACCTAAACTGTTTATATTTACACCAAGATAATCAAACTTGTCGATGTTTTCCAGTTCCATGTTATCTATTGTTATTCTTGTTGTTACTTTGGTTTTATCTGTTGTCATGATCTTGGTTTTCTGTATGTTTAATTGAAGGTTTTGTTCTTCGCTGTACGCCTTTCTTTTAAACCAGCTTAGCTGGCCTATAAAAATGACTTGGCAAGCCACTATGACCCACAAGCCGCATTTTGCATACCTCTTATATATACGTTACATATTTAACATTTTTTGGTTTCTTGTACTGCATGCTACAAAAGCACAATATTTTTTTTAAACTCTATTTCTAGAATGGCGCAATTACTGGATCCTGGAAGCTTACCAAACGACACCAGATGCAGTTAGCCAGAGGTCGTTTAAGTGTACGTGTGACATTTACAGGTCTGCCCAGTTTGAGGGGAACAATTCGTCCACGACTTGTCTGTGCAGGTAACGTATCACATCAAAATCATATAACCGTCTTCTGTAAAAAAGAAAAAAAGGGGGCATTGTTGTTTGTGGTACCTTAATATATACTTCTTTGTTTTCGTAGTCTTCTGCATTCGTTCTCAAACTCCTGCAGATCAGCAGGATGTAGTCCGGAGAACGGAATGCGTTGTGTCATGGTTTACAGCATTGCTGCGATATCTGCGCATTTCGGCCTGATACATCCGGCTTCAGCATGGATTTGGGTCACGTACCCTATATGGGATGGGAAAGCCAACTCCATCCCATAACCTTATTAGTCGCCTCGTACGACATGCATGGAAGGTAAACAGGGTTGCTATTCTTTGCTTCCTTTCGGTCCCGACAACACACGGGCGATTTTCGTAGTGTTTTAGTGACCCTTTTTAAGGAAGGGGCATTAACCGACATTTCTGTCTTGTTTCCAAGAGCTAAGCAGGTAGGTAGGTAGGTAGTTAATGAGTTTTCCTCTCTTTTGGAGAGGCGTGCACTTTCAACCAGCGAACAAGAAAGTCCAGCTAGGTTATATTAGGACACACTACCATAAAATATTAGAGATAACAAAAACCTCAAGATTTTAGTTAATTGTAAGAGCTAAGCATCATGTTCTGACTTCCTAATAAAGGGCATTAACTGAGACCATCGAGGGTACTAAGTACCTAACTACAAAAAGTAAACAGGCCGTCATTCTGTACGTTTTTTTTTAAATTATTGTCTAGTTATTCATTGGACACTTCTTCTTCTTCTTTCGTTCACTTGAAACATGTCTATATCTGTAATTCTGTCTCCTTAATAAAACTCACTGTCTTTTGTAGTTCAGACAGTGTCCCATAGAGCTTTGATTCCAGTGTTGTTTCCTCTGGTCAATATGTCTGCCTCAGTGTTTCGTGCTCAGAACACTCTTGAAGTATATGTTTGGCACTCTGTGCTGCCTGTCCACAATTGGACACAATTTATGTAATTGAAGTCATCCGCCACAAATAACCAAGGCAGATCAATAAAATACATGGCAATAATAAAAAATCTCACAGCACAGATAATGATGGGGTCTTCGTTACCTCTAATATTTTATGGTAGTGTGTCCTGATATAACCTAATTGGACTTTGCTATCCGCTGGTTGAAATGGGCACGCCTCTCCAAAAGAGAGGCAAACTCATTAACAACCTACTATCAACCGACCTTCTAGGACGCCCGATATAACCAATATGGACACCAGTCTAGGTTGAAAAAGGCGGGCCTCGATCAAATGAGGCGAAACCATCACTAAACAAACAACCGACCTTCTAGGTCGTCAGTCCTCAGGTCTTGACTTGAGCACGGTCGAGGATTAATCCATCTTTCTGATTTGCTTCCTAGAACTAAACATTGTGTTCTGACTTCCTAATGATGGGGGCTTAATCCCCAGACCCTCCCCCCGCCCGTTATATGTAGGTATAGTAGACACGATGCATCGCAATGTAATATTTTTTACGATATGAATTATTCACATTCTTCGAAAAGTGGATTGAACATACAGTAAATAAAAGTGCACCAATTAGTAATTTAATATACAGAAAAATATAAAGGTTTAAATAACACTTTTACGTGGAACAATGTACATGATCGACGTTTCGACTAAACTGTCTTTATAAAGATAGGGCAAACAAACCAAATCAAGCGATGACTTCATATCATACATGAGGAAAACTGTCCGGTCAGGAATACAATGAAAAGGC
Organism: Meghimatium bilineatum; assembly: GCA_034231615.1. Taxonomy (NCBI): domain Eukaryota; kingdom Metazoa; phylum Mollusca; class Gastropoda; order Stylommatophora; family Philomycidae; genus Meghimatium; species Meghimatium bilineatum. Next base: position 60,354,255 of record CM067300.1, on the reverse strand, counting down.
AAAGAGAAGCTAGAACGACAAAAATGTGTGTGGTTAAATGTAGAGAAAGTCCTGTACACAATGTAAATAAAAAATGTATCAAGCATTCGACAGTCTAGCACCTTATCCAAATAAGAATTTTATTTTACTATCATTGTTTTTTACTTTTGTTTATACTTTTGTTTATACTTTTGTTTATACTTTTGTTTATACTTTTGTTTATAATTTTGTTTATACTTTTGTTTATACTTCTGTTTCCTATTTTAAACTATCTATAGATATGTTTAAATACGTGCACCATTCAGCAGAAAACGTACAAACACTGAACATATTAAGTTACTAACGCCGAATTCAGATGTGTTGGACCATTGGAGCAAATAAAACGGCGACACAACAATTTCCGTTCTCAGGACTACATCCTGCTGGAAATATTGTAGGGCTATTGTCCTGATATAATAGCGATCCAGTGGGAGTGTTAGAGAACAATTGCAACAATAACAAATATGTCATTTTAGAATGGTAGTTACGCAGTTGTTGTAAGCAGATTAGTGTTCATTTTGTATTATTAAACTCTGCTTTTGTCTTCAAATATGTCCTTCCCTATATTTGTATCTTCTTCTTCGTCTTTGCGTTCGTTCTCAAACTCCTGCAGATTAGCAGGATGTAGTCCGGAGAACGGAATGTGCTGTGTCATGGTTTACAGCATTGCTGCGATATCTACGCTTTTCGGCCTGACACATCCTACTTCAGCATGGCTTTGGGTCACTGACCCTATATATGGGATGGGACAGCCAACTCCATCCCATAACCTCCTTAGTCGCCTTTTACGACATGCATGGAAGGTAAACAGTGTTGCTAATCTTTGCTCCCCTTTCGGGCCCCGGGAATACACGGGCGCTATATTTGTATTAAACTCTTCTTTTGTCTTCAAATATGTCCTTCCCTATATTTGTATTCGCCCGTGTCTTGCCGGGTCCAAAAGGGGAGCAAAGAATAGCAACACGGTTTACCTTCCACGCATGTCGTAAAAGGTGACTAAGGAGGTTATGGGATGGAGTTGGCTGTCCCATCCCATATAGGGTCAGAGACCCAAAGCCATGCTGAAGTCGGATGTGTCAGGCCGAAAGGCACAGATATCGCAGCAATGCTGTAAACCATGACACAACGCATTCCGTTTTCCGGACTACATCCTGCTAATCTGCAGGAGTTTGAGAACGAACGCAGAAGAAGAAGAAGAAGAATATTTGTATTAACCTATGCTTTTGTCTTCAAAAATGTTCTTCCCTATATTTGTATTAAACTGTGCTTTTGTCTTCAAAAATGTCATTCGATTAAAAAAAATGTGACAGCGTAATCTATTATGGACGTAACCATCAACCATATAAATACGTTCAGCCATTGCTTTCTGAACGGTCCGGATGCTCATATGCCTGTAAAGGGGTGCGCTTCCCTATCTTTGTATTAAATTGTACATTTATCTTGAAACATGTCCTTCCCTATATTTGTATTTGTTCTTTTGTATAGTGTTCCAGGCGGTGATGTCCGAAACGTACACTGTTGATAACAAGCAGACATACTCATCAGGTAGTGCAGTTCTTCGCCTCGGTGAGGACGGAAGCTTAAACTATTCGGTAAGCATCTGATGATGTTGTATTGTGTTGTAATCAAGTCCTTAGTTCAGTGAGCTAGGTGGGCTTGGGTAGGCCATTCTTGAGACCAATGGGAATTGAACCAATCCGTTCTGACGGCACCAAATCGACTGGCAACAAGAATAAACGGGTTTTTCCATGCTCGATTAACTGCACCTCCAAAATAAAGATGCGATATTTTTCAAGACATTCAGTCTGTGCACTCAAGTCACTTAGAACGGACCAATCGAGACAAGGACTATTACAACAACAACGAACATCCCGTACAGGTATTGAAGTATCCTCAGTAACAACTTACATATAACATATAACATTCGTATTATTTCTACAAGGGCCAATAGGTCTTCTTGTAAACATGGATAAAACATATTTAGACAGTACAATTTTGCTTCACATAATTGCTTATACAAGTAAATTCAAATAGGGAGCGAGAGGATAAATTAAAAATTCTTGAGACCAACAGGAATTGAAACAATCCGTTCTGACGGCACCGCCCCCTTTCAAGCCCTGGCTATACAGAGGTGTTTTCTTGTTCTACGACATATTGTTAAACATCCAATCCGATATTGTTCATGAATAGACCGGTTTGTTTTAGATCATCTTGAGTTCTTCACAAATTGTTTTGCAGAGAAGCTACTGCAAGCTAAAATATCGATCTGTGAACAATGTTTTGCAGAGAAGCTACTGCAAGCTAAAATATCGTTCTGTGAACAATGATACTGTTTATTTATGATGATATATGTATATATTTAAATGATGCCTTCACAAAATGTAATCTCCTGCAGATTAAAGTTTCTGGGCTGATCAAAAACATCACACGAATCCGTTTAGAAGGGGCTGCCTCAAGGTGCGGACATCAACCAAGAATTGTGGGAAATCTATTCAAGTCCGTTAACTCTAGTCAACATTTCCCACTGAATGAATGGGTAGGTTGCTGTTCTTTATTCATTTAACGCGAGGTTTAGACCATAGGTTGGGCTGGTCATTTGTTGGGCTGGTCACTCAGAACATCGTCTGCCAAAGATACTGTATGGTGAGCTGGAGTAGGGTACACGATCACAAGGTGGCCAAAAGAAGCGCTACAAAGACTCGTTAAAGGACTCACTAAAAGCCTTTGAAATAGACCACGATACATGGGAAGAACTTGCACAAAATATATCTACATGGCGTTCTAAAATCAATAAGAGCGCATTATCTTGTGAAAAGAGGAGAAATGCAGAAACTCATCAGCGGAGAGCAACTAGAAAGTCACGGATAGACCAAGATGTGTCTACAATTGTCATTCCATGTCTGAACTGTCCAAGATCATTTACAGCTCGAGTAGGGCTCATTAGCCATCTACGAACTTATAATCAAGGACATAACTCGAAGTGAATTTTCAAAAGTGGATATAACAAATGGTCATCATCACTTGTGATGGACGATGAATATAGACATTAGGTTCCCAAAATATTGTCCCCCAGAGGGCGCTGAAGTCTTCTTGAAGGGATTGGGGGGGGGGGCGATACTGGAATAAGAGGCAATTGGGTATGGTTCATGCGGTCTAGTGGTAGGTGATTCCTTTTAGAATAAATGAAGAATATATATTTCAAAATTAATGATTTTTGTTATTTTACGATTGAATAATATTTAATCTTATGCCATCTTACACGATCTTTTTGTTTCTTCAGTTTTCAATTTCAATTATTTAATTATTTGAAAATTGATTGTCTGACATAAATAGTTGTTAATTTTTCATGCCATTATGGAAAATAGAGATTGTATATATATATATGCGTGCGTGCGCGTGCGTGCGTGCGTGTGTGGGCGGGCGGGCTTGTGTAAGATATGTTGTGTTTATAATAGCAAATATATTCGTTATATTTCATTCCAAAATCAAGTTTAAGCACATATTGGCCACGACATTTTCAATAAGTAAACGGCATAACAAGTAGCGTATCATTCGTTGTTACTTACACTGAAAATATTAAATGGTTTGAACGCGTAATACTGTTTTAGTGGGGAAAGGGTTACAACATTTCTGTCTTGCAAAGTGGGTGGTGACCCGAAAATGTTTGGGAACCTATGATCTAAACTAAATTAGAATTTTGTTTACCATTTATCAAAGATAACTTCAACGTAAGGGTCAAAATTTGGTAAAGCAATAGATAAACAAAAGACAAAATATTGCAATCTCGTAACATTAAGCAGCAACGGACACCTTATGCGAACCATCCAGGCGTACAACAGCAGAAATAACGGTGGCAAGGCAAGAGGAAGACCACGAACAAGATGAGAAGACTCAATCAGAAAGATTATTAAGAACAATGGAAAGCTCATAAAGATGGCCAAAGACAGAAAACTTCAACTCTCTACGACCGCTAATAGTGCTTACGTAGAACACATGTTTTTGATATGTCACTTCCCGCCGAAGACGGATGTGTCGGGCCATTGGCGCAAATAAAACGGCGACACAACGCATTTCCATTTTCTGGACTACATCCTGCTGGAAATCTAGCAGGACCATGATCCAGCTAGATCCAGTTGGAGTTTGAGAATGAACGCAGAAGAAGAAGAAGAAGATATGTCACTTGAACACAACAGACGGACTATCACTAAGACTATGGGGCTATAAGGTGACTACATTCTAATTTTGCATGGAACATTCTAATATGGAATGATACATTCTAATATTGTATCTTATATTCTAATATTGTATGTTACATTCTAATATTGTATGGTACATTCTAATATTGTATGTTACATTCTAATATTGTATGATACATTCTAATATTGTATGTTACATTCTAATATTGTATGTTACATTCTAATATTGTATGTTACATTCTAATATTGTATGTTACATTCTAATATTGTATGGTACATTCTAATATTGTATGTTACATTCTAATATTGTATGGTACATTCTAATATTGTATGTTACATTCTAATATTGTATGTTACATTCTAATATTGTATGTTACATTCTAATATTGTATGTTACATTCTAATATTGTATGTTACATTCTAATATTGTATGTTACATTCTAATATTGTATGGTACATTCTAATATTGTATGGTACATTCTAATATTGTATGTTACATTCTAATATTGTATGTTACATTCTAATATTGTATGGTGCATTCTAATATTGTATAGTACATTCTAATATTGTATGGAACATTCTAATATTGTATGGAACATTCTAATATTGTACAGGACACTCAAATATTTATAAAGATATTTTAAACTTGCAAAATTGAATTGTTGCAGACAAATGGTATGTATAATAAATTGGCAGCTGATGACGTCTATCGTCTGCTTAACAACCAGTTGTATGTTAGCATTGCGACTACCCAAAACATGATTCGGCAGCTCAAAGGAAGACTAGTCTCATTTGAATATGACGAGAATTTGATGAATACAGGTGAGATACTGTAGTGAACAAAGGTGCGTTAATGTAGGTATGATTCTTCTGTATTTTCGTTTGTTACTTTTGCAATATTCCTGTAATATACACTTCTGCAGATTAGCAGATTGTAGTTTATCATCAGAAAACGCTGCTGGCATACACCGGCCACGTACTTAGAATGAAGGAAGACAGAATTCCACGACAAGTCTTCATGTGGACACCAGACGGGTAAAGAAAACGGAAGACCAAAAACAACGCTCTGAAGAACATTTATGAATGAATTAAAATCAACAGGCATAAATACACAAGTCCCGCAATCCTTGGCAACTGACCGACAGGCATGGAGAACTATGACATCCGCCCTATGTGACAAACTTGATAAAAGAGGAACTGACTGACTGAGCTTAGAGAACAAACTGCGATGTATCATATTTTACAGCATGGCTGCGACATTTTCCCTTTGACTCAATATTTTACAGCATGGCTGTTACATTTTCCTTTTGCCTCAATATTTTACAGCATGGCTGTTACATTTTCCTTTTGACTCAACACATTCGATATCAGTATAGCTTTTTGGTCAATTTGACAGATTGAGACAGCAGACTTCAATTCACACAACCTTCTTAGTCAGCTCTTACTCCAAGCATGGCAAGACACAATGTTACTATTTTATGCTCATATTGTTATACTCAGGTAACACACAGACAATGTAGGTGAGATACATATTTTTTTATCACGACAAAGCGCTTTCTAAAAGCAGGTAAAACTATTGGGATCTGAATTGTCTAGTTGCCTGTTTGGAATTTAGTTAAAATACGCATCATTATTTTGACCAAAATTTCCGTTGCCAACTACAGGAGTAGTGTTTCCAGAAATTCCTTATGGATGTGTTAAAATTTCGTTTGGTGTGTTCCCATTGGCGACCTTTGGCTGCGAAACAAATAAATAAATAAACGAATAAATAAAATTAGAGCTAAGAAAATAGAGGTTTTCGAAAAGAAGTGCTATAGAAGAATAATGAGAGTAGCATAAACTCTCAGACAAACCAGCCAAGACGTGCTAAGAAAAATCAATGTTCAAGATGGCTGCCTTTTAAACAACATATTAAGAAGGAAGGAAGTTTTGCTCGGTCACGTGAAGAGACATGATGGCATGGAAAGAGTGTTGTAGGAGGGGGCGATATAAGGTAGTAGGGGAAGAGGTCGACCAAGACGTTGTTGGACAAGAGATATTCAGGAATGCGTGCACATTTCGCTAGAAGAAGCGGGACAACTTGCCAGAAACTGAGGGAATTTTAGGAGATTCATACGTTTAGGAGATTCATACGTTTAGGAGATTCATACGTTTAGGAGATTCATACGTTTAGGAGATTCATACTTTTAGGAGATTCATACGTTTAGAAGATTCATACGTTTAGGAGATTCATACGTTCTGGAGATTCATAAGTTTAGGAGATTCGACGTTTAGGAGATTCATACGTTTAGGAGATTCATACGTTTAGGAGATTCATAAGTTTAGGAGATTCATACGTTTAGGAGATTCATACGTTTAGGAGATTCATAAGTTTAGGAGATTCATACGTTTAGGAGATTCATACGTTTAGGAAATTCATAAGTTTAGGAGATTCATAAGTTTAGGAGATTCATACGTTTAGGAGATTCATACGGAATAATACGTCACATGAGAATGACACAGCGGCTGCGAAGGTGTAAGCTCAAACTCCCTAGCCCATGTCAGCTCTTTCGATAATCTTTCCAAGCCGGAATTATTAAAACATTGCAATTGAATACCATACTTGGAGCTAAGTAAACATGTGGAACTCAAAAAGGATTATCACCACTGCTGAAACACCAGAACATCGACATGATCTCCAAAAGAAACGCATGTGGTTGCGTCTGTGGGTCTCACCAATACCACCCATGCAACAGAAAACCTTAGTGGATGACATGCCGTTATATTGAGGTATCTTCTTAAAGAAGCTTCAAGGCACGTCATCTATACAATTGTGCTTTTATTTTGTTGTTGAAATTGTTTCATGTTTACCTGAATATATATGTATGCATCCTCTGTGGTTGGGAGGGAACAAGAGATGTACTGTGCAGCACTGGGGAGGAGGAAACTTACAGCACTGTTTTTTCCTATGGATGAAACCCATCATAGAGGCACAGTGACTCAGGACATGACAATCCTTTTGACTTGAACATTTGGTTGCCTGCCTGGAGCAATAGAGAAGTTCGGCATAACCAGTAGTCAAATAGTGGCGGGGAATGAGCACAGTGAACCCTATCTTGGCTACAGTGGATAGGAGCAGTGCATAGGTTGAAACCTACCTTCCTGGAGGTGTGATAGTTATTCTCTAGCTCTGTCCCGGGGTGGGCGGAAAATCCACAGACTTTCCAGCAATACAATGCCATTTAATGGCATTATGTCAAAGGGCATGAGCCCATGGACCGCTGGATCAGCAACCAACCAACCAACCAACCAACCAACCCATCTCCAAAAGAAAGTTAATAAACACAGTGTTCATGCCAAGATTGTGCTAACCAATGCCAGACCTGGATCCTGACAGTGAAACTATAACAATAACTCACTGTATGTGAAATGAAGTGCCTGAGAACAGCACTGGTGTGGGGGGGGGGGGGGTAACAAAAAGAGATAGAAAAACAATGACACTATAAAATATATGATCAAAACAATAACGTGCAAAGAACACAATGACATACAAAGCAATAACGTGCAAAGAACACATGGACATACAAAAGATTAAACTGCTCTGGGTCCTTCAACATCCGCTGAGGTTGAAAGACTTCGATATTGAATGTGGAACTAGTAGAATTGTACGACTGCACGGCAGAACGAGAAGCGCGGTCAATCATCATCATCATCAAGTGCCGTCTCCGCAACGAAGGTTGGCTGCAACGTATCTCCAACATCTCCTGTCTCTTGTCTTGGTGGTGCACTCTCTATACTGTAACCTGTCCATCGTGTAATGTTACTCTCCCACGTGTATCTCTGCCTACCTCTTGCTCGCTACCCTTTGACTTTACCCTCAAGTAAGGTCTTCAACAGGGTGTCATGTCTTTTAATGTGTCCAAAGTATTCCATTTGCCTGATCTTTATTTCTCTTAGTAGTTCTTTCTTCATATTAAGTGTCTTTAGCACCTCTTTATTTGTTTTCTTCTCTTTCCATGATGTTCTCCCTATTCTTCTATATACCCACATCTCAAAGGCATCAATTTTGTCTTCTAATTTTTTATTTAGTGTCCATGTTTCTGAGCCATACATACAGATGTAGCATTTTATAATTCTCGTTTTTAACTTGTTTGTAATTTGTTTAGATATTAATAATTTCCTCATGTCATTGAAGGTACTTTTAGCCATTCCTATTCTCCTTTTAACTTCTGTTTCACATCTGCCATCATTTGTGACTATGTGTCCAAGATATTGATACTGTTTTACTTGTTGTAGTTTCTCTCCCTGTATGTTTATGTTTACCTCCTGTTCTTCTGTGTCTTTGCTGATTATCATGGTTTTTGTTTTTTGAATGTTTATATCCCGCCGAAGACGGATGTGTTGGGCCATTGGCGCAAATAAAACGGCAACACAACGCATTTCCATTCTCTGGACTACATCCAACTGGAAATCTTGTAGGACCATTGTCCTGTTACAAGAGAAATCCAGGGGGAATTTGAGAATGAACACTGAAGAAGAATGTTTATATCCAGTCCATATATCAGTGAACCATGAACCATGAAAACCGCCAGTATGCATATCCTTCGTCATCTGCTAGAGGAAACTGAACACTAATGGGTCTGCCTGGAGTACATTGATGTCGGCACATACAATAACCAATATATTTGCCAGTATCTATCTATCTATCGTTCCTTCTTCTTTTACACTTTACGGGTGTCGAGGAAGATACAATGTTCTTGTTCTCGCTTTTCTGGTAGCTTCAGATAATGTCATTTGGTGTTCGTATAATGTCTCTTTGATGTTGTCTATACAGCGTACTCTAGGTCTACCCCTGGCTCTTCTTTCTGCTTCTCCTCTCTTCGTATAATATTTATAAACTAATGAATCACACGGCATTCTTTTCAGTTGACCGAACCATTGTATTTGTTGATTTCTAATTTTGTATTTGTTGAATCACATATAATGGCCAAATCCAGTGACTAACTTTGATATATTTGTTCCTCTTAGCAGCGGTCACAATGAGTTTACTGCCAGCCTCTGAGAACTCCCATGGCAACGTTGCTATCGCTTGGATCAGTCTAGATGCCGATTGTATTCTGCATTTTGATGTAACACTCACTGGAGCAACCAAAATCACTGGATCGGTGGAGGTGTCTCTGGGCAGTCACAATAACATCCAGAGAACGTTTATTCTCAAACAGTCATTAGGAAAACATGGTGTAACAAGTAATTACAGACATGTAAGTGATTATATGTAATAAATATTTATATACAGACATGTAAGTGATTATATGTAATAAATATTTATCGTTTCTGATTCAGCGATCCATTGGTCCATGCCATTTGGCCCAATTTCATTGTGTGAATATGTATGTACTTGTGAACTGTTGCTTTATTCCATCTAAGGTTTTCCATTTATGTGGTCCCGGAGGAAATAAATATTTATAGGAATATAAATAAATACAATACGGATGTTGTTTTATTTTTTTATTGACTAGAAAAAAAATAAAATAAAATAAGAGAAGACACGAAATCGCAATAAGAAGAGAGCAGTGGACGTATATCGGACATGTACTTGAATTAAACAGGTAAAGCCAGGAATATGGTAATACAGTTTTGCTAATAACTAGAGACACACATAATAACACACACACAAATCGACGGTTCGACCAAAACGCCTTTATCAATACAAAAACTAAAATATACAACAGAAAACGAACAGTAAGGACATGGACAGTTACATTGGCATGTGTAATCTAGATTGAATGAAAATGGACTGCGACTCCAAACATTAAAACAAGGTCCTTCATAAAGTGAAGAGGATATAATTATACGCCTCAATAACATACAAGAATTACACACAGCACATTAACATCCCATCGCTCGAACTGGAGAGAACTGGATTCTGCCCTATGCAACGTATTCGGGTTTGAAGAAGTATAGATAAAACTGTGTACATCTAACAAATAGATACGGTGAAATATCTAACTGTTGGAACAACGTCTGTGGTCAAATGTTGTTTGTTCATGACAAGTCATGATGAATATTTGCTGTGGTTTGGCCACTTAATGAAATTGAGCCTAAACTGGCGAGCAGCAAGAACATATAGCATGAGAATGGAAAAATCAAGAGGCATTAGAACGTCAGAGTTGACATCGCATTAGATTGTCAGAATTGACTTCGCTTTAGATGGTCAGAATTGACTTCGCTTTAGATGGTCAGAATTGACTTCGCTTTAGATGGTCAGAATTGACTTCGCTTTAGATGGTCAGAATTTACTTCGCTTTAGATGGTCAGATTTGACTTCGCTTTAGATGGTCAGAATTGACTTCGCTTTAGATGGTCAGAATTGACTTCGCTTTAGATGGTCAGAATTGACTTCGCATTAGATCATCAAAGTTGACATTGCATTAGATGGTCAGAATTGACTTCGCTTTAGATGGTCAGAATTAACTTCGCTTTAGATGGTCAGAATTGACTTCGCTTTAGATGGTCAGAATTGACTTCGCTTTAGATGGTCAGATTTGACTTCGCTTTAGATGGTCAGAATTGACTTCGCTTTAGATGGTCAGAACTGACTTCGCTTTAGTTGGTCAGAACTGACTTCGCTTTAGTTGGTCAGAATTCACTTCGCTTTAGATGGTCAGAATTGACTTCGCTTTAGATGGTCTTTAGAAGTCAGATCTTCTTCTTTCTGTCCTCATGTACCTTTCGGTGTTGAGGGGGGAGTGAATGTACGGTATTTTGCCCTTCCACTGTTATATTTCCGAGTGTCTCTAATACACTATCTATCCACCTTTTACGAGGGCGTCCAATAGGTCGACTGTTTTCGTATCGTTTGTTAAGTGTTTTTTTTTTAAAATAATACTTTGCTCTTTCTGTCTGGTTATGTGGCCGTACAATTTAACTTGTTGTTTCTGGATGTATTCTATTGTTGATTTGATCCCTAATTGATTCTTTAGTGCTTTATTCCTGATTTTGTCTCTCAAGCTAACTCTAATCATACATCTCACACATTTCATTTCATTGGTGTTAATCTTATGTATTGTTCTAGAATCTAATGTCCAAGTTTGACACTGATAACACAACTTTAGTATTAAAAATATGGTGTTGAAAAGCGCTTTCTTTGTTTCTAGTGTAATATCTTTGTTTCTTAGTAAAGGTGTTAATTGACCAATGACCTGACAGGCCTTATTACATCTTATAAGCGAACATCATATAACGCAAATGACATTTTGAATTTCAGATTTCAGGGGAAGTAACTAGCATCCCCGATGCTCTTCTACTAGCCTTAGACAGAGGTCATGCGTTTCTCCAGATTAATGCAAAGAAGAATGGAAATTCAATCTTTCATGGAAATGTGAGTTTGTCAACGAAAATTATGATTATTATCAAAATTATTATTATCACTACTAATACTTTTGCTAGTTTCATACTTTGTTTTTATGGGTCTTTTATGTGGATAGCGAAACGAACTAAATTACAAGGGGCAAGCAAATCTGTGTTCTTGGTCTTTTTCAGCGATTATTTCCCTTGGCTATAATTATCGATCAGCCGTGTAAAGATGACGATGTTTATGTAAGAGGGATGTATGGGTGGTGCCAGGGCCGTAGATATCATTGCCTTAAGGAGGTCATTTTACCTCAAACAATGTTAAGTCGTTCGTCCGTTTCCTTGTGTATATTTATTTATTTATTTATTTTATTGAATGGAAAATTCAAGACCTTTTTTGTAAGAAAATCACACGGGGGGGGGGGGGGTGTTAACCACAAAAAGGTAAGTTTAAAACGTGTTTCTTGTATTAAAAGTCATATTCAGATTTGCTAAGAGGGTGGGGTGGGTTTTGAAACACCACTTCCTCCTTATACACGGGCCTATTGTGCGCTCGATGAGTGACGAGTACGTGAGGATGGGAGCTTTCAGTGTGTGGTGCGCAGATATGTGCATCAGATAACAGTCCTCGCTTCTGTAACATGCATACTGTATCTGAGTAGACATGCCTAAGAAACTTACAGCCGCCATTTTGTATCTAGAACCGAGCTGCAGTCAGTGATGTAACCAAAATTAACAAAATGTCGGATCGGCGCACATTTTATTAAAATTTGGATGATAGCCAACAGTCCCGTTAGGTAAACCAGTACCCCATTATTATTATTATTATTATTATTATTATCATTACTAGTATTACTGTTGCTCTTACTATTATTATTAGTTGTATTATTGCTATTATTATTATTATTACTATTATTTTTATTATAAGTTGTATTAATTTTTCTACTACTACTAATATTATTATTGCAATGAATGGGCAATAGATGCATTTGCACGAAAGATTGATAATAGCCATAATCTGCAATGAATCTTGTTTTGAGAACTTTCAGAAGGGTAGTGTCTTTGAAGTTGGTGATGTACAATGATGTCATGACAGACTTTCACTCGTCTTAACATCTGCTGTGAGAAACTGTCTAAATACTCAGCTGATTGGAAACCGAAAGTACACCAAAGGGGCGGAGTTATAAATGAGAAACTTCTCGGGAAAAAAAGTATTAAAAAATGCTATGTCAGACAATAATATTTAATCCACGAATTTCTAGACACAAGGATGCATTATTGGTTTGTACGTCATCATAGTAAGTGGCTGTAAGCAAACATTTCCAAGGGTTCTTCCATAGTTACTATGCGTTTTATATTATTCGTTTTTAAGCTATACTGCTGTTTAATTCGTCAAACTGGTAATACTTGTAGCATGTCCATGTGGATCCGGAACCCAGACTCCAGAACACATACTTCATGACTGCCCACCATACAAAGAGCAGAGACAGCAGACCTGGCCAGAGGATACAGACTTGAGGCAAAAGCTATGGGGCAGCCGCTCTGACCTGGAGAAGACAGTGGACTTCGTCTTGACGACAGGTCTGACGGTATAGCATGACCACATGCTGAACGCAGAAGAAGAAGAAAAAGATACTTGTAGCACTCTGGAGACAATTTTCACCAGTATTCCTGGAACATGTATATGCTTCGTCTTCTTCTTCTTATGTTCCTTGCCGTGTGGCGTTGGTTATCATGTCTTTCCATAGCCTTCTATTTCGTGTGCTGTTAATAATTCCCTAAACAGATGTTATTCCATACCACCATGCCAGATTTGTATGCTTACTTAAGGGAATTCAAGAAAATATTTGTTTATAACCAACTGCTAACGTGACGTGTCAAATCCCGTTGCACATACATATATCTAGAGAACCGTAGTTTTAGACATTTCATTTTTTTACGTCCGCTGTTTGCACTGGAAATGAGAAAAACTTGTCAGTTTCCCAGAAAGAAGAGTAAAGAATAGAGACATTATTACCATCCACGAAGTCAGTAAGAGGTAAAATCGGCAAAGGAGATTTGACGTGGGGTTGGTTGTCACATTTATAGTCAAATTGAGCCAGAAGCTATGCTGAAGTTGTCACACCTGTGTTTGGATGTGTCACATCAAAAGGCGCTATCGCTGCGAAGCTGTAAACCATGATGCAACGCATTATTATCCGAACTACATCCTGTTGATCTGCTGAACTTTACGAAGAAGAAGAAGAAACTTGCTAAATTTCTTCAAGGCTTATAATATTATACCCGATTACTCGCCGAAAGCAGATGTGTCGGACCATTCGCTCAAATAAAACTGCGACACAACGCATTCCCTTTCTCTGAACTACATCGTGCTGGAAATCTAGTAGGATCATTGTTCTATCCAGAGGGAGTTTGAGAATGAATGCTGAAGAAGAAAATATCCGATTAAATCCCCCCCCCCTAAACCTTCCAATTTCGCTCTTCGTTGTCCCCCTGCACAACATTCTGGTCCTAAGTGGGAAGGGGCGTATAACCCATGCTGAAAACTATTGACACGGATGGACAGCAAAAAATACTGTCACGACAATGTGTTTGTATTAATTATAGAATTGCATTCTGCAGACGACTCTCTCCAATAGCTGCTGGAGGTATTCCAATGATGTGGACGTAGATTATGCCGAGGAGGATAGGAATAACTTTCTTGACGCAGACAACAGTGTGTCAGTTTGTAATTTTGAAGGACATAATTATCCAGCAGGCAGTATGTGGCTTCCTGATGTTAATCCTGAATGTACAACTTGCAGCTGTGTGGTAAGCTTTTATTTTTGTGTGGTAAGCTTTTATTTTTGTGTGGTAAGAATTGTATTCTTGTGAAGTAAAAAATGTTATTTTTGTGTGGTAAGAATTGTATTCTTGTGAAGTAAAAAATGTTGTTTTTGTGTGGTACGAATTGTATTCTTGTGAAGTAAAAAATGTTATTTTTGTGTGGTAAGAATTGTATTCTTGTGAAGTAAAAAATGTTATTTTTGTGTGATCTTCTTCTTCTTCAGCGTTCATTCTCAATCTCCCGCTGGATATCTCTTGTAACAGGACAATGGTCCTACTATATTTCCAGCAGGATGTAGTCCAGAGAATGGAAATGCGTTGTGTCGCCGTTTTATTTGCGCCAATGGCCCGACACATCCGTCTTCGACGGGGTGTGATCAGAATGTTATTTTGTGTGGTAAGAATTGTATTTTTGTGTGGTAAGAATTGTATTTTTGTGTGGTAAGAATTGTATTTTTGTGTGGTAAGAATTGTATTCTTATGTGCTAAACATTTTATTTGTGTGTGGTAAGCATTTTATTTGTTTTCCACCGGGGGGGAGGGAGGGAGAATAATACTCTATGGGAATATTTATTTTTTGTTTTCAGAGGAGGACTGCAGACCCAAGTATTTGATTTATTGAAAAAAAAACGATTTAAAAATACCCAGAGACAAAATGTAAAATTCCTCTGTGTTGCCGGGTCCCGAATAGGGAGCAAAAAAATAGCAACACTGTTTACCGTCCATGCATGTCGTAAAAGGCAACTAAAGAGGTTATGGGATGGAGTTGGCTGTCCCATCCCATATAGGGTCAGTGACCCAAGGCCATGCTGAAATCGGATGTGTCAGGCCGAAAGGCGCAGATATCGCAGCAATGCTGTAAACCATGACACAACTCATTCCGTTCTCCGGACTACACCCTGCTAATCTGCATGAGTTTGAGAACGAACGCAGAAGAAGAAGAAACAAGAAATTTAAAATTAAATAATGCTGCTGCGCCGACTATATTTGAAATGACCCTATATTAGATTATATGAGATTAACAATGGTCTTACACACACACAAACAATCACAGTTAAAAAGAAAAAAATATAGGACAAGGTACAAATAGAAAAACATAGCTATTAAAAAATATAATTTTCCCACATTAATGTTTATTATGGTATTTCTTAGATCTCATTATTATTATATTATGGTATTTCTTAGTCTGAGAAGGACTATTTTATTTTTGCATTTCGTAGTCTGAGTATGACAATTTTATTATGGTTTTTCTTAGTATGAGGACTATTTTATTATGGTATTTTTTAGATCTGAGAACTGTTTTATTGTGGTATTTCTTAGTCTTCTTCTTCTTCTTCAGCGTTCATTTTCAAACTCCTGCTGGATTTCTCTAGTAGCAGGACCATGATCCATTCTAGATTTCCAGCAGCATGTAGTCCGGAGAATGGAAATGCGTTGTGTCGGAAGGACTATTTTTATGGTATTTCTTAGTACTGAGGAGAACTATTTTGTTATGGTATTTCTTAGTACTGAGGAGGACTATTTTGTTATGGTGTTTAATAGTCATAAGAAGGACTACTCTCACATCGAGCATGAGGATGGAGATAGAGGGAGTTACAGCAGCTCTTAATTGGTTGATAACTGATACATCAACACACCTGGTAATACTCACAGACTCTCAAAGCATGCTGCGCAAGATAGAAAAGTTCATGCTAAGAAAAGAATGGTGGGACTTATTGAACAACTCAGTTGTCCAGAGCATTACATGGATATTCTGCCCTGGTCATGCTGGGGTCAGAGGAAACGAGAGAGCCGACTTACTGGCAGGCAATGCGGCGATAGACGGCACATTGCTGAGAAGAGATAAAGCAGATTTAATAAAGGCAGTAATAAATTCATTTCAAGATGCAGATGGTGTCAATGAGGTTGAGAACGTACACATACAGAGAATGTTAGAAATGGGAGTATTCAGAGGTGAGGGGAAGAAAAGTAATTTTTTGGAAAGTCCCGAAGATCACACAATCAACACCTGACCGAAACTATGAGTCTACATACACTGGGATGGCTGCTGGAGCGGAGGGCGGAGCACTTATGGGAATGTCCCGCGTGCTGTTTAGCCAGTTTCTTATCAAGAATCAAGAAGGACTAATTTTATTATGGTATTTATTAGTGTTGAGAAGTATTTTTTTTTCTTTGTAAGTACTTGGATGAAGTATTTTTATTGTAATTTCCCCTTTTTCATTCAGGAAGGCAAAACTCAATGTCATCAGATGGTGTGTCCCACACTGACATGCCCGGCGCCAGTTCTCAGAGATGGAGACTGCTGCCATTCATGCCCATGTATGTCATTGAATGTGATATCGTTATTGAGATTGTATGACATTCTACAGAAAGTATGTTTTATGACATTCTACAGAAAGTATGTTTTATGACATTCTACAGAAAGTATGTTTATGACATTCTACAGAAATTATGTTTTATGATATTCTACAGAAAGTATGTTTTATGACATTCTACAGAAAGTATGTTTTATAATATTCTACGTAAACTTGTAACAGCTAAATGGCATGCTTGCGCAGAATCCTAGGAATATCGCTAAGAGACAGAGTGAGAAATGAAGACATTAGACAAAGAACCGGTACCACTCCAATCTTGGAATATATTAAGAGCCATCAGATCATATGGTTTGCATACATCAGCAGACTACCATCAGAAAGCATACCACAGTAAGCTATGCTACACAGATACAGTGAAGATAGATCTAGAGGTCGACCATGAAAACGATGGACCATCGAAATAAAAGAGGCGACAAACTCCAAAATATACTCAGCACACACAAGAGGGCCATCTCCAGAAAACTCTTCTACCCCTGACGCTGAAAGGCAACAAAGGGTTTAGCGAATAGTTAGATAGACAGAAAGTATGTTTTATGACATTCTACAGAAAGTATGTTATACTGTATGTCCTAGATTCGCCGAAGACGGATGTGTCGGGCCATTGGCGCAAATGAAAGGTTTACACAACGCATTTCCATTCTCTGTACTATATCCTGCTGGAAATCTAGTACGGCCATTGTCCTGCTGCAAGAGAGATGGGAGTCTGAGAATGAACGCTGAAGAAGAAGAAGAATATGTCCTAGATATATATCTTTCTATTAACTTTTCTTTGATTTTTTGCTGTACGGCAGCGCAGGATCGAATGACGAGCGGTTTTGTGTGTTTGGATATCACATTTGGTCGCTTGATGTGCAGTAATATTGTGGCGTCTCAGAATGTTAGTACCAGTAACTCCTTCCATATAAACCATATCAAACCCCAGCAATTACCCACTTGTAGACACTACTCTTATCCCATTGAAACAGTGGAACACCTCCTTATTGACTGCCCTTACATTTCAACTGCCACGAAAAAACTTCTACAGACACACTTAACATTCACTAACTTACTGTATGGATCACTAAGTCAACTTCAGAAGACCTGCATTTTTTTAAGAATGACATTGTGCTGACAAGAGTAGCATTACTCATCAGCTTTTGGATATCAACAAGACGACAACAACAACAACAAGAACAACAACACATGCTAGATATGCTGTGATGTTATGGCTTCACAAGTCTTGGATGATGATTGGTTTTTGGGCTATGATGCTTGCCCTGTAGGAATGTTAATGTCGCAGTATGTCTGTGACTCCTTCGATCCACCTTCTTGTTGGTCGTCCCTTGTCTGATTGTGTTTCCATTCTCATACTGTATGTTCTTTCTCATTCATTAGTTCTTATATTTATCGTAATCTGATTGTCAAGTGTTCACTGTTTCTTCGAACTTTGTCTAAATTTCTTGTTACAGACGTTTCGTAACCTTCGATAACAGTTACGATGCTGTTCCGACAGACCGACGTTGTTCTTGAGCTAGTTACGGGCACGGCGTGGGTGGGCGGAGCAACAAAGAAACCTGTCGCAAGGGCCAAAGTTGTGCCCTGATTTCGACGTCTGTTTCGGCTGCATTGGACTCGAAACACCATCGAGTCGAATGGCTGCTGGAACAGAGGGCGGAGCACTAATGGGAATGCCCCACGTGCTGGGAGGCCAATTTTCTAATCAAGAATCAAGTTACAGAATAAGTTATATAGAACACAAGACAAATATATTCGTCCTGAAGCAAATAAGCAAACTTGCAGGTTATCAACAACCAGCTCTAGAGTGCTGAAACAGCGTAAGCTTGTTTGGATTGGACATGTTATGAGATGCAACATGTTTGGACATGTATACAGGCATGATTCCTTGTCAAAAACAATGGAACGGTGAACTGTCGAAGGTGGGAGAAGCAGCGGATGATAAATGAAAGCATGGACAGATAATATCAAGGAATGGACAGGGCAAGATATTTCCACACCCATCCGCATCGCTGAGATAGAATTCGCTGGGGGACTCTGTGTTCTGAGGCATCCAATGTGGTACCCCTACTACCCTAAAGGGTTACGGGTTTATTGATTGATTGATTGATTGATTGATTGATTGATTGATTGATTGATTGATTGAGTGCAACTCACTTTTTAATACTATTTTGCAAGGAACAGTCGAAAGTGGAAGGAGAGAAGTAGTGCAAAGAAAATCCAGGATTGAAAACATCAAGGAATGGCCTGGGCATGATTTCTCTACACAACTCCGAATGGACGAGGACAGAGGTGTTTACATAGTTTTTTGTGGTGTAGTCTCCAGTTTATCACCTATTTATGGGTTGTATTTGTATTATGAATTTCTTATGTGAACTTATTTTGTCAGATGAACATGACTCTGAAAGTTGTAAACTTGGAGAAGATCCCAGACAGCATAGGGTCTACAGCATTTGGCATCCTTATCTACCCACAGAAGGATTTGCCAAGTGTGCCATCTGCAGATGTTCTGTAAGTTCAAACTTGTATATGTCTAATTTCCTCTTTACGCATTCCTTGTATTCATACAATGACGCTAATTATGTTTTGAATTGCTAAATCTCGCCGACGACGGATGTGTCGACCCATTGACGCAAATAAAACGGCAACACAATTAATTTCCATTTTCTGAACTACATCCTGCTGGAAATCTAGTAGGATCATTGTCCTGCTATAAAGGCGATGCGGCGGAAAATTAAGAATTAGCTCTGAAGAAGAAGAATTGCTAAATTGCTAGTGTGATATATTCCAGCTGAAACTGTGATATAACCTATAACCAGGGCTGTTTTATATATATATATATATATATATATATATATATATATATATATATATATATATATATATATATATAGTAGGTAGCTTTCCGTCTTTCCAGATGATATTATTATTGTTGTGCTATATAAAATTATAGATTAAAACTGATAGATTAAACTCATCGTAGGACAAATAGGTCTCCAAATCAACTCATCAAAAACAACAATTATGGACTTCACCAATTCACCTAACGCAATGGGCAGCAACTTTAAAAGGTACACAAATTCTCCTATTTAGGAAGCAAATTAACACTCGACGGTGATGTCATAACAGAAAGTAAATCTCAAATTGCACTAGCATCAAGTGCCTTTAACAGATATTTGTCTAATATCTGGAGGTCACAGTCAATCAGCACACGCATGAAAATGCGCTTATTTAATTCCTGCGTTATTCCGGTGCTATCATATGGATGTGAGAGCTGGAAAAGCTCTTTATCTTCAGAAAATAAATTACTGAATTTCGAGAACAAATGTCTTCGTAGGATAACTAACACCCATTGGAGTGAATTCTAATCGAATGATAAAATCAGAGAAGAGGCACATCAAAATTTCATCACAGATGTTATCAGAAAACGCCGTTAGTCCTACATCGGGCATGTCCTACGCGCAGACATCAACAGAATACACCACCAATCTTTTGAATAGATACCTACAGGCAAAAGAGCCAGGGGTAGACCAAAAGAAACACTCAGAAGAACAATACTTAGATAAAG